>OY754990.1:13453482-14053482 GCA_963576475.1 Molanna angustata
TTACCATCGTCGAAGGAATGATTGATGGGGGCAACTGTAGAGGCCGCCCCAGAAACAACTATATAGACCAGATAATCGGTGACGTGCGCTGTAGCAGTTACAAAGAGATGAAGAGACTGGCGGACGATAGAGTTAAGTGGAAAGATTGAGTGTTTGGTGCAGACCAATCCTAGGATTGTGACCCAGAAGAGATATGAAATTATAGTAATTATTCACAATAATGTGATTGCATTGGAGTAAAAGAGAAAATACGTCTGCAGTGTGTCTATTATTGTATTATCCCTTGCTCACTTAATGTGACTTGTAGTGTGTGCTCTTTCTTGGGTATATTGTAAGAATTCGTTTAAATATACCATTTTTGTAGAGCGTTTCGCTCTCATATAACGTGTCTACAAATAAAATGTCATCGAGTCTAACGCATTAACATCTCTGCCACCAACCCATGCAAATACTTCCCAGCCTCTTCCCAGTTCATCTTGGGTCGGTCCTTCCGGTATACAAACTGCAAGTCTTTCGGTCTGGGTCATCTCTTCTGTCAATTACCTCCGTATCTCAATTCCACTACGTGGCCACCCACAACCCATATAAATACAATGCAAAACGAGTGGGTTGTGGCTAACGCTAAACTTCTCACTAAAATGTCACTCTATAGAGTATTCAAAGTTTCTATAGAAAGTTATCAGCAATTTTATAAAATGAGTTTGTTTAATGATTTTTTTATTTAAATATTTTACTATGAAAACTTGATATTTCTTAATGCCATTTTATGAAAGTGATGTGCCTTTTTACCTATTTGAAAATATAAAATTCAAATTTTAAGTTTCCTGAGCTTGGGGTCACTTTGAAATATTTGACAGTTAAAAAATGAGAAGCACTATTCAGATATCCTTCAAAATGTAATGGGGTCTAAGCGAGTATTAGATAAACATATTAGCAAAATTTGAAAAGAATCGAATGAGTAATGAGTACTTTAGTCTATAATCGATAAAGTAAAATATACACGCCGTACATAGCACACAGCACATAGCACACACACAGATACATTGTGATGAAACTTTCAAAATCTCAGCACGATTCTTGTTGATAATCTGCAAAAAAATATCCTTAAAAATTGCAAAATCATAACTCCCCACTATATCACCTTGGGTTAGTGAGGTATAAAAAAACGTCAAAATTTATCTGGATTCGAAAAAAATGTAAGGACAAACGATGAACGCGAGGCAGACGCCTGCGTAGCGGGTAAATTAAAGTTTAATCTTTTAATCTATAAAGGTGGGAAGAAAAACATAATTCTATTTCCGTATCGATAAATAAATTATATCGAACTGAAGGCAAAATGCGGTCGGGAATATCATATTAGACTATACAAGACTGTGCTCGTAAGCCGAGGAGGGAAGTCCATGAATTATTCGAAGGATTGAGATGGATGTAATGTAATGTTAAATGTATAATCGGAACCGCAACAAACGGTTGGAAATAATTGGATCGGATTGGATGAGGTGTAATGGAACATCATCAATCTTCCAAATGTCACTGGAGTAATCAATAATTAATTACCAATTAGTAGAGACCTGAATTATTCGCATTTTTGAAAAGAGGTGTTATTTTTGTAGAAAAGCGGTGTTATAAGCGAAAAAAAAAAATACATACATACATCAGTTTTACAATGTGATTAGCAGACCAGCGGCCTTACTCTCCACTGCAAATCCGATCCAAATACGATCCGACTCGCTAAGAACCTACCTTTGCAACAGAGAATGAATGCGGTAGGTAGGTATGTTTTAATAGTAATAGTCGTTCATTTGAATATACGCAGATAGGTAAGTTCTAAATGAAAATTTGAAATCGGGATCGGATTTCAAGAGTAATGCTACTGATCACATGGGAAACCAAGCGATCTCCATGGGTCTTCCTCGACTACATCCAGAGGAAGACAAAATGATTCTTGGATCGTGCAAAGATGAAACCAACCGCAGAGACATGGCCTAGGTGACATAAGACAGGACAGAAGGACCGATAATATAAGGACGAGGAGGGCTGACCCCGAAAGTCAGCACAGACAAAGAGTTTATTGATTTATTTATTTAATTAATTAGATTTAGCCCCCATACCAGAAAAACATACAGAAAGCCGACTCAGATGGTATGGACATGTAATGAGGAGGCAAAACGATCATGTGGTGCAAACTGCTCTAGCACTCCCAGAAAGTAGAAAAGGAAAGGGACGTCCAATATCCACGTGGTGGGGCAATATGAGGAAGCTCATGGATAAAGCCCACATCCCAACCCCGACAATACAGGACAGATCATCGTGGCGCCAAAGGATTAGGAGAGCCGACCCTACCTAAAGTGGGATAAGGCAAAGAAAAAGAAGAAAGAAGAATTAGATTTAATTTGAAAAATTTACTGTCTGAATTCCCGCAAAGTTACAAAAAAATCGATCGGCTCCAAATAAAGTCCGGATCAAACCGACAGGCAGCTGAAACGGACGAAAAAAAAAAACATATTTTTGTGACGGAAAAATCCAATCGTCGTTTAGATGTGCGCGATTCCAGCACAATTGTCGAAATACAGTACAGACAAGCACAGCGGAGCGTACATCCCATTATCCGAACGTCAAAGTTGTCAAAAATGACAAATTTCGGCTTTATGGGGGATAGCGCCGCGGAATAAGCCCGCTGAGACAGCTTGTGGAATATATATGACATATATGTGTGACACGTAAAATGCAATCACAAGATATATTGAACACATTTATAGACACATGAAACGTACACTGTTCTAATTTGTATTTTAGGACATCAAATAAAATTCAGCTCTATCACCCTTTTCAAAGTTTTCTTCACATAATTAAATTTGTACTTAGGTACATACTTTACAACTCCAAGCACTTCACCACTAGGCCATCCCACTCCAGAATACAGCAGCCGCAACGACATTATCATAAAATCTTCAGGTCCTCTGCATCGCACCTCACTGGCATATCTCGACAGATGAGGAGATGTTCGTCTGTTTGTATCTCGCCGCAATTGCAGGAAACATCCTCTCACCCTTATACCCCACCTTAGCAGGTTCTATTTGCATCTGGAGACTCCGACGCATAATATATTAAGCGTCTTCCATGTCAGGTAGGGTAGTTGTTTTCCCGTCCCAAACTTTCCGACATGTCGAACTGATCTCCACCGTATTGTGCTAACCAAAGATCTTTCATTGCCCTATCTGGTGGTAGTTTTAGGGGGATGTAATTCTAAGGAAGCTTTTCCTTGATTTTAGTTTTGTTACCGTTGATTTGAGACCAAACAAATGATGACTCGGGTCCGTTTCCTGTTAATTTCTCTCTGCATTCGCAGCGATCTCCCTCTTGATGTTCGGAGGGGCAATGCCTATGATCGGATATATGTCACTTAACCGAGTGGGTTGTAAACATCCAGATATTATTCGACCCGTCTTATTGGTGGCAACATCCACATGTTTAGCGCGTGACGAAGAGAACCACACCGGAGCCGCATATTCGGCCGCAGAGAAACACAGTCCGAGGGCAGAAATGCGCAGAGTGGTCGGTTGTGCTCCCCAGGTTGACCCTTCTGCTTTGTATTTAAGCAGTGTTCCTTATATGTCAGTGTGCGGTCCAATGTCACTGCCAGATATTTGGGTGTAAAGCAGTGTGTGTCTTTCACCCCTTTATGTCACGTTCAGTTGCCTAAGTAGTTCCCATCATAATAATTTACCAGATGTTCAAGAACCTCGGTGAGTGTTGTCTCAACGTCTTCGAAGACAGTATCGTCGGCGTATATAAATTGTTGCGTATGAGGCGTTTTAGGTTGGTCATTGGTATAGAAATTGTACAGAATTGGGGAGAGTACACTGCTCAGTGGAAGCCCATTTCTCTGATCTCTCCAACGACTACACTTTCCCAAGAGAGTGACAAAAAATCTGCGATTGTTCAACATCAAACATATAAATGAGGCGAGTTTAGGGTCTCCCGTTAAATTTGTAACCAATGTTGAATAGATATAAACGAAGACATGACTATAACTGTTCGGTAAATGTGGCAACACTCCAGACCTTTTCCTCTCCTAAAATATTGCTACCTACATGTGTAGTCAGTTGTACGATACAAACAGTGTATACATCGTTGTCAACTCGTCGTCGTGTACGTCACACACAGTTGAAGTTAATTAGTTTCGATACGTTTCGTGTTGATCAACTAAAAATTACGCGCCGTGCGCCTAGTGATGAGCAAATGCAAGACCAAGACCAAGACCGGGGTGGTCTTGGTCTTGGTCTTGCACCCGCGGTCTTGGTCTTGGTCTTGCGTTTACAAGTATAGTCTTGGTCTTGGTCTTGCATACATAGTCTTGGTCTTGCAGCAAGAGTCTTGCAAGTCTTGCACTTTTATGAGTAGCTAAAGTAGGTACATATTCGATTTTTTTTAAAAAAACCTAAATTTTCCTTAAAGTAAACATGTTATATAATTTTAGGTACCTATCAAACATATATAATCTAAGATCAAATTATTACAATTTTTGGAAAAAAAAAATCACCAAACTATGAAATATCGTTTATATGTCGTCTTGAAATTTCTGTATTTTTATAACTTTTCATATAATGTTGTTATTATAGTTATAAAAATAAAAAATGAAATACAAACATGTTGAAGAATTTAAGATCCATAACGTCGATGTATAAGCTGAAGTGAATCAAAACTAAAATCATTGTCTGAATATAATAAATCTTTCAAAGATTATTCTTATGAAAATATCTAACAACATATTTTTCTAGTCATGAACATTGATGCCAATAATTATATAAGTCCTCTCCCTTAAATTATAATAATATACAAATAAATACAAGGAAACTATCAGACATGCGATAGTATGTTTAGTTAAAGAATACGCACAGAAATAGAAACCCCTAAATACAAACAATTGAATATTTTAAGATATTTTGTACTCTATACAAAACATGTAGGTATGTATGTCAAGATAGGGTAGTATGGAGAGGTCAGTCCTTCCTTCTTACCCAGAATATGAAAACAGTTTGATGTTTATTTTGAAGATTAAGTATCAAACTATTTAGTCACCTTAGATCAATGATATTATATTTCATTGCCTTATAATATAGGTATTGTGTATAGGTCACTGCCACACAATTTTTATGAAATGTCGTCACTAAACTTTTATTACAATAATTGTTAAATTTTGAGATGCCTTACAAATTGTATGAAAAGATGTCGTCACTAAATTCAATTTTTATAAAAAATGTTAAAAAACATTACATACAAAATGAATATGTCCTTGCTAAACAAGTACATATATATGTATCTTCCTACTTTCCCTAAAATAAGCATAAATGCTTATGCTATAGGTGAAAGAAAACGTTCAAGGCAGGATTCGAACTGACAATCACTGGATTACTAGCCCAGCACGCTAACCGCTCTGCCATCGACCCATCTAATAATAATCTATTTATATAACATATATGCTGAGTAGCCTCTAAGTTGACTTTTTTTACTCCAAAGTTGAAAAAAACACGAAAAATATAGACCTGGCATACAAATCTCGCGTATCATCGCTTGATATGTTAAGAGAATAAATTCCCTTAAACAAATCGACAGTTGTTGTTAGAAAATAAAAAAAAAATTAAAATATTTATTAATGTGTGTTTTTAGTTTGATACGTACTCTTAAATTGTGTCTCATGTGTTACATGCAACTCGTGAAATAATGAATATACCTTCCAACTTACTTGAATGATAGATATTTATGTAGGTATAATATTATATCATGTCAAAACTCGCACAGAAACATATACCTACGTCCTTCACAGGATGTTAAAATATGAACCGTGCCAGATTCAAAATGTCTTATTTCGTGCAAAATCATGCAAAAATATACTTTTATGATACAATCATAAATGTTATGTTTGTCTAACGGCGGCGTAACACAAGAGAAGTACTAATCCTTTCTTTGACATACATACCGCTCGTTCAGAGCCGAGTGCCGTGTTTTTTTTATTAATAATTGATTTTATTTTATTTCCTTGTATGGTAAATTTAATTAATCATTTTTTTATTGTTTAATTAAAATAATGTGCATCTATTATTAAAAGTGGAAAAAATGTTATGCTTTTAGAAAATTGGCTTTTTCAATCTAACTTCATACAAAGATTTCTTAAATTTGTATGTACCTACTAGTGATCATCCAATGGTCAAACAATCATACGTAATTCTGAAGTTTGAAAGTCATTGAGGTTCTTTTTGTCAAAGAGTATACCTCTATATTGCTTATGTATGTATATACATACATAGGTACCCTCTTCTATGGGTACCCTATATAATATTAATTAAATTACATTCTTTTACAAATACATCATTAGAGTACGTGTTGTTTGCCTTAAGTACTTACTGTTTATTAAATATTGTTTCACAGTAGATATTATGTATTTTTACTTAACATGGTTGAACCACTGCGTTTGACATTGGCAATATGAACGTAAAAAATCAATGGTTTGATGTGAAATATTTTTACCCTCCACTACCCCCGAAGGTGATATAGTGCGGAGTTATGAATTTGAAATTTTTAAGGGTATTCTTTTTATTGCAGATTATTAACTAGTATCATGGTGAGATTGTATTCTGAAAGGATTACTTTACAAAAATACAAAATTTAGGTATTCATACTAATAAGAAAATCTAAACACTTAAAAATATATACATGCATACATACATACCCATATATACATAGATACATAATATTCCAACTGTCGACACGTTCAAGAGAATGTATTTATCTTAATGAATCGTCAGTATTAAGATAATTTTATGCCAGGTCTATATCTTTAATGTTTTTTTAAACTTTGAAGTCAAAAAACACCAACTTAGAGGCTTAGTGTGTCTGTGTGTGTCCCTTATATGTATATTTAATGCTTTGTTTGCATATTCATTCAATCGATAAAATAAATAGGTACATTATTATGTATTTCTAATTAACTGTGATGAATATTTTTATTTGTATTGTGTATAATTGTAATTGTAAATGGCCTTCGGCAGTATTATTCGTATTAAAATTAAATAGTTGTAACGTGCTCCATAGGAATGGTATTTTCAAAGTTGAAAAAACCATGAAAAATATAGATCTGGCATACATATCTCGCACATCTTCGATTGAAACTTTTATCGGTCTGTTAATAGAAATAAATTCTCTTGAACAAATCGAAATTTGGAAAACATTAAATAAAATAATTAATTGTATTTACTTTATGCACAAGGTAAAGTACCTACACTTGCAACGCCTCTGAGTACGTTTGTTTACATCGGCCAAAATTATTGTCTCCAAGAATAATATTATTTTATTCTTTTACACACCGCGGTCAAATATGACATTTGCGCTAGTAATGATAAGAGTTATTTTTGCATCACGTAAACGTAATATGAGACAATTTGAACCTGAGATGTTGACTTCCTGTGTATACACGCACGTGTTCATAGTATAAAAAATATTTGTATTTTAAACCGATATGTAAATTTCATTCTTAAAGAAGTACCTACCTAGAAATTACATTTTGGTAACTACACCTATTTATTATTATGAATTCATTTAACAATGAAACAAAATTATTTAAATTATAAATTATTTTTATACCATTTTTATAAAATGATGTCATAAAATTCGATCTTTGTATGTTATTTTAAACCATACTATTAGTTGCATGTAACACATGAGATCCAACTGTCGATAGCGATAGTACCTATGTATAGTTGAAGAATAAGTACCTACCAAACTATAAACCCAAAAATCAAAATTATTGAATATTTTAAGATATTTTGTTTTCTATACAACACATGTAGGTATGTATGTCAATATAGGATAGTGTGGAGGTCAGTCCTTTTTCCTACCCGGAATATGAAACCAGCATGATGGTATGTATGTATGTTTGGAGATTTAAGTATCAAACTATTAAGTCTTCTTACATATTGTGTATAGGCGACTGCCATACAAATTGTATGAAGCGATGTCGTAAATTTTTATAAAAATTGTTAAAAAAAAATGGAGATGTAATACTACAATGCTAATATTTTTTATAGAAAATTAAAATTTCTAGTTGAGGTGTTTCGGCTTTTTGCGATATTTTTAAAAATTATGGAAATTTAGGCAGTTAAACACATAAATTTGTCATAAAAAATATATTAAAAAAGAAACTGTAATTTTTTTGAATAATTAAATTTGAGATTTTGTATTTGTCTATATTCATACCAATTTTCAGCGTTCTAGCTTTTATGCTTTCTGAGATATATGGAAAAATAAAGTGAAAATTCAAAAGTTGATAACTCCTGACTGAAACAAAAATTCAAAATTCTGAGTATAACAGTTTTGTAGGCCTATTACTGTTTATATACTCTGAAATTTTCGGCTCTGTGAATTGAGCGGATCAAAAGTTAATACGACACACACACACACGCACGCACGCACGCACGCACGCACGCACGCACGCACTCACGCACGCACGCACGCACGCACGCACGCACGCACGCACGCACGCACGCACGCACGCACGCACTCACACACACACACACACACACACACACACACACACACACACACACACACACACACACACACACACACACACACACACACACACACACACACACACACACACACACACACACACACACACACACACACACACACACACACACACACACACACACACACACACACACACACACACACACACACACACACACACACACACACACACACACACACACACACACACACACACACACACACACACACACACACACACACACACACACACACACACACACACACACACACACACACACACACACACACACACACACACACACACACACACACACACACACACACACACACACACACACACACACACACACACACACACACACACACACACACACACACACACACACACACACACACACACACACACACACACACACACACACACACACACACACACACACACACACACACACACACACACACACACACACACACACACACACACACACACACACACACACACACACACACACACACACACACACACACACACACACACACACACACACACACAGACTCACGAAATGTTCTATTCCGAATTCTGAGTAAATCCGTCTATGGAACATATATGCTGCGAAGCCTCTATGTTGTTCTACTCTAAGAGTCTTGCATTTAAGTCTTGCAAGACTCTTGGTCTTGCAAGCATGGTCTTGTTCTTGGTCTTGGTCTTGCGTACCTGGTCTTGGTCTTGTTCTTGCAGTGAAGTATGTGGTCTTGGTCTTGCAAAAAATGCAAGACCAAGACCAAGACTGCAAGACTTGCAAGACTTTTGCTCATCACTACGTGCGCCCCCTTAAATACCCAAATCGTATTTGGAAGTGGTCTTTCACCAATATATAGTGTGTTGTGATACCAGAGAACAGTGAGTGCCTTCCGTGAAGACTCCAGAAGAAGGAAGATATTCGCCACCAGGTAGGTGCAATATTCCCTTCTCTCTGTATCCAACAATAACCCTCCCTTGGACTCGAGTATCTAACTCAACTGAGGGATGAATGAATCTTTAATTTTGATTTGATTTTAAGATGTTTATTGTTATAATGTTATTTTGTATATGTATCTAATTATCATTAAAAAAATAAAAAATATTTAAAATAAATTAAAATAAACGATCCCAGCTTCAAAATGTGATGTAGTTTTGTAGTTTGTTTCCTGTATTTTTTTCTATGTTTTCAAATCTGTACTATCTGACTTTATTTACTAGATATTTATGGTCAATCCGTTTGTTGAGTAAAAGAATTTTCTTTTTTTTTCTGTTAAGGGTGCAGCATTTAGATCTATTGTTTAATTATATTTTCCTCATTCAGAACATATATATGTTTCGGAAGAAAACTATATGCTGAGGATGTCGTGCGATGGGGTAGAAACAGAAGACGCTACTGGAGAGATCACGTCGAAAGAGCGGATTCAGTGAGAGTGGTGAAAATAGCGGCAGATGAGATACCGTCAACCAGCAGACCCCCTGGACGACCGCCAAAGAGATGGAAGGACAGCTGGACATCCGCGTCCCAGGAGTGAATCCGAGAATAAACAGTACCCAGTACTAGAACAAGCAGAAGAAGAAGGAGGAAGAAAACTATAAAATAAACAAAAAATAAATTGGCTGACTTAAAACAGGAATTATTCCTTAGTTAGGCAGACAAAGGTAAATAGTGGAACACAACCTATCTGGAAGAGTCTGGCGTTCGGTTCTCTCTGCCTACCCCAAATAGGGAAACGGCGTGATGATATGTATGTATGTAACCTATATACTTACCACAAAAATGATTAAATTTATGTATCATATACTTATTTATATATGTATGTAAATATTATTTTTTTTCTTTGTATACATTCAATATTGTTCCAATGTACATAATCTGTTTTTAAAAGTAAAAAAACAAATAAAAAATTAGAGTAAAATAAAGGGTTTCTTAAAGTAGGAAGCTATTGTATTTATAAAAATGAATTAAACTCAAGTATGTACACACTAATGCGAAATGGGAAAACGGTAAAAACCAAATGCCCAGAGGAGGGAGGAGCGGAAGAAAAAATAAGAAGACGTTATCCCGTTGGGAAATTAGGATCGACGTTACGTAAACAGCAATAGTAATCATTCATCATCGGTTCGTTTAGTGGAGTGATCGCCCTCGGAGGTTACGGGTTAATTCGCCGGGGGTGGTGTTGGAGTAGAGGCAGACACATATAATAAGACACAGTTGTGGTAAAGTTGTAGCCAAACTTCTTTTACTTTTTGAACTTCTTGAACTTTTAGCCGAAAAGGCGGGCGATTCGCACGTAAACCAACGAAGCAAAAAGACACAAATTTGCACTCTACGCAACCGGAAGCTCGTTCAAGATGTTTGGCGAAAATTATCTATAACAGCGTTGGAATCGTATTTTAGTTATGCACTAAAAAGTAAACACATATTATTTCGCCGTTTTCGCATTTTGCCATTTGGGGTTTGCAGTTAATTCGCGGCACTCTGAATATCATAAATATTATTCCTTTGAAAAAAAAATTACACAACATGGAATATTTATTATTGTTATATTTGTTAAATAATATTTTATTTTCAAATTAACGGCTTGAAAGCCTATTTTAAAAAATCAAAGCCTACTAAAAATGCATTGCATTCAGAATGAGTGATGGTGAATTTCATTGCCTAACTATGTTATTGTTGCCTGTTGTATTTTAGATTACCCGGCTCTTACGGTACTCCCGAAAAATGTCATGTTAGAAAATAATGGAAGCACTATTCTAACATGGTGCCTGTTTTTTTTACATGGCTACATAGGGAACTCCAGCTATTAGGATAAGCGTGCTAAGTAGGAGGGTTTGCAATCTGCACAGAAAAATATTGATTCGGGTTTTAAAAAGACCCGGGTTATAAGAATTTGGAAACACAGAATTCGGAAGATGGATCCACAGCCGGGCTGCTGTGTTAATAAAAGAGTTCAGGGAGTGACAGGTCCGTGTAAATTAAAGGTTTACTGTAAACGGGTGTTGAGATTAAGTAAAACTCTATTGTGAATGGGTGGAGGAGGGACCCGGGACCGTATTCTCCTATCTCGCACTATCGATGTCGTATACGACATATTATTACTTTCGCACGATTTCTAGAATATGCTATTCTTGAGTCTCGCATGCGACATAGTCGAATAAAAGTCATTCGAGATTTTGTCGAGTGGTATAGGACCACTCGACATTCAATGTCGCATGATTTTATCTGTCAAAAATGGTCGCCATATTGCATTTACATACGGCAAGCGTCTGTATCAACAAGTATTTTCGTTATTTTGTAGTCACAGTGGAAATTCGACGAGAAAGTTATTTAATCTATTTAACAGTACATATAAAAATACATTGATGACGAAAACATTGGATTCATTCATTTTGTTAATATACCTCAATTAATAAGTTTTGTAGATGTTCCTATTTTGTAACGAACTACATAAACAAGTTTTGTTTAATGTTCTTTTTTACTTATCACACATTTCTCCATTAATATGTTTTGTATTTGTTTGCTATTGAATATTTCAATATAGGTACACAATATTTCTTTATATTTGTCTTGTTTGTATGCATGTGTTCTTTATTTGCAAATTATTTGTCTCTTACGTGTAAAAGTAAGAAACAAATTATTTGACAAGTCATCAAAATAAATATAAATTTTATAGTTGTTTTCTGATATTTTTTTTATAATACCTATTAATGACTAATTGTTCGGGAATTCAGGAAGCGTCATAATGAACAGTATGTTAAGTGCTTAGAAATCTATCATATAACTGCATTGAAAAAGCCTGTGTTTTGACAACCATAGATAAAAACGGCAAAAATATGCAATAAATTATCAAAAAATATTTCAAACGCATCCCAAATGCTATGTTGCCTATTCTTTCATGTGACATTTCAATGTCGAACGATTTTAATGACGAATGATTTCAAGAATAGGCTAAAAGCCTACCATACGACATTTCATTCGACATTTTTTAGGCGACATAGTCGAATACGACATTTACTGTGCGAAATTGGAGAATAGATACCCAGGGATGCAAGTTCAAGTTATAGAATAAAGTGGTCTAGTGATTGCAATCCATCATCAATCAGACGTACAGCACGCCTTTATACAGCATCGAGGGTATTCAGTAGGTATTCGGGGCGCATATTCAATAATTGTTACAGACTAGAGTTAGAGGCGATACAATTTTTGAGGGATTCAATATGCGAGCGGCGCGCGTCCGGAATGTGTCGTCCTCTAGAATTAGACAATTTATATTCAGGACGACGCGATGTTAAGACGACGTCGTGAAACGTCCGCCGCGGCTGAATATTTGACAGTCGTCAAGATTCAGCTCGGGGTTTTTCGGACAATTTCACACTCGATTACCGATTATCGCTAATATCCCGCCCCGGTGGGGACGTGGTGTGGCGGTGGAGGTTAGTGCCCGTAGAGACCCGACAGAGAAAGAAACAAAAATAGGAATAGTTGCACGAAAAGAGAAACAAACATATCGATACAAATGGTTTGATGGCATAAGAAATATAAGTATAAACACTATATTAGACCAAACGGCAATTTCATCTGACTACATAAAAAAATCCTACTAATAATATTCACATGTAGTTCGCTGTAGAATTCAGTATGCAAGTGTTACGTGGAGTCCTCATTATGCGAAATATTCCTATAATATTGAAAGATTAAAGAAATCCTCGGATGTATGCTGAAGTCCATGAAGGTCACATACAATTGAATTTATTAACTACTATAAATTAACAAAATGAATGACGAGTTCAGATATTGTTTATTTATTTTATTCATTTCATCTCAGAAAGCTATAAAAACCTACTTCAAAATGAACGAAGAGCTAAGAAATTGAAAAAAGTCCAATCGACTTCATATTAACATCATATGTGTAAAGTGCATAAACTTAGAGGTGATTAGTTTTCCACAGATATCCGTTAATTTCTTCTCTATGATTTCATCTGTCCAAATTATCAAAATGCTCCCACGGTCTGGAAAACCGAGGCATTTTTATACTGTTTGTAATTTTGATACAATAAAAATACACTCATCAAAAATGAAATTTAAAGAAAAAAATCTATGGTCTGCCATATCAATGTGAAATAAATTTCATATTTGTATGAAAAATGTAACAAGTAAAATAGCTTCTGTAAGGGTAAATTAAGTGATCAACTTCATATTGATATTGTATAGACAAGTGTATTGTATTACTCTCCACTTCTATCTTACTCAAGGGGTAGGCAGTGAGAACCGAACACCGCATTCTTCTATCTTGACACATACATCGCCTCATCAACATTGATACACTGTCTCATACATGCTCATCTTGCTAGTAATGCAATTTTACTTCAAATTTCTCAACAAGTATCATGTAGAAAATACATACTATGAGTTTCGTAACAATGTTTTTGTGTGTATGGTGTATTGTGAAAACTTTTGTCCTCTGGGAATCTTATATTTGTTTAAGAATCTAATAGAAATGTACTTGTGGCGGGCGAAGCCAACTGGCCTTTCCCCCCACCAGGCGACCCGAACGGTCGAGCCCGGCTGACAGCGGTCCGAGCAGCGGGCGGTTTATCTGCTGCCGACTCCCGTCCACGGGTTGTTCACTTTCATACTAAAACTGGTCATGAACTGGTCCATATAAAAAAAATAGCTTGGTTGTCGCCTCTGTTTGTCGCAGGGGAAGATTGGCTCCACCGTCGTGAAAATTGCAACGGCTTGCGACGTACTTTAGCGGCCATGTTTTTTTCCATAAGCGTTTGTTTACATGTGTATCTTACGAAATTTTTTAAAATTAGATTTTATTCTTAATGACCTTTATTTTATTTGTTTTTATTGTTGTTGTTCAATTTATTGTTCTTTGTGATACTGCCCTTCTTTTTATTTTTCTGATTAACAATGGTTCGCGTAAAAAAGTGTAATGTTCCTGGATGTGTATCGACGAATCAAATTATAAACTTGTATTCGTTTCGTTAGACAAAATAAAAATATTAACTCATTGAAAAAATACTGCATTTTATTTTCCAGTACCTTATTAAATATTCCACAGAAATGTGTGTAATTTTGATTTTACGCACAGTAACTTATCATTATATTGCTTATATAAAGATAATATCTTATAATATTATATTATAAAATATCCCGCGAGGGGCGAGAAGATCAAGGGGCGCGGCGTCAAATCGTCGCCCTCAGCGGACAATAGAGGTACTTATGTAGGTTGGCGTGACCAGTCGGTAAGTATGAAGTGAGAGATCTGTACTACCATATAATCTGTGCTCCCGTCCAGTGAAGCTGTTGCACCTCGACGTCTCAATTTGTATTCGCGAATTTTCGTAGTCATAATTAATCGTAATCAATCTTTAAATACCATTGTAAATTGAAATAAGTTTTTATATTAATATACTGTCTTGTAAGTACTCATCTTTCATTATATTGAAATACCCACTGCTCTCATTATATCTGTTTAATATTGTGCATTTCTATGCTATACGATTACTGCCGGTAACGTATAGTATATTGGGGGACGATTTGTCCATATTACACGTGTGGATAAATCGTGAAAAAGGTACACGTCGATTGGTTCAATCCCAAATCCAAACGTGAGTAAGGTTCATTCGTCCGGCGGTTCGATTCTGCCCAAACGAATAAAGTGGAACAGGGCTTCAAACCCTCAGTGTCTTTCCACGAGAACCATACCTCCAAGGCCTCCCAAATAAGGTAAGTAATACTATATAGCCTTCAGCACTACAGCCCCCCATATACTTCATAAAAATGCATTTAGAGATTGTCAATATTTCAAGAAGATAAATTAACGCTTACTATGGTATGGAGAGTTTAGTGTTGGCCACAACCCACTCGTTTTTTGTTAAAGATATGTGTATCTGTTTGCACACATTATAATGTCTATTATGTGAGCGGTCCAATTAAGTGGAATGTACTGTTCGCAGTGCTCAAAGCATGAGCACTTTCACTAAAGGACTGAAAACACCTTTGTTTCGTAGAGCGGCACATAACTATGTTAACTGTCAGCGCCCTTGAAATGACTGCGCTATATAGATCATTATTACTATTACTAGTTGCATGTAACACATGAGATCCAACTGTCGATAGTGATAGTATGTATAGTTGAAGAATAAGTACCAAACTATAATCCCATAAACACAAATTATTTAATATTTTAAGATATTTGATTTTCTATACAACACTTGTACCTATATATGTATGTCAAGATAGGATAGTATGGAGGTCAGTCCTTTGATCCTACGCAGAATATGAAAACAGCATGATGGTATGTATGTATGTTTGGAGATTAGTATCAAATAATTAGGTTTTCTTAGATATTGTGTGTAGGCGATTGCCATACAAATTGTATGAAGAAATGTCGTCACTAAATTCAATTTTTATAGAAAATTAAATTATCTAGTTGGGGTGTTTCGGTTTTTTTCGATATTTTTAAAATATTTGGAAATATAGGCAGTTAAACTCATAAATTTATCATAAAAAAATATTTTTCTTAATAAAAAATGTTTGAGAAACCCTGGAATTTTTTTGAAAAAATTAATTTGAGATTTTGTATTTTTCTATGTTTATACCAATTTTCAGCGTTCTAGCTTTTATGGTTTCTGAGATATATGGAAAAATAAAGTAAAAATTCAAAAGTTGATAACCCCTGACTGAAACAAAAATTCAAAATTCTGAGTATAAAAGTTTTGTAGGCCTATAACTGTTTATATATTCTGAAATTTTGGGCTCTGTAAATTGAGCGGATCAAAAGTTAGAAGGGGGGGGGACACACACACAGACACACACACACACACAGACACACAGACACACGAAATGTTCTACTCCGAATTCTGAGTAAATCCGTGTATGGAACATATATGCTGCGAAGCCTCTAAGTTGGTGTTTTTTGACTTCAAAGTTGGAAAAGCCGTGAAAAAAGTAGACCTCTCCATACAATTCTCGCGTATTCTGGTTGATACATTGTCGATATGTTAAGAGAACAAAGTTCTCCTGAACAAATCGACAGTTAGATAATTGTCCTATATCTTATATTATGTGGGTTAGTTTTGTTATCCCGGTCTTTCTTTAATATTGAGTGATCAATAGTGTCATATTTGTTGGCAAATCTACTTGTCAATTCTCAACTCTTCTCCGTCTTCTCACATCCCCCTTCTACAATAACAGTGTGTCGCTTCTAATTCAATTTACTGATATTGTACATCGGAAATTTGGCTCTACATATGTATTGTCGCCGGGCACGTTTTCTTCGGAACTAGATATATACGTATGTAGGTAAGTTGTTTTGCTAAGAAACTTTGTTATGCGGGAGGAGGCCAACCGCTGTAGATCTCCTGCGATATTATGAGATCACGTACTCCTCCGAAGCCACTCTCTATACACACAGGTAATTGCCTTCATAATAATAATAATATGGATCTAGTTGGAAATCAGGTCACGAAGAATGTGAATATTTTTTAACGCATAAAATTATCATATTTTCGCTGTTGTATTCATAATAAATAATATGTTATTTTCAAAAGAATCTTTGTTTATATTATAATTGGTGTATCCACAGACAGGCTGTGCTTTGTGGGATTTTTGTGTACACGGTTGCTTTGTTATGTTTGATATGTTTTGTCATTTGTATTGTGTACTAACCTTGTACCAAATCTTTGTCCTAAATGTCATAAATGTCCTAAATGAAAATAAACAAGGATAAAATTAAGTTACTAACTGTAGGCTGGTAAGACCACCAAATGAATCTCCGGAGCTGCGCTCAAAAGTGCGAATAATAATGTCTATCTAGGGAGCAGGATCACATGGGATGGCAGTTCAGAGAGAAGTGAACAGTCGTATCCACCAAGCAAAACTCGCCATCAAAAAAAGTCCAAGTATTTCGAATCCAACAATATGGATCTTAAACTCCGAAAAGATCTAGTAAAGACATAATATATGTGTGGAGTATTTTGCTATATAATGGTTGTGAGTCATGGTGCATAGGTGAAAGAGACAACATTGAAGGCCTTCGAGGTGTGGACCTACCGACGAATACTTGGTATATCTTGGAGTAACCATACATACAAACAAACCATCACGCCACATATTTCTATCTTGATACACATTCTTCGCCTCGTCGACATTCATACATCGTCTGTTATTCATGCTTCTGACAATTTCCGCCTTTCAAAATACCGTTCACATGGACGTGCCATCCCTTCCTTGAGCGGCCCCGACCTCTCATTCCATTCCTGTCCGTAATGTATATTTTCTTCGTCAGGCGTTCCTCATTAATTCTCCCCATGTGGCCAAACCATCTCAATGTGTTCACTTTCATTCTATTAATGACATATTTCTTTATCTTACATTCTTTCATTATGTCCTCATTTCTGACCCTGTCATACATCGTCCTATTACAGATTCTTCTTAGCGATCTCATTTCAATAGCATTTATTTTGCTTTTTGTTCGGACATGTGGAGAGAATGAACGATGAGCGCCTAACAAAGAAAGTATACAGGGCTGAAAAGAGTGGAATGAGAAATCGTGGCCGCCCAAGAAAGAATGAGATTTTGAAAGATGGTAATATACCAAGTCAGAATAATAGGAGAGCATGTATGACGCGATGCATGGATGTAAATGAGGCAAAACATGTATGTCAAGATAGAGGTGTATGGCGTTCGGTCCTCTCTGCCTACCCCAAGTAGGGATACGGCGTGATGGTATGTATATATGTATGTATATTAAGTACAAAAAGATAAATAAATAATCTATATGTATTAGAAATAACATATAGATTATTTATTTCTAACTCTAGTATGTAATTGTTTTTGTATCTTCAACATTGTATTGTATTGTTTATAATAAATAAATAAATAAAAATAATTAGCAAATGAATAATAATTAAAGAAATAATAAAGAAACTTTGCAAGTTGTCCACTAATTAATATGTTACCGTTGGCTAAACTATATCCGCTATTGTCGTTATAAAGAAAATTGCAAAAAACTTCAGTACAATGAACAAGAGGGGGGTGTTATGTAATCTTCAAGTATTACACCGGTGTCATATAACCAAAAGCGTTATAGGTATTCGGTGTGCCTAATGAAACGAACAGTGATATAACATGATAATCTAACGATATAGATAAATATAGAGATGGCTGCCGCTCGATTCTTTACGGTTACGACGTTATAACGCTTCAACACAACTTGATAGGCACAAGAAACTCCATGGGAGGATATTTTTCATAAAACGTCACATATATAAAAATTAATGTTTGTTCGACGGTTGAATGTATTTTTACGATATGTTTTCGAACCAATTTCTCAATAGATGGCGTTAGAGGAAAAGTTTCATCGTCATTCTCAAGATGGCGACAGTAACGTAACCTTATTTTCAAACATTGGGAACATATCGCAAATCATAATAATAGTTTTAAATTAATGTGATAGAAGGTATGTAAAAAGTGTTGTCCAACTGTCGATTTGTTCAACGTTTGTAAAACGCTGAAAATTGGTAATTAAAATTACCAATTTAATTGGTAAATTAAAATAAATATAGACATATATACAAAATCTCAAATTTGTTTTTTCACAAAAGCTCCAGAGTTTCTCAAACATTTTTTATTAAGAAACAAAATTATGATAAATTTATGTGTATAACTGCCTATATTTCCAAAGTTTATAATAATATCGAAAAAAGCCGAAACAACTCAACTAGATAATTTAATTTTCTCTAAAAGTATGAACATTATAGTAGTACATCTCAAACTTTTTTATACAATTTTTATAAAAAATGACGGACATCGTTTCATACAATTTGTAAGGCAGTATAAACTACACAATATCTACGGGGACTCAATAGTTTGATACTTAATCTCCAAACATACGTACATACCATCATGCTGTTTTCATATTGTGGGTAGGAAAAAAGGAGTGACCTCCATACAATCCTATGTTGACATACATACATACGTTTTATGTAGAAAATAAATTATCTTAAAATACTCAATAATTTAATGTTAAGGGTTTATAGTTTGGTACGTATTCTTCAAATTTACATAGAATTGCCATCGACAGTTGGATGTCATATGTTATATGCAACTAGTAAATAAATAAATAGAGTAGTTTCGAAATCCGGGAGAAGTCGGTTACGTCCGCAAGCATTGAAGCACGAGACAGCAGCCCGAGTATCCGCGGCAACATATTTGAATATATATTCTCTTATGGGGAATATCACCGTAAAAACAGAATGACGGTATATTATCATCTGGTCGGGGGTGAGTGAATGTGGGGGGGGAGGTGTAAGGTTCTAAAGACAGGGGGGAGGAGAACGTAAGAAAACATTAGAGAAAGAGCGAAAGGGAGAGATCGATGTGCTAAAACGACGTCGAAAGAAGACGACAGTACTCCAACGGATGGAGACAAACGAGTATCGCACGAAGAACAACGATCGAAGGTTGTAATTTTTTTATGGACTTCAGCAAAAAAAAATTTTTAAAGTATTCAAATTTTGTATGGAAAAAATTCAGCATTTTCATGAAATGGGTTTATTAAATTATTTTTTATTTAAATATTTTATTACGAAAACTTGATAACTCTTCAATGCCATTTTATGAGAGTGATGTGCATTTTTATCAATTTTAAAATAAAAAATTCTTATTTAAGTTTCCTGAGCTTGGGGTCACTTTGAAATATTTGACAGTTAAAAAATGAGTGGCACTATTCAGATATCCTTCAAAATGTAATGGGGTCTAAGCGAGTATTAGATAAACATATTAGCAAAATTTGAAAAGAATCGAATGAGTAATGAGTACTTTAGTCTATAATCGATAAAGTAAAATATACACGCCGTACATAGCACACAGCACATAGCACACACACAGATACATTGTGATGAAACTTTCAGAATACATACTCAGCATGATACTAGTTGATAATCTGCAATAAAAAAATAGCCTAAAAATTGCGAAATCATAACTCCCCCCTATGTATATCCCCTTGGGTTAGTGAGGAGTAAAAATGTATTTTGATTCATAAAACTTCATCCAAAGTACTTCGGGTCACCCCGTGGAAAATCCGTGCATTTCTGAAGGGTATTTGAAATGACCGCAACAAACTATGTGGGCAACATTCAAGTCTCAGATTCTGACGAAACACACTGCATTGTCTATTCATTGGACCAGTCGAGAAACAACAGAGAAGTCGTAAATCTACACGGGATGAAAGCGGGAAAATGCGGTCTCCCAAATCCAACCAGATGATATAAAATGCAAGTCCAGGAGTGATTCGGGATTGAAGAGTCACTCAAGCGAGGGTCGACTGCGAAAGATCTTGACGAAACACATATATAATTCACGCTATAATGAAGAAACAGCAAAATCAAGAGTTGTGTGATACATTTTGTGAATACATTCAAACGCGTTCATTCAATTTGTGAATATGCTTTGTCTATATAAATGAACTCAGATAAAGGACATATTTATTTTTTTTATTTTACCTTTTATCACACCATATTTATAATGACAACTATAAGTAGATTACTGCTGCCCAACTAGGAAATCCTGTTCTAGGGCTAGCAGTTTACAATTTTTATTGACAATTATATGCAATTATGAACCAGGTGATTTTTCCTGTTCCACACTAAATATGAACACAATCTCAACTTTCTGCAATCACAATCAATACCTCATCAGACAGATCAACCAGGTCCCAATGTCCGCCATAATACCTGTCATAAATCCAATCTCTGACGCGATTTTTATTTCAGAGCCATAGAAAGAGACTAGTTAACTATGTTGGTGTAATTAATATAAATCACATGGTTCCCAAATCAAATAAAATATTTGTATGTGTTACTCAAAGAGCATCGCAAACACAATACGGCATAGTTACAAATGTTGTTAATGTTGTATGTAGTCTATCCTTCAATAATTTGGAAAAAAATTATATATTCCTTAAAAGAATCGAATAGAACCAATAAAACGGTTTCCTTATAACTGCTCTTAAAAGTGTAATGTATTTACTCGGATATTTTTATATCCGAGAAAAAAATATTACATTTAGAGCTGCACTCCTCGATAACTGCAATTTGCATATCCTCGAAAGTTCTCGAAGATTGACGAACTACAAATCATCGCTGTTCAACCTTCTAACTTAGTCAGGTGTCGCGTTTATCGTAGTTTTATTTATTCCGTCCATTGACATCACTAACAGCGGAATTATTATTTAATTATATTAATGTTCACAAGAATATACTAGTGTTGATCATAATATATGTAATCTTTTATTTTAAACTCTTCATTATTTAAAATTGTATATCAAATATTGTATACTAGTGTTGATCATATATGTAATCTTTTATTTTAAACTCTTCATTATTTAAAATTATATATCAAAAATGAGCTGTGAAATGAGCTGTGTGTTGATGCAGATATTTTCGGGGATAGCCTACCGGTATTCAAAAAAATTATTTATAGGTCTTTCTAAAATTCAAATTCAATAGCTAACCTTGCAGTTTTCTTTCTTTTCTTTATTCTTTGTTTTTTGTAATTATCCTATTAATATTACACAATATGTTATTATAATTAATGCATGTGTTTATTTCTCTGTGTAAAAACTTGTGTTGTCAATTTATTGTTGTTTCTGTATTTTTTTTATATATTCGACCAGTATTGTTTAATTTTTAAATGTAATTTCTTGTTAATTCTGTTTTTTATTCTTTTTAATATATAATGTTGTTAATTCAAAAAAAATGTTATTCTATGTTACACGTAAATGGCTTATGCCGTGTATTGTATTAAATAAATAAATAAATAAATATTGAACTGACTAACTTATGTATACATCTACCTCCAATACCATATTTGGAGGTAGATGTATAAATAATAAATCTTTTGAACACGCACATATAATATATTCGTTCTGATAAATTTTAAATTTAAAAAAAAAAAAAAAATAATACTTTTAATTAATCAATAAAAATTTACCCCCAAACCTTCAAAATGGAGTTGACAGATATAATGGCGAAAATCATGGAAACATAACCCTGTGGGCAAGAGACCCCTGGGAAGACCAAGGCAGAGATTGATGGACAATGTTACCCGAGATCTGAACGTGCTGAATGCTTGTAATGACTGGGAGTCCACTGCAGCTGACAGGAAGGCTTGGAAAGCTATTGTTCAGGAGGCTAAAGCTCTACCGCAGTTGTATGGCCATCGAAAGTATCATGGAAACATTGCCAAAAGGGCTCCCAATAACCTAGAGAAGCTCGTCATAATTAGAAGCTCGGAGGGTAGAAGATCCACAGGTCGCTCAACGATGGAGTGACTATGTCAAATACGCTACAGGATCTTTAATTACTACCGCTCTCTAACTTGGACACTCGTATATATGTACAACATTATAAAACAGTATCAAAATATTTACATACCGTCACTGCCCAGGTCATTTGTATGATCCGAAAGACGAAAATATTTAAGTGAAGACTTGCGGACTTACCTGAAAAAAAAGAAAATATAATTGAAAAAAAAAGCAGTTACTCAAATATTACAGAAACCAAAATCAAAAGATTCTGGTGGCAAACAAATTTCAGACAAATATGTAAATGTATTATGACGTCGATTGGTATACGCCATCATTTTTAAATGCAAAAATTTGAAAGGTATTATATTAAATACAAAACTAAATTATACAATCTTAGCAGTTTCGCCCCAAGAAAGCATTCTTAAAGCTATCGGTATAGATGGTCTTGGATGAGGCCATAGAGCGAAATACCCTTTACCATAAGTTCCCCTCTCACTATTTTGCTGAAATATTCTAAATAGTTAAAACAATATAGACCCTATATAGGGTACTCCCTGCGGTACTCCGTCTTTCAAATAATAATGTTTATTTATTTATTTAATATTGCTTCTCGGGCAACTAAAAGGTACTATGTCAAATAATAGTCAAACAAGTTCTGAATTGTAATGCAAATTATGTACCTATATAGATATGCAAATTACGTAGAAATCGTGGTCAACAGGTGAGGTAAGTTCTTTTTAATCCTAGAAAAGTTTCAGTTTTTGTACAATTTATCTTTGTGGCGATGATTCTCCCAGACGCGTTTCGAGAATAATCTATATGTATTTTTTTTATATCAACCTAAATCTTGCCACGTATTGACAACTGCTAACACTGACACGATGTGACGAAAACGACGCGCCTTTCGCTTTTCTGAATGTGGATAGGATTTCGTGTTTTTATTTCTTCTTTGGAGGATAGTTTCATTAAGAATTCTGTCCCACTGGAATATCTCACAGAAAATTGTACTGTCACATCAGAACATCAACCACAGAAGGGTAAAGTGAAACGCGGCGATATTTTTACGCTGGACAAATGATTGCCAGCACGAGATAATTGTTTCTAAGCAAGTACAAAACTTTCCAGTTTTGCGTATTAGTAATTCAAAAAATATTTGTATGACATAAATAAGCGGATTATTCAATGAAATTCGACTATTATTAATATTTTCACCTTTGCTTTTGATTGTATAATTTCTAATGCTTCTAAATTATTTAACTTTGCGGAAGAAGCAGTCGCTTCGAAACCGATCGAATAAAACAACCCATCCATGGTTTAAAACATACTAAAACTGGATCTATTCAAATATGCTACTCGAGCGTTGAATCAAATTATGTTTGCTGACTAGGTCCTTATCACTGATCCCATGGATCTAGAATCACAATTTGTATGATTAAAGAAAAAAAACATAAAATGTATTTCTAAAACATGAATATCGTCTACATTCATAAAATAAAAACATCGTAAGCAAGTCTTTGTTTGTAACAAGAAACAATAGAATACGTATGAGATGTAAGACAATAAAATACGTTGGTATGAGGAAGGTTTTGAAAATTGAATCGGTGCTCGCGGAGGAGCGAAAAAGGAGGGACAAGACAGGGCCAATGGAAACTTCACACGGGCGTTGAACAGTTGTAGGAGTATGCGTGTGTGTGAACGTGAGTGTGTTAGCACACATTGTAAAAATGTTTATAGGACCCTAAGGAGAGCGGAGCTTTATAATATATTAATATGAAGTTTCTTTAAAAAACCAGCGCTCAGATACTGAATCTTATTTATTCGATTCCTCTGGGAACATATATACATACTGTGATGACTTTATAATTTTAATATGCACATATGTGTATATATGTTATTATTATTAAAGTATGATAAATATAGGTATTTGATAATATTAAATTGGAATTGTACACTTTATGGGAGTTCTTTGTTGAAGTCGGTGAAGAATATTATAATATTTACTTTCCAAACTAATATGGAATATATTATGGTGTTACTGTTGGAAGCGTTGAACTATTTGTTGACACGAGTTTAAGATATGTATTGGTATATCTGGAAGGGGGGGGAGAGAAATTTGGCTTTAAGTATGTTGATTAGTGGGTGGCGGGGACACTTACTGGCAGATCTTGGTGAATGACGGGGGTACGTGCGAAGCTCCTGGAATTCATTTTTTGGTCTTTGTTTTGAATTCAGTAATATAGTATTCATTAATAATTAGCTCGTTTAAAAATAAATTAAATTAATTCTCATTTAATAATCAGTGCTTATTTGTGGAACGAGGATGATCATCATTGGACCCTAAATCATATTTATTCTTTTTTCTCTATATTTTTTCTTTATCTTAAAATTACAAAATTTCGGTCGATAAATATTTAAACAAAATAGTGATATTTTGGAAGGCGCTATACAACCTGAGCCTCGCAGGAGTAGATGAGTTTTTTTTCTTATTTTCAATAACAATTTATGAATAATTTTTCTTTTGGTGTAACAAGATTTGAGTACATGAAAAATCGAATATTAATTAGAAATGTAATCATTTTTAAACTATTTTGAATTTTCTTTCAAGTACAATTTGAATAAACATAATCTTATTTTAAAACATTATAACCTATTTGAGAAATTACTATATTTTATTAATTTTAAATTTGAAGTATTGTGTTTTTTATAACTGACAGAGTGAAATGAAGTAAACTTGTATAATCCTAATTCCATAAAAATTGTTTGCATGTAGAATTTAGTGATTCATAAATTATTTCTTTATTTAAATTACTAATAGCATTATAATACTAACAAAACTCAATAATTCCTTTCCTATAAATGCATGTTAAATTGATAAGTTATCCTATCTCGTAGAAAATTAATAAGTATTATTTCCTGTCCTTAATTCCAGTATTTTACTTATCGACAATAGTAAGTAAATTACTTCTTTAATCAAATATAATACTAAAAATCGGTAATACCTTTGTCCTAATTACCTAAAAAGCCGTGTAGTCTACGGTTACTATTCTTCGATTTCCAGTTTTCTATGTGGTTGATGGTTAGAGACTCTCGCTAGACTTGAGGTCCCAGAGGATACCTTAAACTGTCTAATATCTAGATTTATTGACCTCAATATATAGTAATGCATGATGTCACAGGTAGTCTAATTAATCCTTGTTAATGCACTCGGACCTGGAAGTAATTTGAAATGGTTGACCAGGATGGAATCGAGCGGGTATAGGTGCTCGTTTCAAACTGCATGAAGCATGAAAAATTAGCATGATCTTCTTTGAAAATCTGAATTTCCCTAACCTTAAAATGTCAGATGAAGTATGAAAATCGAGTGAAAAACACAAAACTTTATTAGCTCATTTTGTAGAAGCCTTAAAATGTCACTTAGACATCGCTAATGGAAATCAAAGTATCACCCTATGTGTCTTGAAATAACCATTTTATCTAAAGTAATCAAAATATTCATGTTTCAATCTGTTACTGTAGAAGGAAAATTCGTGTCCTGAAAACTAACATTATAAAGATATATTGGACATCTAACAAAATTTGATATAAAACTATTTACGTCACACTCATGGAAAGATCGTCGATTGCATATAAATATTGCCTTTTGTTATATAATGTATTTTGGTATTGTTTTGATATGTTTTCATTACAGCAGGATATACGAAAAGGTAGGAAAACTGAATTTCGTTATTTACTAACCTCCATGAGTGTGAAAAAGCGTTAATAAGCATATATCGTGTTTTCTATTGAATTTTATTTATGGTTTTCTTATGAGAATCATATGAATTTGTTTTTATGATAATTTTTCGTCATCCTATTTATTCTGTAGGTATATTAATATACTTATATCGATCAAATTGAGTAACAATTAAGTTACATAATTTGGGTTGAGAATCGAAGTTTTATCATTACATTATACGAATTTAATAATTCTGTAGTTATAACTTTGTATATAAAGATTAATTATCTTTCAACAGTCGTGGAGTCTATTAATCTATTAATTATTAATATAATATATATAAATTTTATTATAAATATTCGTCTATTTATAACTCGTAAATAAAACACAACGTAGAGGGTCCTTTTTAACGTGAATAATGATAGTAATCACTAGACGATCATTGGCCAAAAATCCGTTGAAAAACATATAAAATTAGCGAAATAAGATAGAAGAATACGATGTTCTTTCATGATAGAATCATTCAATAAGGAATATTCAAATAGATGTAATAAATTCTAGATTTACCTTACAGGTAGAGGATAAACTAGTTAGTGAAATTAGCTATAGTACTAGGAAATAGACGTTAGATTTTAATAGGTAGTTTAGCTAGCTAGTTTAGGAGGTTATGGATCCACAGAAAAATAGATTAGGACGATATTTAGTTCAGGTTAGGGTGGATTTCCATCACAATACGTATAACGGCAAATAAAAAACGGGACCATTTGTAGGTTACATAATATCAATGTACGGGAAGAAACAATGGATTTTAATAATAAAGAAAGAAAGACGGAAGCGCGGGAAACAAAAGGTTATTTGAATGAGGGAAAATTGAGGAAACAGATTGAAAAAGTTCAACTACACGGTTGAAATGAATTACGTAGAAGACGATGGTATGGTTTATAAGTTAAATGCAGCAGCGATTGGTTCTAAAATTTTTGTCCGATGGGCTTAGAGGAGCTTCCACTCTCTTACTATTTCCATGGTTTTTGTGTGTCCCGTAAGAACCGGGTAATCAAAATTACAACAGGCAACAATAACATCTCACATAGTTGAGCAATGAGTTTCACCCATTCTGAATTTTGTCCTTTTAGTTGAAACGAGACTGGTGTGTGGAGAGACACACATATGTTGTGCTTTATATTATAAGATAATTCATACCCACTCACCTTTCGTTGACTACCCCACATTGTGGGATATGCGGTGATGGTATGAATGAAAGATTCAATATATACAGTTTCAATACGAAAACAGTCGTGAAAATATCTGTTTTTGAATTTTTAAAATACTAGTTTCAGGAGAGCACCACTCCCATTGACAGGATTATTGTGCATATCACCTTTCCTTGGGACAAGTGGAAAGCTCTCCTTCAACGAGTGTTTGTAAAATAACTCAATAAGTGTTTCAAAGTATTCGCAAATCATGAACTACGACAATGCTATCGTCAAAAACATTAATGGAACTTACATAGTCTACACAGAAAATTTCTAATACACCTAAACATCGTGTTATCTGTAACTTATGCGAGAACGTAAAATGAAATAGATATGTGATAACATACTAGAATGATCGAAATCAAGAGATAAAGTTATTAAAAAAAAGTAATAATAATAAAGATATAAAATATTAACATTTTATTTATGGGAAAAACCGTATATTTTAGGTTATATTGATAAAATAGTTATAAATAACAATATTTACGTGCAGGAAACATATCAAATTAAACTTTTTGTATTGATCAATAATACGCTGTTATACTTTTTAAAAGTGAAAACTTTTCCGATTGGCGCCCAACGCGGGGCAACACGACTGTGCTATGTGTCAAGAATGACACATAACTACTCAGCAGAGGTAAAAGACGTGCGCAATAACATTTTAATTTTCAAAAAGAAAATGGAACAGCCTGATAAACTTTGTTAATCAAATAATTATTTAACAACATTTCTTCCTCTACTTCGTTCGATTCCCTCACATCATTTTAGTTTATAACTAAATAGCACTGTTTTATACATATCAATGTATAAAGCTCAAATTGGTGTAAAAATTGCTCGCAAAAGTGAAATAATTCGATTGTAGAATTATATGTGTTCATATTTTCATGATGGAGTTCTACAAATTAGAATCCGTCGCAATCAAAAGATTGAAAAGTGTATTTCAAAGTCGCGTGGATTGATTTCCAATTACAATAAAACATTACGGGTTTAAACATCGAAAAAAAAACAAAATAAGCAAACAAACTTAGAAGAATAAGAACAAAGGAAATTCGTTTCATTCATTTGATATAAATTAATTGGATACTTCGGTCCGCTATCGAAACAATGTCGATAGGTAAACATCATTGACAGAGTGGTTTATAAATAAACCATTCGATACCTGTAATAAAACGGAAATACAACAGATGCCAAATGTACGGGAGGATAGTAATAAAATACCCAATAACCACCCCCGTAACACGAACAGTAAAAAATAAAGAGTGCGAATAATTGACAATATAATATATGAAATGTCTTATTTTTATTTTAAACTCCCTTTAACGTGTTTTTTAAGAAGCTATAGTAGTCTATATAGAATAATTTGAAAATCTTTTCTCCAGTAACCTCAAAAGATACGTCTTTGAAATAACGAACAGTTTGTATATACATATTTATTTTATTGAAAGAGTTTTTTATAATTCAATTTTGTTTTATACTTTTCTTGTAAAATAAGTTTTAAAAAAATCCGTTTTTAAATTTTTGGTCCAAGTAACTAAAAAGCTACAAGGCCTATGAAGTAGATTTTAACTTCAATCGAAAGAGAATATGAAAATCTACCGGCTGGGTTTTTTACTATTTTAATAACTATTCTTGCTATAAAAAGAAAACCTTTAATTTTTAACATTTACTTCACGAAAATATCACAATTGTATATCACAGATTTGGTGATACACAATATTATTCCGCGTTACATACATAGAATAGAATGTAATTTAATGTGCATATTTGTGTACATCCGTATATCCAGTGGTATACAAGGGCCATAAAGAATAAATTTGTCCTTGTAACATTTACCAAAAAACATTACCTAAACAAAGCGTAAATGCTTGTGCGATATATGAGGGAAATCGGTCGTGGCAGGATTCGCGACCACTGACTTATTAGCCCAGGCGTATTTATTTTATTTTTAATTTGATTAATTGAAGGTTACATACAATTTCGAAATATACAAAAAAATATCGAAATTATTTAAAAATAAAAACCAAGACTATAAAATAAATATATAAGTTTATTAATGTATGAACAACGAAGTGAAATAGGTATATGTATATACTGTAAAAAAACAGCAAATAAAACAAAAATGAGAGAAAATAAAAACAACTTAGTTAAAATATTACTTAAAGCCAATTAGAAGTCTCCGCTGATACGATATTTTTGTATATATATATTTTTTCGTATCAATTCGCACAATGCAAATCTTTTTTTATCATAAATCATTTGTATTTACACATCTATTTTCACTGTAAGACAAATAAATAATAATCCGTACGTCTGCATTTATAAATGACAGTATTTACTTAAACATATTTTTTAATATAAATATATTTTCGATACAAAAGATCTTAACGCACGGTAAGTAAAAGAACAAACGTCGACGTCATACGTGTTTAAACTTCCGGCAGATAGCGAGGCGAAAACTTACACAGTACAATCTATCTATTCATTTCGCAGTTCATAATTTCCCATTCACGGAATATTTGTATAAGAAGATGAGCGGTTCGTTCCACCTTTCGAGAGAAGAAGAATCACACAGGAACGAGTGGATTGTGGCCAACACCAAACTCTCCACTACACAGGCAGTGTAAAATTATTATTAAAACGAGTGGGTTGTGGTCAACACTAAACTCTCCACACCATAGTAATCGTTCATTTTTTCTTCTTGAAAGGTTGACAATCTCTAAATGCATTTTTATGAAGTATATTTCTATTAGATTCTTTAACAAATATAAGATACCAAGGGAAAAAGTATTCACAATACACCATTCACACAAAAACATTGTCACGGAAATCATTGTATGTATTTTCTACGTGATACCTGTTGAGAAATTTTAAGTAAAATTGTATTACCAGCATGATGAGCATGTATGAGACAGTGTATCAATGTTGATGATGTATGTGTCAGGATAGAAGAATATGGTGTTATGATGAAACTTTCAGAATACAATCTCAGCATGATACTAGTTGATACTCTGTAATAAAAAAATAGCCTTAAAAATTGCGAATTCATAACTCCCCACTATATCCCCTTAGGTTAGTGAGGAGTAACAAACTCAAATCGCAGATCAAATCTTCCCGGAACTTCCATGAAAATGAATACTTTCCCACACTTCGTCCCCGCGTCACAGCCCGTCTTGTGACTACATACAATATTCGTCTTTTGAAGAGATACCCCATCTCCCGCTTTGCACACATTCACTAACGCACATAGGAGAAAATGTAACGAGGGCTTTGGGGGGAGACATTCCACCAGCTCACAGTGGCTTGTACTGTAGGCGCAACTTAAATATCAACAGATTTTTTTTATTTGAATAAACATAAATAAAAACTAACACAGAACTAACTCAAATACTTAGTATTCAACAATAACTACTTAAATAATCCAAAATTAAAATTATTAACATTTGTAACTATGACGTATTGTGTTTGCGATGCTCTTTGAGTAACACATAAAAATATTTTATTTGATTTGGGAACCATGTGATTCATATTAATTACACCAACATAGATAATATAATTAACTAGTCTCTTCCTATGGTTCTGAAATAAAAATCGCGTCAGATTGTATTTATGACAGATATTATAACGGACATTGGGACCTGGTTGATCTGTTTTGTGTGAGCCCATATGTTTGTTTGAGGTAATGATTGTGAGTGCAGAAAGTTGAGATTTTGTACATATTTAGTGTGGAACGGGAACAATCACCTGGTTCATAATTGCATATAATTGTCAATAAAACAAGTGGCAAGTCTCCAGAATGTGGCAACTTGTTATTGGGTGCGTGTTAAAAAATTATTTGAAATAGTACCTGTTAGTTATCCGAGAAGCTAGACAAAATAAATGAATATAGTTATTTTTTTTGTATTGTTTATATAATTTGTTAATAATGGAAAATAAATAATTTCATTTGATATATTGAAGAATAGACGATGGACAAACTACACGATGAATAAACTGAGAAACGCTGACCGTTTTTAAACACAATAACGTTAGTAGTCGCCGTGGTAGACGTTTCAGCTTTTAAACCCGAACAATAGACCAGGCTTCTAGGTGGAAGTGGGAGCAATGAAAGGACGTGACTAATGAAGCGGAAGGGGTATTATATATAACGGAGCGCCGGCGGTGGAGGATTATCGAAGGAGGTTTAAGAGGAGTGAAGGAAAGAAAGACGGAGTACACCACAAAAGGTGAAACTTAAAATGTTTACCGTCATGTTCCGTTTCGAGTCTTGCTAATGGGTCGGGACAGTCATTTCTTCGTTTATTTACTGAATTAATGCGCTGTAAGCGTGAGTTTATAACCATAAAGCATCTGTTCCAATCAACCCGAACAACGTGAAGACTCGAGCGTTAATTTGGTTAAATCCCTCTCCAGCTATCCTGGGCGTGTATTTACCTTGCCGTGTTGATTATAATAATAATAAATCTTTATTAGCTAAAATAAAATTCAAACTAAGGCAAGTACTGCCTCGTATTAGGCACTAGTTTGTTGCGCTAACTCGTGTTGAATTCAAGGCACATGTCCTCCAAATGTACACGGTTTAGCAACGCAAACTGTTTCTGCTAATACGTGTTCAATTCAAGGCAGTTAATTATTGAATATGGAACACACGGAAAGGTAAAAATTCACAATGAACGACGATTGCACTTAGAGACGCTCTAACCCGTTCAGAATTACCGAAAACAGGCGCTCGAAAGACACTCTGTCGCGTTCAGTTTGAACGTCGAGTGTATGCTCCAAACGTTCTCTATAATCGTCTGGTGAAAAACGCTCTGACAGTTATAGTATCTGTTGACTTCTATTTTATCTATGGCAATATGACTTCTATTTGTTTCTGTGGTATCTATTTTTTCAATTGAAGTTATATCTGATGACTTTATGCGTTAATTTGTAAAAATATCATTCAAAAATATGTAATAAAAGGTCAGAGGGTTATTTACTCCACTGCTCAATTGTTGTGTTATGAAAATATAACCTTAAAAAAGACACATGTATGATGAATGACATTTGAAAATTAAGACGCCCGGTGCTGCGTTCATATTGAAACGCCGCTCGAAAGCGTTCAGTGAGATTACGCCACTCTTCCATTGACAATGGAAGTATTTTTTAAATTTTTATGTTGGGAAGGAGTTACTTTAGGGTTATTTTCATAGAAAGATCTTATCCGTGACAAACAACGGAACTCTTTCATTTCTCGTGAGCACATAAATGATACTCGGGGAAATCTCGTAGGGCGGGTAGGTGTGTATTACCTCATAAAAGCAAACACGACACGAGCGTGTATCACAAAACACAAGTCAAAAACGATGATTGATAGAAGTGTAAAAGCACTTATCTAAGCCGGTGTCTCACTGAACAAAGAAGTCTAGTATGTAATCGTCATAATATAATGTACAGCGTCATAAATAGTAAAATAAATAAATAAAAAATGTCTGCAATCAAATATTCCCTTCCACGAGAAAACTTATTTTGCGTGAAATTTGCTCCGTTTCATATGCCGCTGATACAATGGAGATCTTCAAAACTTCAGACTTTACAAGATTACCACAGGTACAACTTCGTCGTGACGTTAGCAGCGAAATTACGTTTTGACGCTTCAAATGCGCCGTATCATTTTTAATATCGCTCAGCTCCGACAGAGCGGACACAATTCGCAAATTTGCACGACTATTATTACAACGAGGGAGCGCACGGCGGGGTTGACGTTGCTAACTTTCAAATATTCGAAATCACAACGGTTCGAACATCTTCTTCTTCCTTTTCATAGATCCGAAGATCTGTTTCTACCGCTATTCTGTCTCCTGCGATGTGGACTGCCAACCGTCTCGCCATCTCTTTGAAGGTCTTCCTGGTGGTCTTCTTCCAGCTGGGTTCTCCTGGAGAGCGATACGTGGGAGTCTATTTTCATCAATTCTGTTAACATGTGAGCTCCAATATCGCCTCCGATGTCTTCCCCATCTGACGATGTCTTCCGTACTACACTTTTTTCTTATTTCAGTATTTCGAATTCAGTCTCTTAGAGTGTTTTTTATTTATTTATTTTTTTTTTATTTTTTTTTTCAAATTGAAGCTAACAATGTACAAGGAATAGTATATATGTATAAAAATATCAAATATAACAATTATCATCTCCATACATCAATTATTAGCTTACAATACTATCATAATTTATTACAAAATACAGTCATATATTCAAGATACAAAATCATGTGTGTGAGGGTGTATATGTGTGAAGGTGTGTGAGTATGTGTGTGTGTGTATGTGTGTGTGTGTGTGTGTGTGTGTGTGTGTAAGTGTATATGTGTATGTGCATGCGTGCTGTGCGTAAGTGATAATCTTAATTAATTCTTTAACGTTCTGGTATTTATTTGTATATATTATTTGGGAACAGTTAATTCAAATACACAACTTGTCAAATCACAGATACTTTATTATATTATGAACAAGATGAATTTGGTACAAAATGTCAATATTGGGTTCTCCCAAGTGTTATCGGAGTGATATTATATATGGTTAAAACAAACAGATGTATTCCCGGCGAGAAGGTTTTTTCTATATTCTACCCGTACGTATTCAATATCCCACCCAAGTGGAAGTATTGGTTGTTAGGTATACTACCAATATTCACCCAACGATGAAGTATCAGTAGGTATAATTCCAATATTCACCCAAAGATGAAGTATTAGGTATGCGAGTAATCAACCTTTCGTAGTAGGTATTCCAACCAATTGGAAGTACCTAATTGAAAGCGCACTGATTTCTGACTTCTCTTAGGTGCTCCAGCTCCTTAAATAGCCCCGTTTTTTAGTCCCTTGGGATGACACGGCGCTAGTGGTATGTAGTGGGAGTAGATATGGTGTGACAAGGACCGTATGGTGTACTGTGCGAGGAGATACGCATTAGGATTGCAAATCCGTGCGTTACAATCTCCCCCTCTAGATCGAAGAACGTCCTCGCTGAAGATCTAGCACTGGGACTTCCTGCCTCGGGGACGGCCTCGCTGAAGATCCAGAAAATTAAGTTCAGCTGCTGAATCCCCTTCTTGAGTACATTTTGTTTGGTTTGCAGCGTGTCAAGTGCGTCTGACAACTTTGGAGTGGTGTCCTCCAGTATAGCGGGTATGTTTGCAGCGTGTCAAGTGCGTCTGACAACTTTGGAGTGGTGTCCTCCAGTATAGCGGGTATGTTTGCAGCGTGTCAAGTGCGTCTGACAACTTTGGAGTGGCGTCCTCCAGTATAGCGGGTATGTTTGCAGCGTGTCAAGTGCGTCTGACAACTTTGGAGTGGTGTCCTCCAGCATAGCGGATATGTTTGCAGCGTGTCAAGTGCGTCTGACAACTTTGGAGTGGTGTCCTCCAGTATAGCGGGTATGTTTGCAGCGTGTCAAGTGCGTCTGACAACTTTGGAGTGGTGTCCTCCAGTATAGCGGATATGGTTGCAGCGTGTCAAGTGCGTCTGACAACTTTGGAGTGGTGTCCTCCAGTATAGCGGGTATGTTTGCAGCGTGTCAAGTGCGTCTGACAACTTTGGATCGGTATCCTCCAGTATAGCGTATATGTTTGCAGCGTGTCAAGTGCGTCTGACAACTTTGGAGTGGTGTCCTCCAGTATAGCGGGTATGTTTGCAGCGTGTCAAGTGCGTCTGACAACTTTGGAGTGGTGTCCTCCAGTATAGCGGGTATGTTTGCAGGAGCCAAGGGCTATCGAAGTGTCGTGAGATATTCTTATCCTATAGCGCCCGTAGGTATTCAATATCCCACCTCCCGTTGAAGTATTAGAATGATACCTTTAACACCAATATCCACCCGACGATGGAGTATCAGTAGGCTTTCCGATTAACAGTATCCCAACCAATTGGAAGTGCTGTCGTCGGTAGCGCGAGGATAACTCGACTCTCCCCCTGGACTAAAACAGCTCCGAGTGCATAGTGAGTGGCATACTGGTAAGCGCTTCTGGATCATCCGTATTCTGTGATGATTTGAATCCTTTCACGGCAGCGATAAATCCATCTAGCTTCGTTTTATCGCGTACACCATCATAACGGGCGGTGCACTTAATAAAACTCTCCTTCTTTGAGGACTGTAATGCCTCAATGAACTCCGCCCACTGTTCGGGTGTGAAAGAGACGTTATTGGCCATTATGATATAAATTTAATATTTGTGGGTACACTGAGACCAAACACAATACTAGCCAACACAATTTTAACACAGTTCTAGTTTTAAAACAGTTCTAACTTTAACACAGTTATCGACCAACACAATTTTAACACAGGTATAATATAGTTCAACATAGATGTAAGTTCATTACTTGAAACACTCGCGATAGTTAACTTGGGTCCACGTTGCGGCGTCACTTTTAACGTTCTGGTATTTATTTGTATATATTATTTGGGAACAGTTAATTCAAATACACAACTTGTCAAATCACAGATACTTTATTATATTATGAACAAGATGAATTTGGTACAAAATGTCAATATTGGGTTCTCCCAAGTGTTATCGGAGTGATATTATATATGGTTAAAACAAACAGATGTATTCCCGGCGAGAAGGTTTTTTCTATATTCTACCCGTACGTATTCAATATCCCACCCAAGTGGAAGTATTGGTTGTTAGGTATACTACCAATATTCACCCAACGATGAAGTATCAGTAGGTATAATTCCAATATTCACCCAAAGATGAAGTATTAGGTATGCGAGTAATCAACCTTTCGTAGTAGGTATTCCAACCAATTGGAAGTACCTAATTGAAAGCGCACTGATTTCTGACTTCTCTTAGGTGCTCCAGTTCCTTAAATAGCCCCGTTTTTTAGTCCCTTGGGATGACACGGCGCTAGTGGTATGTAGTGGGAGTAGATATGGTGTGACAAGGACCGTATGGTGTACTGTGCGAGGAGATACGCATTAGGATTGCAAATCCGTGCGTTACAATTCCTGTTTTTAATTTTTGAGCGAGTTTATGTTTTGTGTCACTTAATAGGTCTATGTCAAGGGACTTCTCATATTTTATGTATGTGTTTATAATTCTGTTTATAGTTGAGTGGTTTTCGCGACATTAGTTTTGTATAATTTAGGTCGGAAGAGAGTTGTGTGTCTGGAGCGTCTCAATGGTACGTTAAAGACAATACTCGATAAAAGTTCCGGGCAGTCAATAATATTGTTCAATATGTTGTACAGAAATTGTATATCTTGGCATTTGCGTCTTGATTCTAGTGACGGTGGAATAGGTGCAACAATACTTCGATATGCCAATCTCTTCAAATATTTACGCTTTTCTATATTATTAATGTGCACTCGATATTGCGGGTTCCAAATAACAGAGCCAAACTCCAGTGTACTTCTGACTAGTGAATTAAATAATATTTTAAATGTTTGTGGATTTTTGAAATCTTTACTTATCCTAAAAATAAAACCTAATTTTTTATAACCTGCCGTTGTAATTTTATCTATATGTTGTCTGTAATTTAATTTGCTGTCCAAGAATAATCCCAAATCCCGACACAAAGATTTCTTAACTATGTGTTCATCATTAAATGTGTAATCAAAAGTGTGTTTATTAATTTTTCTAGTGTAAGAAATTGAGAAACATTTAGAGGTGTTCAGTTTTAATAAATTTAATCTACAATAAGCTGCAAGTCGATCCAAATCTCCTTGAAGTTTTGCACAGTCAGATATAGTTTTCACACAATATAGTGTACAAAGTCAGATATAGTGTGTCCGGTTATAAATCTCAATGTCCTCATCTCTGATGTTCATAGAAGAGATTTTTTTCTCGTTGTGTCTGCTCTGGTCTCTACTCCGTAGGTGGCAATGGGTCTTACACATGTTTTATATTTTCGGACTTTGCTTTCGATATTCATGTGTTAATTCCTCCATATACTTTCCTTTAGACATCCTGATATTGCAGCTGCTCTACTTACTTGTCTAAATGTTTCGGTTCGAACATCTAGTAACAAATTAGAAAACTATTTGGTAACTGAGTTGCGAATAAGTAAACTATTCGAATATCGAGTAGCGAATTAGTAAACTATTCGAATATCGAGTAGCGAATTAGTAAACTATTCATATAATAGAAGATAGCTTGTTTGCAAGATGCAATTAGTTGTTGAAGTGTCCAGAGCGAGTTGACTGCAAAATTTGTTTGACGGTGTTCAATGCTTTGAATAACCTGGCACCACAATACATTCAAGAGAAAATAGCTATCTGGGAGACATCTCACACTCAGGTCGTCTGGACTACAGAGTAACAACTCCCCAAAGAAGTTGGACAGAGCCAACAAAGCGGCTTACTCTGATGGATGCTTTTGTGCGAGTGGTCCTATAAAGTGTAATAGATTATCTCCAGATCTCCGCAGTGCACAAAACAAGAGAACTTTTCTAGAGGACTGAAAACAGCTTTTTATCGTAGAGCAACATAAGACCGAAATATAAGTTAACTCGCGCGTCTTGTTTTAAGAAGGTCTCAGTGCTATTTATATACGCTATTTGATTGATATCTGTTTGAAATTGTCTTTTCTCTAACTTATATAACTTTTTTAACTTCTTATGTACCTATTTTTAACTTCTACTTATGTAACTTCTATAACTTGTTTTTTTCTCTTAAATTATGTACCTATTTTTTTCATGCTCTTTTTTTACTACCTTTTGTAACCGAATTTCATCTAATTTATGTAACTTTTACTAGTGTAACATACGTGTGTGATTGAATAAAAGCTCATGTAATTTAGTGTGCATCAGTAAGTGGCGTTCGGCTCTCTCTGCCTACCCCATAAGGGACATGGCGTGATGGTATGTATGTATGTAAAATAAGCGCCCTTGGAATGATCCTGAATCATAAAACGGCGTGTTTATTGTTGAATAGACTATAAGGTTTGTCGTTGACTGGACTTCCCGTCAGACTGGTGATATATTAAAAGTCAAAATCCAACATGAAAAAATAATACTTATTTAATTTTAAGACCCATCTTAATATAGGCGTTATATAAATTATTTATATTATTATTGTTATTTATCATATTTTATGGCAACATATAAATAGTTTTACTTTACTAAATTAAAATTATTCCAAGTTTTATCCGAACGAATACATACAGTTTGCATAATTCCAGGCGCATTTTTTTTTTTAATAATAATAGTAATAATGAAGGACAATGTAGTACAAACTGACCTATGTAGAAAATGCCACCAAAAGTCAGAAACCATCCAGCACATTACAGGGGCATGCGTCACTCTCAATCAAATCGCAAACATCATCCATCAACAATTAGCTATTGCACACAAACTAATAAATAAAAATGACAAATGCCTTATTATAAATACACACCCACACCAGTTCTTGAAAACTCCACTCACAAACTATACTTTGACAGATACATCTTAACTGATAGAACCAAACATAACAATAGACCAGATATTACACTTTTAGATAAACAAAATAAACATACAATGTTAATTGACATCACTGTACCAAACACACACAACATCGAAACAACTACAACCGAAAAAATTAGAAAATACACTGACTTGCAAGACGAAATCAAGCGAATCTGGGACATGCAATCTGTGATAATAGTACCAATAGTAATTTCTACCACAGGAATTATTCCATTAAACTTATTCAGGAGTTTAGAAACCATCAAATTACATAAATACACATATACGTCACCATGCAAAAAGCAGCCATATTAAACACATGCAGACTGGTGAGGAAATTCCTCCAAATCGACGACACTACTGACCTTACTAACATATATATACTACACATGGCACCAACACACAAAACACCAAATTTTATAAACTCAGTAAGGATAGCACTTGGCAGCATTGCTCGTGCTACCCCAAATCCCACCAGGTGATAAACCTGAGAAGGTATTAAATGTTGAAGTACTTATCTAAGTATTTATTAAGAAAAAGATGATATTAACTATGTTTTCAAAAGTGTTCCATATTTAATAGACAAAAGAGTGAGTCACTACTTAGAGATGTCAGTTTAGAAAAAAGTCGTGTTAATTAAAATATATACTATGCAAAAAGGAGTATTCAAAAGTTCATCATTAAACAGCCCGAAATAATATGTATTTATTTCAGTTCGTTCGTGCAGTGGAGTGCTACAAGTGGAGTGTTCGGGGGGTGCAGTGCTACACAAAATAATAACAAATCAATATAGAAACAAAACAAAAATTGTAAAACCGTATATATTTGTTACGCGAGGTGCAAACAACATCAGACCTGCAAAGTGCAGACTGGCAAATGTCGCAAATAGCTTTGTGGGACAGAGTATTAAGATAGAGTATAATAAACTGCCACCTCACATACGGTCTTTGAATGAAGGTAGTTTTGAGAGAGAGACGAAGAAGTATCTCGTCGATAAATCATTTTATACAACTGACGAAATGCTAAATGAAAGAGATTTCAATTAGCATGGAGTATTTTGTCTTTGTTTATTGATAATAATTTGTTTGTTTATAATCAATAAAGACTCGGAGTCCTCTGCTTGGGAACCTATAGAGGATAAACCAATGCAAATACAAAATTAGACTTATATGAGTGAAGTGTGTGTACACCACAGCTCACTAGTATACAGATTAGTACAATATGTGAAAAAGGGATATTTTTTCACATTTTCACTGCATATAGTGAACATCTGTTATTTAAACTTCTACTGTCTTGTTATTATAATTTGGGACGCGACGACGCGCGACCAAGTTTTCATAATACACCATACACAGAGACATTGCCACGAAAATCACAGAATGCACTCTCTACATGATACCAATTGAGAAATTGATGTAACAATTATTGTTTTGACAAGTATTTATGAGATAGAAGAATGTGGTGTTCGGTTCTCTCTGCCTACCCCGCGAGGAATATGGCATTATAGTGTATAGATAGAAGTATGTGAATACTATTACAATCATAATAGTTGAGAGTAGAAGAAATACTTCCTCTGGTTTTAGGCCGAAGGTCTGTTTTTTAAAAGAAACACATTTTTCTAAAAACACACATACAATATCAATATGATCTTGTTACCTAACTAAGAAATTTTCCCATACAGAAGCTATTTTACTTCTGTTATTTACATTTTTCATACAAATATGAAATTTACTTCATATAACAGACCATATATATTTTTTCTTTAGGCCATATCATCACGCCGTTTCCCAATTTAGGGTAGGCAGAGAGAACCTAACTCCAGAATCCTCTCTCTTGACATAAATTATTTATTTATCTTGGTTTATTGATTGGATATGTTTGTTTTTTTATATATACATTATCACACATTATGTACCTACTATATTTTGTATCTTTTGAATTATTCTTGTAAATGGCAAACGCCGTTAATAAAATAAATAAATAAATTCTTGCTTCATTCACATCCATGCATCGTCTCATAAACCCACTTATATTATTCTAAACTTCGATGTCTCAATCTTTCAAATTTCCATTTATGTGATCGTGCCAACTCTCTCTTGGCCGACCTCAACTTTTCGATCCTATTTTATCAGACTTTCATATTTTTTTTTGTCAGGCGGTCATCACTCGTTCTTTCTATGTGGCCAAAATACCTTATGCATTTATTTTCATGTTACGATACCTCTTTCAATCATACATTCTCGTCTAATATCCTCATTTCCCATTCTATCACACATCGTTTTACCACACATTCGTCTTGGTGACCTCATTTCAACAGCGTTGATTTTACTTTCAAGCTTCATCTGCCATGTCCATGTCTCACTACCATACATTGGAGTCGGTACGACGATACCATCGTGTACCGCGTGCTTTGCTGTTTTTCCATTAAAGTTTGATAACCCCTGAATGCACTTCAATAGCATGTAGCAGTGGAGAGTAAAAAAAAATAATCTTATTTTTTAGTTGACCACCTACATGCAATAGACGTGTTTATTGACTAAATATTTATTAAAGGACTATAATAATGTGTTGTGTTATACATATACATATGTACATACATGCTTATAAAGATTTACCCCCTATGTGTGTATTTTCTATCCTCCACTCATGTTGACACAAAATAAATATTTTACCACGTTATGTGTTTTCTTACAACCCCCTCCCCCATACTTCATCCCCTCCACACAAACCCTTAATAATAATAATAATAATGTAAGGAAGCCGAATCAGTCGATATACCAACTCGTAATAGCCGAGATAACAAACCGTCGAATATTTCTTTTTTATTTTAATCTACTTGAATGTAACATTTGTGCACCTTATATGTATATTATGTATCCTCTATGTGTTAATAATTTGAATATTCTATTGTTTAAAAGTAACAGCACCAGAACAGGTCTTGCCTAGTGGGGCGTTACTTACTTAACCTAAATATGTAAAAATATTTGTGTATTAACAATAAATAAATAACGCCAACGATTTATATAGCACGTCGATATAAAATAATTAATGTATTTTTATTGTCAAACATTTTTTCAACATCTAAATAGAGACGAAGTTGGGATATTGAGAACCAGGAACTCGAGGCACCTACAGGGCTTACGACCTGTCATCGGCTGGTTTACGTGATCACTTTATGCGCTTGCGCAACGTTCACAAATTATGCCTTCTTATTGAGTTCCCTTATCGATGTAATTTTTGAAAGTTCTATATATTTGAATAGTGTGACTATTCAAATATTTTACCTGAAAACAATGCATTATTACAATTTATTGCCATCTATGGAGTAACGGAGAAACCTTTTTCGTAACGCCATCTATTGAGAAATTGAGAAATAAATTTTTATTTGTTAACAATGAAAGAAACAGTCCTTATAAATGAGATGACGGTGTCACACACAGATGTCACCCCTGAACTGCACCAGAAATATTATTTCATTTTTGGCTTGTTTACCTACTTGTACCAATGTGTATGTAAATCTATTCGTCTCTATTGAGATGTTGAAAAAATGATTGTCAATAAAAACATCATTTGACTCCCGAAAGGGAAAAAAAATCCAATGTTTGCGTATATGCAATTAAAAAATATATTCGATTTATAATTAATGTACTTTTTTTAACTTTTCTAGGGGAGAATTCTTGGTAGAACTCCATTGCAAATTATGACACTTTGAAAATGGTCACTGGATGACCGAAACTAGTCAGTGTCATTTAATTAGTAGAACTGAAAACTTTGGTTTTATTTTACCATTCCAAATTTATTTATTATTTGCAATTAATGTACGTTCAGCAAAGAATACAGGGAATGAAGAGAATAATTATCGTTACAATAAACACTGTATGTTGGTTAGTTGGAAGAAATTGCCATGCGCAAGTAAGGGTTCATTATTATTAGTATTATTAATGAACAAGCTCGGTTTTACGTGAAATGAAAACTTAAGCTAGCTAATGACAGAAAACCGTTGGCCAGAAGAGCCCTTCGCCACAGACCAAGGGGTGTGTGAGGTGTACCCAAGCTGAGATGGATGGACTGCGTCCAGGGGTACCAGGACTCTATGTGCTTGGTCAATAATATTGGAGATATGGAGCCGCTGACAGATCGGAATATATGACTTCTTTTGGAGTCCAGGTCCCATCATGATATGTGGAACCGATGATGACGATGAATTTAATAATATAAGTGTGAGTTTTAATTCCTGTTTTTTATACTGACCACTAAATTTTGAGCTCCAATGCCAAGAAATATGAGAACATTTTTGGTTTTTAGCCTAACGCAATTATTTATTAATTTAGATATATGTGTTTCTTTATAATATACTCAATGGCAACATACTTATCTCCAATTTACTATGACACATACACTTCAATGTTCCAAACCGTCGTACTAGACATACGTCTCTATTTTATATACAAGTATTTACAATACAGCAAAAAATTATATCTAAAATAGTTGTGGAATTTAAGTTTTTTTTTTTAAAAAATGAATATGTCCTTGTTAAACAAGTACATATACATCTTCCTAAATTCCCTAAACTAAGCATAAATGCTTGTGCTATAGGTGAACGAAATCGGTCGAGGTAAGATTCGAACTCGCGACCACTGGATTACTAACCCAGCGCGCTAACCGCTCTGCCATCGACCCATCTGTCATCTTGAATTTAAGTAGTTATAATAGTTACACATTTTTTACTGTTTTGTTATGATATGTTTTTTTTTTTATATATTTGGGATACTAAATAAATAAATTAACAGAACGACGAGAGCGACGATGAGGGCAGTGCAAGTCATAGGGCACAGGGCACACAAAGTCTCAAAGTAGACGCAACGTTTTTAGACCCAAGATCCGATGGCTGGGTGGCATGCAGCGGGATGTTGAGGCTGTTGGTGTATGGTACTGGAGGAACACGCACCAGGATATAGGAAGATGGCAAAGAATGCTGGATGAGTCCAAGGCTCGCAACGGGCTGCGGAGCCACTGATAATGATAGTACGAAAGAGGTACATGTTACATCTACATATATTTCAGTTTTTGTTTTTCAATAGTTGTATGTATGTATGTATGTACTGTGCACTATCCTTGTTACAATAAAATAAAATTTAAACTAGTTGCATGTAACACATGATATCCAACTGTCGATGGCGATAGTATGTATGTATAATTGAAGAATACGTACCAAACTATGAACACTTAAACACAAATTGTAGGAAACAAAACATGTAGATATGTATGTATGACAGGATATGATAGTATGGAGGCCAGTCATTTTTTCCTGGCCAGAATACGAAAACAGCATGATGGTATGTATGTATGTTTGGAGATTAAGTATCAAACTATTAAGTCTTCTTAGATATTATGTAGTGTATACTGCCATACAAATTGTATGAAACAATGTTGTTAAAAAAAGTTGTAGATGTACTGCTACAATGTTAATAGTTTTAATAGCAAATTAAATTATATAGTCGGGATTTTTCGGCTTTTTTCGATATTTCGATATTCAATGTTCTACTACGAATGTTGGTGTTTTTTGACATTAAAGTTGGAAAAGCCGTGAAAAATATAGACCCTGCATACAAATCTCGTGTATCTTGGCTTATTAAGAGAATAAAATTCTCTTGAACAAATCAGACAGTTGGATTAGCTTCTGTTAGGCATTGTTAACAGAAAACGATCAAAATAAACTGTTTACCTCCGCTGTCGGTTTCCCGTCGTCGACCTCAAACAAATCAAATATGAGGCACACCAATACGTCCCCATTATCCTCGATAATAGAGAAACACGAAACGAAAGGCAAGTGGCTTCGGCTGCGTTCCATCACCGCTCCACCCTTCTCCCGACACAACAGGATCTAACAAGTTGTGGGGGCGTTGATAAATCTTCGGGGAGAAATACCGAAATGATGTCGAAACTAGATGGAATGGGAGAAAGGTGGGAGGAAAAGAAATAGCCGAAAGGATTGATATTAAAGTGTATGCTATCAAAAGTGCCCCTCTTAATAAAATATTACTACCACAACAGGAAGCCATGCCCGATGAAATAAATTGAAGATCATAGTAGAAGGTAACAAACAATGTTTACTGACGTCTAAGGCTGGCTTGTTTCAACAAAAGTGATAACAATGATATTTTATATAAAGACACATACTTCAAAACAGATATATTCTAGTGAAGCAGCTGATCTATCTTATGCTTGTAAAATGTATAGTGCAATGATTCAATAAATAAAATCCTTTTTCTTTATCATTGTTCGAGAAACACAGCCTAGGGTATTTTATTATTTATTTATTTATTTTATTTATTTTATTTATTTTATTTATTTTATTTATTTTATTTATTTTATTTATTTTATTGATTTTATTTATTTATTTATTTATTTATTTTATTTATTTTATTTATTTTATTTATTTTATTTATTTTATTTATTTTATTTATTTTATTTATTTTATTTATTTTATTTATTTTATTTACTAAATTTATTTTATTTATTTTATTTATTTTATTTATTTATTTATTTATTTACGGTAAAATAAAACCATTTACATAAAAAAGTACAGAATAAAGATACAAAACATCATCTTAAGTTTAAAATATAAAAATCAAAAAGTATACATATATGTATATGAATATAATTGAAAATAAAAATATTTGTTTTTTATTTAGAATTAGAATTCTTATTCAAATACAAATTATAAAAAGATAAAAAAACAATGAAAGTAACAAGAATACAAATTGGTACATAGTTATAAAAATCAAGAGAAAGATAAAAAATATAAAAAATATAGGAAACATATAAAATAGAAATTAAAAATGAAAAAAATAAAAAAAAAAACAAAATTGAAAATGTTCTCAGTTCAATCTTCAATTTGTATAAGCTTACATTGAAAATGTCAGCAACAAAGGCATACTCATTCCCCAAACGATGAATTCTGGGAAACGGAGAATTTCTATGGGCTTCGGTCCTCATTATATCGCAATTAAATAATGATGAGTGCCTCGTAAATCTGTTAGGTATATGAAACTTAATCAATGAAATTAATAATGGACAGTCAAATTCAGAATATATGATCTTGTACAGGACAATCAAGTCCGACATAATTCTTCTTTTGGATAATAATTATTCAGGTGAAGTTAATCACGCGTAATCAGAGTATATACGAACACTACAAAAATACAAGAAAAAAGTTTTATGATATTTTAGATATTGGGTTACCTATGTACATTGTGGAATCAATTGAAATGCACGTTCAGATTGTAGGTAGGGGTTGCTTATTTCATGGCGGCCCAGGAGCACTGACTGGGTCTGCCATTGGTGGGAATATACATATATAGGCATCCTGAGGGACTGCCTCTTCATGCTCCAAACACATGATTTAGCATTCATTTTACAAAAAAAAACCGCCACAGCTCCCTATATTGGGCTGACCGCATCCATCCGCCTCCAGCCACTCGTCTAATATCATCATACCACCTTGTTTGAGGCCTTCCAACACATCTTTTGCCCGTTCTAGGTCGCCATTCCAGCACTTTCTTAGTCCATCTGGTCTGTGGTTCGAGCGACATGCATTTCCGCTTGGCAACCTTTTGGACAGTGTCGGAATGCCAGAAAACGCAGTATGAGCAACTTGGGATAATTGAAAATACAGATTTAGCAACATTAAAATCTTGATAAATAAAACTAAGATATTCTTCATATTTTGTATGCGGCTCCTTGACTAGTTTGATAAAAACCTTTTTATACTGAATCCTACGTATAAAAATATCTTTCTATACTGTTAAGTTATGTTATGAAGATACATATATTGAGACATTATTTTTGTATTTGAAACATCATGTAATAGTTAAATAAGTACGACGAGTCTATAACAAATCATTTTAAAATTAGATAGGAACGATAGAGTTGACTTTCCGTTACGGCAGTCGGTTTTACGACCTCTCCGCGAATTGACTGTACTGCCGCAAGGCACGCAACTGGGCCCCATCATGTTCGGTATGTACATCAAAAACGGCAGCGGGGTATCGTAATATTTTTTAATGGATAATCGAAACGTCGAAATGTCAAAAGACAGACTGTCACGCACACTGCGCGGTATCCGAGTGAATACCTTGCTGATGTTATGTTGGTTTGGTACCATGGCGCCGGTCTTGCTGATTTCTCAAATTTATTGTTTTATGAGACTACAAATGGTTAATAAATGAAAATATTTCGGCCTTTGTGGATCAATTGCTTGGATATCTTTCTCATATACTGGCTTAATCTCGCAACACGAAGGTAGAAGTTCACCACCAGGTAGGTGCAATATTCCTTTCTCTCTATATCCAACACCCGTCTTTCTCGGAACATCCAAACTCGGGTAACTCTGTAAAATAACCCGTTGTATATGCAAATAGGGATACATATACCAACATCCAAGGAATAGTTCAACTGACGTAGAATAACCAGTCTTCTGTAAAGGCATCCAAACATAATATATCCCTTGCAAATTGGATACGTGACAATTCGTGTTTTTCCATACGAAGGGAAAAGTGTTCTGAAAAGCTCCAACTAAACAAACTCGGTTCAATTCTATTCATCCATCCGGAGGAAGTCACATCAAGGTTAAGCAGTGGACACACGAATAGCGCTTCAAAACATTCAAAAACAAAATTATTCGAAAAACAAATTAGTATACTATTCAAATTATAATAGCTATGAATATCGGCAAATAACTTGAGAAATTTCGAAGGGGGGAAATTGCACAGATACCACCCAAGCGAAAAACAGAAATTTGCAATCTGCGTAGCCCACACGATTTTCCGTAAATAATACTTTGTCTGTCCGTACTATTTATTTATTTATTGATTTAACACTTTTTGTACAAAAATCCATGGTACAAATGGCGGACTTATTGCCAGGAGGCAATTTCTTCCACTCAAAAATCTGAGAAAATAAGCTAAATGAACAAATTAATTTTCGGCATTATACACGACATAGCAGTTGATATAATATTTAAAGCACTTATACAAAATAAAACTAAATTTTACAAAAAAAAAAAAAAACAGTAATGAAAGGGAAAAGGAGAGGATAATGAGCGATCAAAAGGGATGGTGTGTGGGATGGTTAGGGTGCACGTTGGTTAGAAAATAGTGCTGAAGAGTGAGCGTTTAAGGCGCACTATAATTTTGCTATTAATTTTTGACTAACTTCCCGAACAGATAGAGCTCCGAAATTTTCAGAATTTATTTATTACTGATGACAATGCATGTCGAAACAGCTTGATTCATTTGATATTTTGATAAAATTGGAAAATTTCGTACAAATTTACTATCGCTTCACAATAGATTATGTATATTCTGTGTTGGAATTTCTTTAATGTATAAAACAACTGCGTTAAACAATCTACAGACTTACGTGAAATATTTTTTTCTACTTTATTAAAAACGAGATTAAAATGTATACAAAATAGTTTATACCATAAAGGTCCCTAAATGTATAATAGTTTACCACCAAATATAAAAGAAACCACAAGTATTGTCACCTTTCGTAGGCTAGGTGCTGAACACTTCATTAAAAACTATTAATGTTCCCCATACTTTTACAGTCATGATGTTTATATAATTTAATGTCATACATACTCTTACTATAATTATTTGTTTCAAAAAGTTTTACTGTTACATTTTTTGTTTAAAGTAGATGTATTATATTTTATACATGTTTTTATATCTAAACAAATGTTACTACGACTATTTCAACGCGAAGAAAACATTCAAAAAGTGTGTCCTCAATTTTTTTTAGATTCACATGAACACAATGCACAAGTGTATACCCGACTTAGTGATGCAATATAATGCAAGCAGCAAGACACAAGACGCTTGAACGAACAAATCTCAAAGCATATGTATGTACATAGTACTACGAGAAACACAATATTTCCCTACATTTTGAAGAGGATACTATGCAGAATATTGTACCATCGCTACTTCAGAAGCGATCATTCCACCTAATAGGAATGTGAATAAATCTGACAGAATCGCACAGAAACAAAGATCGAAGAAAACTGAGAACGAAGAAGAAAATTTTTTTTTAATGAATATGTCCTCGTTAAAAAAGTACATATACATCTTCCTACATTCCCTAAATTTCAGATAGGTAGTAGCAGAGCGGGTTGGGTTTGTATCCTCTCTGATGCTCGAATCCTGCCACAACCGACTTCGTTCATCTATACCAGGGGTGGCCAACCGGTCGATCGCAACTATTAGTCCAGTCGATCGTGGCAAGGCGAAAAATATAAACATACATAAATACGTAGAACAGACTGCGCAACGTAATCATCAACGTCTGCATGCATCACGTTACGTTCACGTTATCACGTTACTTTATGGATCTAGATTTCTGGGCATTGGTTTGCAACGAGAAATATCCATGTTTGAAGAAATGTATTGAACAATTGCATTCGTGTTTTGGTTCAACATATTCATATGAGTCAGCATTTTCCTACTTAAAACAAACAAAAAATAAACACCGTTCTCGCTTGATAGACGTTCATACACTGGATTCTTTAAGGTTGACAATTTCCAACTACAAACCTGATTTTGCTAATCTAGCGGAAGATGCTCAGACGCAGTGCTCACACTAATATACATAAGTAGTTACTAAGAATAATTTTCAGTTTTATATTTTCCCTATTAATAAGATAAAAAAATACTACTTAATTGGATACTGAACTATGCTGTTTCAATTAAAATTTCAAGAAGTATGTAATTGGTAGATCGCACAGGGCTTCCTCAGTAATCAGTAGATCTCGGATCAAATCAAGTGGGCCACCCCTGATCTATACCATGTGGTGATTTGCTAAGATTCATAGCGAAAATATTAATACGTGGCAACACTCATCTATGGAACATTCCAGAATATTCATAAAAATATAAATAGTCGTTTTTTCCTTCGCCCGCCATTGCTCTCTCGATCTGTCAACGTACGCGTCAATCGATATTTTATCAGCCGTGTGAAATTATAAAATCTTATTGTAAATTAATTAAGTAAAACAAAGATTGTTATTTGTGAATAAAATGGTGGATTTCAGTTAGTAATCTCTTTCATTCAGTTGACCCAAAACATTCCTTTGTATTTGAGATGAATTAATATTTAGAGGGAGTTGTTTGTTGAGATACATAAATCAATTATCGAACACGCCTAGTAAAACCTTCAAATAATCAATTAATATTTAAAACCTAGTAATAAGCAGTTAGTTTTACGGAATTTAGGTATATTGAATTGTTACTCCGTCATCCAGACGAACCGAGTGCGAAATGCCTACAAGAGAGGCCTTTTCTCTGACACTTGTATTGTGGTGCCAGGTAATTCATATCATTCAACACCGTCAAACAAATTTCGTAGTCGATATTCAGACGAAAAAGTATGATGAGGTTTGTAAAGATGAGGAAATGATTATTTTAACTAAATATTTACGAGTAACGAAAAGAGAAAAATGAGTAAAAGAAATTGACATCACATCACTCCTAGTTTCAAAGTGTCATATAAGTAATTTAACTTTACCGACCAAACTTGTAACAACAGATTTCACAGAAGTTTCGACTTTATACATACATTCCAATACAGTGTATGTTGGATAATTCGAACATGAAGACACCACATGGATTCGAATTATTAAAGTGGTGTTGGATTCGAATTATTAAAGTGGGGTTGAAGTTCTTCGTCCGGTAATGCACAAATAACTCCCTGTGAGATCCCCACGGCTCCCTATCTTGGGTAGACCGAATCCATCCGCCTCCTTCTTTTGTCTCTTCTACCTCTTCTACAACATAGGTCTCCGTTCTAGCACATTCTGAGGTTCGGACGACACGCCCTATCCAGCTCCACATCTGGCTGGCAACATTTTGGACAAGGTAGGTTTCTTGGGTTTTCTTTTCAAATTCAGTTTCATTTAAACCTTTATAATACCGAGTAACCTCGGCGAAAACGTTCTGTCAAAATAAATCGAATTTGTAGAAAAATACTTTGTTCTATTCGTTTATTTAAATATGGATTTCAACTCAACCATTTTTTATTTAATTTTAGATCAATTGAGCGCATATAGGATGGATATTCTATCAAATAATAAAGACTTCTGCGAGGTGAAAATAAAGGCTGCTGTTAACGACATACAAAATAGAGGGACACCGAGGAAGAGGAAGACGCCAGATATATTTTACAGTGATGATTTTTATATTGGTAACAGGGTTTTTTCAAATGTTTTATGGCTATTTAAATACACGTATGCAGAACTTAAATAAAAAAAAAATGAATAGATCTCTAGAAGTCCACAGGGTTCGAAGCAAGAGTATTCCTTCTAACGGACCGAAAACAACTTTGTTTCGAAGAACAACATAATAGTGAAACATCAGCGCCCTCGGAAAGATCCTGAATTATTAAATTCAAGAAATCGATAGACATCTTCGATTTACAGACGTTCAGACTTTTCAAATGCGGGTCTGATAGAGCAGTCCCCATGCAAAACGACTCAATGCCAAGAATGACATACGGAATCCTACAGAATGGGAGTTATTTGTGTGGCGGAAACTAACACGACAGACAAACTTTACAAACTCATTCGTTCCGCGATCGAGGGGGAGGGGGTGGGGGTGAAAAAAAGGCTCTCACGCCACCGGCTGATCGATAGGTTCTCCTACGGCGCACACTGGACACATCGTTTGAGTCGAACAACTACGGTGCATAATATATATCTACATATATTATGTATAACTGAGAGGACATCACCTAATGTTGAATAAGATATCCATAATCCCAGGAAGCGATTCCTGGCTAATAGGATGGTGGATGCCTGGAACAATTTACCAGAGGAAGTGGTGTCTGCTGGTACGCTGGAAAAACTAACCTCAACCGATAATGATTTTCTTTTAGGACCTAACTCATTTTCTACTGCCATCATAAGTAATAATGATTGAATTTCACTGGACGATTGAAGTATCAAGATTGAATGGAATAAACTATGTGAGCTTGCAGGTACCTATACATTCTCTCTTTCACTTATATAGACACACACATATACACATCCTTTACACTCATATGTACACACATACATACACTCATGCACTATTCAGATATACATTTCGTTCACCTATAGCACAAGCATTTATTTGCTTATTTTAGGGAACGTAGGAAGATGTATATGTACTTGTTTAACAAGGACGTATTCATTTTTTATTAAAAAAAATGTTTTTCATTGTGTAGCTTTAAGTATGTAAGTACAGCAGTCAAAATTTATTGTAAATAATGTGGAAATTTGTTATTGGTTTTAGTCTTATACTAATGCATCTACCTATATAAAAAATGTTACTATACTGTAAATTTCCCGGAAATAACTTAAAATAAAAAAAATAAAATATTAAATTGAAATATAATTTCGTTGTTAGAAGACGATATTTTCTCTGTATAATTTAGAATTTATACGTTGGTTAACATGCGATTGATTCACGAAACAACAAAAATAATAGTTGTATACATACTTAGTCTTGAAGTTGTCAAATCTAAAAAAATAACACATGTTCTATATAAATGTCAAAATTGAAGCAGCCATCCATGCAAAATTTAAAATATCAATACTGAAAAAAATGTGAAATGGCGTCCAACGTGGGGCTCGTTTCACCTATTCAAAAATCGAGGCGGGTTTTAGGTATAAAACAATTCTCCCTGGGGGCTAAACAGGGAACCCCGGAGTCGAACAAACAAAACAGCAATAACACGGTAGACCGCGATGCTCCCCCTCAACCTCTTTCCTCAATTGCTTCGCTTGACCCCGAACGGATTTGTTTTTCCCCGAGTAGGTACTGCATTTTATGTACCTACATATATTATAAGACGAATGAGGCCTTTTCAGTTGTTAATTTTACATGTTGATTCAAGTGGGGTGGCTAACTTGCTTAATTAGTATCTGAAACGATATAACAATCAGCTGGATACGGATTAATTTACGAGTTTATGAAAAGTCTGTAAATATATTACAGATTATTTTAATTAATTATATTTATCAAATAATTCATGAATGATAGCTGTGATAAGTCAATTTATTAGTCTTTTGTAGACTGGTTGTTGTTTTTAAAAGGATCATTTACTAATTCATACATCAGGTCTAAAAAGAGTTTGCATTTTGACAATTATTAACTAATTTGTATTTATGTTTGTACATTAAATTAGTAAACTTTATGATATCTGATAACATGAACAATCTGAGGATTCTTGAAAAAGAAAGATACTGCTTTAGGGCATCCAACAGGTACATACATACATACCATCACGCCACGTCCCTCGCGGGGTATGCAGAGAGACGCACTCAATAAAAAGCTGTCACAATTTGGAGACATGATCGAATTTTATGGATGCCACATTTGATCGAATTACAAAAATATAGGATTTGTAAAAAAAATAAAAATATTTTCATTTACGACTGAGTTCACGTTCACGAGTGACCCTTATTAATATTTCACAGTCAATAATATAGAATGAAAAAAGGAAACTACGAAGATGATATTTGCCATAAAATCGATATCCACATTTGAAGCGGCCGGGTTACGACAAACATTATTTTCGTACGAAAATAAACAATTTATTTATTTCTACATTTACAAAACGTTCGCCGTGACGAAGGGTGAGGATCAAAAAAGGTTTCATCCTTAAAATTAAATTCTGTATAAATCCCAGCACCGAATCCTTATCTCCGTCCGAAGTTAGCGTCACGTCAAAGACAAGTAAACTGACACTGCTCCCCATACAGCAACACCTGCGCTGGATGACCTGTCAGAGATGACGAGGAAGAGGACACCCGGGAAAGAAAGAGGAAAGGTATCGATAGATCAGAGCGGACAAACAAACAAACGGTGACCCTTTTCTCGGAAATTAGTAGGCGTTGACAGGATGAAAGGAGAGGATGAACTAGTATAATGTTAGGTACCCAATATTGGACAAACTGGCTTATAATGTCTCCTTTTCTCCGTTTTGTTGATTATTTATTAAACGATCCATGTCTGATATGAGAATTGATAAAATACAAAACATTATAAAAATATATCATACTAAATTCGATAGCATTCAATTAAATAGTATGCTTCATATTCAAATTCCATCTATAATAATAACAAGACAGCGCCAATTTTTTTCACAAATACACCGAGAATAATGTACGATTCAGGATACCGCTTTACAGAATGTGTAATAACTTTAATGGCTAATTTAATGACCATACTGACATTTTCATTTATCTGAATCAATATTCAAAAGGAAAATTACAAAAAAGATCACAGATAAAGCCTCTTAGGACGTGGGTATGGCTGGGATGCATTGTTGAGAAAATGATGTTACATGGATGATTTTGAAAACGCCATTCTTGTGAATTCAAAATTATACTTCAAAATATGTTTTTCAACATTTATACATTTTTTTTTAATTTCATCTATCTTAATCTCTAAGCACGTCTATTTTTTATTTGTAACTTCTTTATGGGAAAAATGTGATTACACATATATATCAACCATATGTACTCGTGTAATACAAAATGTATATTATGTGTGATGAGTAATTGTTTTTTATCTTAATAAATAAATATACAAACAATAAGGTATGAATTTTTCGGGTTTTCCTAGATGTGTTACATAATACAATCAAGGATTCGGCGCAGTTCCTGCAAGCTTCTAACTGGAGAGCGGCATCTGAGGAAAGAAGTAGTTGAAGGCAAAAGTTGATGAGAGACAAGTCTCGACATGTATTACATGATAAAACAACAAAAAATGGTCGTTTCGAAGAGTCTGGGAGAGCTGAAGATCACAGATTCGTGTCGTTCCCACTGTATTAGGTTTCTGGAATGAGCGAACATACAGCATTCAATGACAGACTTACACGGACATTAGCACGTTTCAAAAAAATGTATCCATAAAATGAAAAACAGAAAACAAAATCTATATTTTAACTCGCTTTTATTCCTAATTTGAGAAGTAAATCCCATACTGTAATACCAGACATAAAATGTCATGTTTATTAGGAATTTTCGCTTTAAGCTCAAAATATTTTGCAATGTTTAAATTCTTCGAGGGAGGGGATATGGAACGTTGGGGAGACCTGACAAAACACTGGAAGTAGAAAAATGACCTTCAATGCTGGAGGCGTGTCCAACTTGAAGAGCCACCGTTGTCTCCCAGTCAAAAACTTCCCCAGACGCTTCTTCTCCTTTTCTTCGCCTTTTTTAGGGTCTCAGCTACCGAGAGACCAGTGACTCTAATTTTTTGGTGACACCGCCCAGGAGGTACTCTTCCTCGAGGTCGCTGACCTTCCATTATTCTGACAAAGATTAATATTTTTGAATTTTCAGGCACCCTTCTCACCAGCTGACCAAAATACAAGAGTACTTACATAACAACGCCATTCTCAAGAATGTAATTAATAATAACACGAACGAAATGTGCGCAATTTCATTTATAAATTGCCAAAAAAATAACTCCCGTGTTTAACAATGTAGGAAGCGATACAATAGATCCAGGCCAGCCATTTTTATTATTATATTTTCGTTTAGAATCTATAGAAATGTTGACAATAATGATACGATTTCATGTGGGTAGTACATTACATAGGGGAGACCCGCCTAAGTTGACGATTTGACTTATTTTTCATATGTTATATACGAGAAAGAACCATATACGACGAAAAGAATAACATACTGACCACAGATCAAATCTGTCTGCCTGGTGCCGTTAAAGTGTTCCCTGTAAGTCTTTTTTTACTTAGTCGATGTAAAAAAAACAATATTTAAAATTGATGTTTTCAATAATATTATCTATAAATTTTAGGTAATATATTTTAAACATGAAAATTACATTTATGAATTATATTTTTATATATTTTATTTAAACGTCAATAACTCAATATGACATAGGGAAGTTGACCAATTCGTCATCTAGTCGTACATACATATATATTTTTAATAGATTTATGTCTTGATTGAACAAATTTAATATTGATTACTGTTACTGTTATTTTAGATTAAGTAATATTTCAATATAATTTGTACTTACAATACAATGTTTTTTGTACGTATAAAATCCATCCGTTTGTGAAATATGCTTACTATTACTGAAATATGTATTTATTTTTTCAGTAATCTTCCCGGGTGTACGCTAAACAAATGACCAAATTTCAATGTAATCAGATGGATGGTATAAGAGCATAAAAAGAACCTCAAAGATACAAATGATACTAAAATCTGCAACTTTCACCTATAGAAAGGGGATACGCACTGGTAAACGCAACCAATCTCAGGTGCCAAACTTAGCTTTTTTTTATACTATATTCGATAAGGAAAGAAATATAAAAAAACAGGTATTAAAAACTGAATTGTTTTTTTAACGTTGCTATCTATTAGACTATAATGTTAAACGATGTATATTAGTGTAGTATGTATGATATGTACCTTGTTACTCTAAAGTGCAATAAAATAAAAATTCCCTTTTTATTTCAATTTCATCTAAAATTGTATGACAGAACCCATACTGTGACGCAATTCATCAACTTTCCCGTATAGCGGGTAAGATGATGAATTTGAGGATGCTTTTTAAATATCGTTTATCTATTATGACGTCTTGATTTGATCTGAGACTCAAGTGAATAAAGGTATGACTGACCGATCACATCTATGCTCTGTCAGTTCAGTATTCCCAAGAGATACTATTTCAGATTATTTGTGCAATTATCAAATAAAAATGACAAGATACCTACATACATACACAATATTATGTATATGCATATCATGATGACTCCAATTACATTTTTACTCCTCACTAACCCAAGGGGATATAGTGGGGAGTTATGATTTCGCAATTTTTAAGGGTATTTTTTTTTGCAGATTATCAACTAGTATCATGCTGAGATTGTATTCTGAAAGTTTCATCACAATGTATCTGTGTGTGTGTGCTATGTACGGCGTGTTCATTTTACTTTATCGATTATAGACTAAAGTACTCATTCGATTCTATTCAAATTTTGCAAATATGTATATCTAATACTCGATTAGATCCTATTAGATTTTGAACGATATATGAATAGTGCTTCTCAATTTTTTTAACTGTCAAATATTTCAAAGTGACCCCAAGCTCAGGAAACTTAAAATTTTTATTTTCAAATTGGTAAAAAGGCACATCACTTTCATAAAATGGCATTGAAGAGTTATCAAGTTTTCATAATAAAATATTTAAATAAAAAATAATTTAACAAACTCATTTCATGAAAATGTTGGAAATTTTCCATACAAAATTTTAATACTTTATAGAATGACTTGTTAGTGAGGAGTTTAGCGTTGGCCACAACCCACTCGTTTAATCTGTGTACATACAACATACAATAGTTAAGTTTATATTGTTTAGATACTTTTTAAAAATGCAAATAGGTACAACCTATATGTTTCCTGTGAAATATTATAATAATATGCACACTGCTAGCCCTAGAACAGGTATGCCTAGTTGGACAGCAGTTATCTATATTTTTTTAACTTTTCTACGGACTATTCTTGGTAGAACTCCTTTTCAAATTATAAATAAATTTGGTATGGTAAAATAAAACCAAAGTTTTCAGTTCTACTAATTTAATGACACAAGTGTGGTGACTATGAAAATGATCACTGGATGACCGAAACTAGACAGTGTCATTAAATTAGTAGAACTGAAAACTTTGGTTTTATTTTACCATACCAAATTTATTTATAATTTATCTATTTTTAATTAAGATTATTTGAATGGTGTGATAAGGAAATAAATGAAAAAAAATGTGTAAAAATACTGCTTGTAAGTATTATTATAGACAAATATAATATACATAATAGGTACAGCAAATATTTCATTTCAAAAAATATTCCATCAAAGGTGATACCATACAAATCTCTTAGCATCGTCAACTTAGGCGGGTCTCCCCTGCGTATCAGGAAAACCTCAGAAATAAAATATATACCTCATAAGATTACATACAGTTACAGACGAGGCGGACGGTAACAACGTATTGTGGTATATTACAATAATAATTTTAGCCGGCAGGAAAGGTGGGGAGGACTACGAAAAAGGATGGCGGTAAGAAATCAAGGGAAGAACGAACGGAAGATGGTACAAGCCCACAACGTTTAGCGACAAATAAAATATATAGAAAACATAAATTGTAGTATTATTCAAAAAATATATTTATTAGGAACAATATGGTGAAGTCAGACGCTCATAAGATCTCAGTTCCGTAAGAAATTCTGGCTTGGTGTTACAATTCACGATTGAGTTGTTTGATCCGAGATACTATGCGAAGTGACCACTTTCTACGCCAGACAAGAGAAAAACAGTTTATATAAAATAAATTATTTTTTGTTTAAAACAGATGATAATATTTTTTGGAGTGCCACATTGTATGCCAGAGTGCCACATTTTATAGAGTGGAATGGTCTGAAAGTGTTCACAACTATGGTACGAGGGCCAGAGGATTCTTATTGCTTATTCCTAGACATAGAGGGGCAGCGTTGGAAGGCAGTTTCAAATACGCTGCAACAAAATGTTGGAATGACTTGCCTCCACCGCTAAAAGCAGTGGAAAAAAATCTATTTTTTTAAAGAAAATTGTCGAGCGATGCTCCTGGCCTCGCAATCATAGTGCGAAGTATATAAGAATTTGTGTGTATTTATGTGTGGGTGTGCATAAATAATTGTGTGTATATATATGTATGTGTGTATGTTTTGGAGCATTTTTTGTATTTATATCTATATTATAATACATAAGCAATAGGATCATGCTAAAAATCAGGTGCTGGGGGGCTTGTCTTCCTGCAACATAGCTGAGCATGGTCCTTTTGAGTCAGAAAAATTGTTTTTCTTGGCTAAATCAAAGTCTAATCTATCCTACCGCACATGAAGGACACTGAATAGACTCCGTGTAGAAGTCACAAGGTGCAAAAGAGCGAGGAGATGATTGCGGGGAGGTCCAGAATGATTAGCATCCTCGTGTCTGCCGAACAAATGACGCAAAAATGTAGACTAGGTTATGACAATTGACTTGGAAATTGCTGCTGCAATATATTGGAATGAAAGCAAAGTAAGTAAAATGACAACGGAATGGTCATCATATTATAGTCAGACAGTGACCCAGAATACTCCGATGCAGGCCATGGTCAGATTGGTGAGGCAAGAGCGTTGTTAGACAGCCTAAAAGATGGTCTGATCGTTGCCCAGTGGTAATATTTGCGTTACAAATATATTTAAAAAAAATACGGAAAATTGAATCCACAAGTAGAGAGAGCGATTCAATTGAAATTTGCCAGAATGTAAATTGAGAATCAAAGGAAACGACGAAATGCTAAAAAGGAAAAAAAAAGAAAGAAACTGGAAAAGAATGAAGTAGGTAAGATAAGAATAATGCGCCTCCCGAAAAGGGATGTTAAGCTTCCCCTTTAGATCGCGAGGGGGTGAAAAATGCCTAGAAAATATACAGCCCGCCTCGTTGAGGGTAATCCGGCTGGAACGAGAGAGGGTCCCACTCGGCTAGTCCTAGGGTCACTAAATCATTTGCAAAAAGTATTCCATATTACATACAGTACACACTTTTATATGGAAAGAAATAGTATCTCTTTGATTTTTTTTGCGTTACTTTCTCTTGCGTTAGGACTCCGTGCCAATTTACAATGTGAAAAGTTCATTTTTTAACATAAATATACCTCTATTCAAGTCAGAACTATGAAAGGGTACCTTAATGATATATAAATAAATACCATCACGCCATGCCCCTCGCGGGGGATGCAAAGAGAACCGAATGCCACATTTTCTATCTTGGCACGAATCCCTCGCCTCGTCTATGTTCATGCATCATCTCATACATGTTCGTCTGTTGTTGTTCAAACTTCTAATATTTCCGTCTTTCAGAATATCGTTAACATGGTCGTGCCATCCCTCTCATTCCATTCTATCATCATCATCACCATCATCAGTGGCTCCACAGCCCAGGATGGTCCTTGGCCTCCTCAAGGAATCGTTTCCATTGCACCCAATCCATGACCTTTCCTTTCCAATTCCGCACACCGGCTATCTGAAGGTCCCTCTCGACTCCATCCATCCATCGTAGTTTCGGCCTTCCCACACCCCTTCTTCCCTCCGGACGCATTGTGAGGATTCTTTTTGGTGTCTGGTCATCTTTCATACGATGCACGTGTCCTAACCAGCGGAGCCTCCCTATTTTTATCATTTGGACGATATTTGGTTCCTTGAATAGGCTCTTTAGTTCGTGCTTGAACCTGATTCTCCGAGTGCCTTGATCGCAGAGGGGACCGAAAATTTTTCTGAAAATTTTTGGTCCGCACTATATATTTTCTTTATTAGGCGTTCCTCATTCATTCTTCCCATGTGGCCTAACTACAACCCACTCGTTTTTTAATGAAAATTTGTAACGTTTATCTTGGTATGATTTTTCTCTCCCACTCGGAGCAATCTCGAGATCAAAGGGACCCGGAGTGAGAGTTGTAAAGGAAAAGCGGGGTGAACGTTTAACACCGGGACGCCCGCCCGACGCTGAGACCGGAAATGTCATAAGGGACGTCGGGACGCCACGGGCAGACAGAGGGGCGGCGGAAGACGCCACTGTGGAGACAAAGAAAAGGAATTAATCTTCCTGGTGTTTGGAGCGGGCGAGGAGAAAGAATCCTATGAAAAAATGGCGGCATTACAAAAGACAAACGAAAAATTCAATCATACCAAGTAATATAGTTAAATTAAATAAAATATCTTAGTTTCTAAGCACGTTGAGTATTTTTATGCCAACTAGTTTCGGAGACGTAACCGCCCCTTCGTCCGGACAATCTTATACTAAACTTACATACTATGTACATAATGTGACCCGTGTGCCTAAATTATGTATCGGAAAGTTGATGGGCGGAGCTTACATTATTGAAAGCAGAGGTTGTCAAAGGAAAAATATTAAATAATGGAGTATTTAATATTTTATTTGAAAGTGAATTCCTTGATGTGGTTTGGACATATTGAAAGAATGAATGATGAACGACTCACCAAAAAAATATACATGGGTGTAAGAGATGGAGTGAATAGCAGAGGTCGCCCCAGAAAGGGATGGCATGACCATGTGAATGATATTTTGAAAGAAGGAAATATAAGAAGCTTGAATAATCGACAAGCATGTATGAGACGATGCATGGATGAAAAGGAAGCTAGGAATGTGTTCAAAAATAGAGGAGTGCGCTCGGTTCTCTCTGCTTACCCCGTATGGGATATTGTGTGATGGTATATATGTATGCATGAGTATTGTTTAAATGTACTTTATTATTAATTTTATTTTGTTTTTTATTTAAGGTTTTTTTTATCTCTAATGCCTCTAAGTTATCTAATCTAAAACCCTCTTTATTTATGTGCAAGATTTTATAGCCTGTTTGAGTATTGAAAGAATGATTATTTTCAATCAAATTATTGGCAAATTCTGAGAAATTGTTACTTTTTAAACATCATAAATTCTCCTTAATTCTGATATCAAAATTTCTACCTGTTTTACCTACATAAAAATATTCACAATCCTGACCATTTAATCATCTATAGACCCCCGAATTACTTAATACCGTTGTCTCTATCTTTATTATTTTTTAAAATACTCAACGTGGTTAGAAACAAAGATATTTTATTTAATTATATTAGTTAAAATGTGCAACAAAGAATTAGCAGCAAAGTATGAAGACATACTAAGTTAAAAATTCACAATTCTAAGTATAAAAGTTTTGTAGGCCTATAACTGTCTATATATTCTGAAAATTTGGGGTCTGTAAATTGAGCGGATCAAAAGTTATAAGGGGGGGGGGGGGGGGACACACAGACACACACACAAAACTCACATAAAATGTTCTACTCCGAATTCTGAGTAAATCCATGTATGGAAACATATATGCTGCGAGGCCTCTAGTTGGTGTTATTAGCATGCAAAAAGTCCACTACACCATACAAAATTTTCCTTCGTACACGCATCTTGGCTTAATAATGTCGATTCATTAAGAGAATTGAAATCTAATGAACGAATCGACAGTTGGATTATGAACTGTTGGTATGTATTAATAAAATAATAAATATATATTCTATGCAGATAATCGAAGTATACCTGTCTCGATCGATCGCAATAAATAACACTGTCCGTACTCTTCTTGACGTCATGCGTAGTTTTGTCGATATATGTATATCATGATTTTTCGTAGATAAATGACGTTTAAGATTCCTCTTTGATTAAGGCTCATGTATACCCTGGGTATACGGATGTACACAAAAATGCACACTAAATTACCATCTTATGTATGAAACACGATAAAATTTTGCATATCACCTAATCTGTGACATACATCACTTTTTCGAGAAAAAATGGTAAAATTTGGAGGTATTTTCTAAATAGCAAGAAAAGTAATAAAAATATTATAATAATAAAAAACTCAGCCGGTAGATTTTCATATTCTCTTTTGATTGAAATAAAAATCTAATTCATACATCTTGTAGTTATTTAGTTACATACAGTAAAAAAAAGGGTTTTACTAAAACTTATTTTACAAGAAAAATATTAAAGAAATTCAAATTTCAAAAAACTCATGCAATAGAATTAAGATATAAATACAAACTGTTCCTTATTTTAAAGACGTATCTTTTGTGGGTATTAGGGAAATTAGTTATATTAGAATTTACTTTATACCTAGGTTTTTATTTTATATATGCTATTTATTTTTGTTTCTTTTTGTTTTTGGTATTTATTTATTTAAAAAATGTTTAGATATAAAATGCAAAAAATATTCTGGTAGATATTTCGTACATTTATACATCTATTTTTGTTTTATTTTATAATATAATTGTATGTATTAAACGAGAGGAATGAGAGGTCGGGAATGGAATGAGAGGTCGGGGACGCCCAAGAAAGGGATGGCACGACCATGTGAACGAAATTTTGAAAGACGGAAATGTTAGAAGTGTGAGCAATAGACGAACATGTATGAGACAATGCATGAATGTGGACGAGGCGAGGGATGCGTGCCAGGATAGAAAAATGTGGCGTTAGGTTCTCTCTGCCTACCCCGCAAGGGACATGGCGTGATGGTATGTATGTATGTATTAAACGTGTTTGTACTACATTATTTTGTGTGTACTTGTAAAAGGCTATTTAGCCGTTGATTGGAAATAATAAATAAATAAATAAATAAATATAGCCTACTATAGCCTCTTAAAGATAAAAATTAGCTATCCAAAGTCTAATGGAGATCGAAGACATAATGGAAACCAAAGCCAGGGTAGTGTACATCCGGCGGGAACGGCGATACTGTACAGCATGGAGCCATATCTTATCCAGAGATACGGGAAGATAAAAAAGAAAAGATAGAGAAAAGTTATAAACAATGGACGGATGAAAGGGACCATCACAATGGATCCGAGGGAGAGAGAGAGAGAGAGAGAGAGAGAGAGAATGATGCAGGGACGCAGAGGACGATTATCGTTGGTGTAATTCAAAATAAAACAAAAGAGAAATATAATGCGTCTGATAAATCTGTTGACTCCGCAACAATAATACGATGAAGGAAACTCATAATAAAATAATAAGGTAAATAAGACAAAAATGACCTTATAAGTCTGGCGCAATTCAGGGGTGACTTCTATGCGAAAAATGCATTTGTCACCTCAGGTATAAGAATTGTTGCTCTCATTATTTACAAAAAACCAATTCTCTCAATAGATGGCGTTACAACAAAAATAAATAAAAATAATAAGAATGTTGTTCATAATTTCACACATAGATGGCTGTAGTAAAAATTCCTTATTTTCAAGCGAAAAGAATTTCAGTATTATAATATATAGAACTTTCAAAATTGAATTGATAGGGATCTAATTAAAAAGGCATAATTGGTGAACGTTGCGCAAGCGCATAAAGTGATCACGTAAACCAGCCGATGACAGGTCGTAAGCCCTGTAGGTGCCTTGATTTCCCGGTTCTCCTACAGTAAATATTCCAACTTCGTCTCTATTGAGATAATTAAAAATCTGTTAAAAAATATCTTTGACTCCCGACAGGGAAAAAAATCCAATGTTTGCGCATATGCAATAATAAAAAAATATTCGATTCCATAATAAAATTGGTACCAAAAAAAAGAGTTTTTGAATATTTCGACGGCTGTCTTGTCGTGTGTACGTATGTTTGAAATGGTGACAGGAAAATTATTCGAAAAACAATTATTCGAATGCTCAATTTTACGAATATGGCAATTATTCGAATCACATTTTTTCGAAAAACAATTTTCCGAACACACAATTATCAGAATTTACAATTGATCGAATTTTTATGACGTCATGTTGGTAGTATTGTGAGAGGAATAAACCATAGATTTTTATTATAATATACTAGATGTCGTAGTTAGCAAATTTTGTATGAATCGGAAACAAATGACTCACTTTTTGCACGGAGTACTACATCTACATAGTATATTATGTTTAATAAAAATCTATGGAATAAACAACATGGCGACGCACCGCGCTGTCAGATATCCTAGGATGTACACCTATTTTTTAAACCTAAACCTACAAAACTTTGGTAAAAATAGGTTGGTTAGGTTTGCCAGTTGCATTATATATTTAAAAAAGTAACTATAATATTAAAATAAAATAACTAAATTGGTGTGAATACTAGATAAACATAAACTGGTGTACAAACTAGGCTATCCCGCGCTGTCAAACATCAGTTATTAAAAATGTGCAAACATACGTAGGTACCCAACAATAATACAACAAGTAATAATAGTCTTCATCGAATATATTTTACTGGCAACAAATATGTCAAAGGAGGCAACATAATGACACAAAAATATGTTAAATTCGGTCAATTGGTTTTCCAACAAATGTTAGTTGGAATAATTTGCTTTCGGACAATTGTCATTCTGATAACTGATTTTCGAAAAATTGTTATTCGTACAATTGCGCATTCGAACAATTGTGTTTCGAAGAATTTTCATGTAATCGTTTGAAATCAGTTGTGTACTTTTTACTCTCCACTACTATGAAATAGTACTGTAAGGTTATGATTTCACAATTTTTAAGCGTATTTTTACATCAATTTTCAATGGATACACTGAAAAATATATTATAAAAACCTTACTGGCTACATCTGCGTTTTAGCCAAACCTTTGTTATCAGTAATAAAGGTTTGTCCATTTATGACTGTACTGTTTGGCTATGTGCACAAAAAATTTTTTCGCACAAAACCAAATCTTTTGTAGTCACTATTTTCGATTTATTCAGTTAATTTTAACATGAAATTTTGTTACTTACTATTAAAAAAATTCAGTGTACCATGTACAGAGACCGACCGCCGCGGCACAGTCAAGGTAAGCCGTTCGGTTTCTATGCGGGCGCCCTGGGTTCGATTCCCAGCAGAGAAAATTATTTAAATTCATTTCTCACGCAAATATTGCTTCTCTGGGCTGAAAACACTGGTTAGTTGGAAGAAATTGCCATACGGCAATAAAATCGCCACTTGCGCTGGGTGCAAGGAAGTGTTCATTATTATTATTATCATCAGCCTGTGTTTGTCCACTGTAAGAAATAAAGAGGAGAAGAAATTTTGTTACTATTAAAAAAATGTTTATATAATTTAATGACTCTTACTATATCTAATTATTTGTATAAAGAAAAAAAATGTTTATATAATTTAATGACTCTTACTATATCTAATTATTTGTATAAAGAAAAAAAATGTTTATATAATTTAATGACTCTTACTATATCTAATTATTTGTATAAAGAAAAAAAATGTTTATATAATTTAATGACTCTTACTATATCTAATTATTTGTATAAAGAAAAAAAAATGTTTATATAATTTAATGACTCTTACTATATCTAATTATTTGTATAAAGAAAAAAAATGTTTATATAATTTAATGACTCTTACTATATCTAATTATTTGTATAAAGAAAAAAAATGTTTATATAATTTAATGACTCTTACTATATCTAATTATTTGTATAAAGAAAAAAAATGTTTATATAATTTAATGACTCTTACTATATCTAATTATTTGTATAAAGAAAAAAAAATGTTTATATAATTTAATGACTCTTACTATATCTAATTATTTGTATAAAGAAAAAAAATGTTTATATAATTTAACGACTCTTACTATATCTAATTATTTGTATAAAGAAAAAAAAATGTTTAAACTAGATGTACTATTTTTTATGTGTTTTTACATCTAAATAAAAGTTAATTCCAGTACTACTACACAAACATGAAAAATCCGGGTGCGCAGAGCGCAAATTTGTGTATTTTTGCTTCGCTGGTATACGCGCAAATCGCCCCCCTTCTCGGTGAAATGTCTTAAGATATTTGGCGACATCTATACAGCCAAAATCAAAAAGACCGATGAACTTCATATTGATACGATATGTGTGAAGTACCAGAAGTCTCCAAAATGTGGCATCTTGTTATTGGGTGCGTGTTAAATTAATATTTGACATGGTACCTGTTAGTTGCCCATGATGAAATAAAACAATGCAAATATATTCGACAATGACCATATTATTATTTTGAACTTGATGATCATATAAAATGATTTTTTTTTGTATATTGTGGACTTTTTTTGTATATTTTTGTAAATGTTTTGATGAACTTGGCAATAATAATATATTTATTTATTTAGAGGACAAAATACAGCATATAATAAATACATACATACATACCATCACGCCATGTCCCTTGCGGGGTAGGCAGAGAGAACCGAACGCCACATTTTTCTATCCTGGCACGCATCTCTCGCCTCGTCCACATTCATGCACCGTCTCATACATGTTCGTCTATTGCTCACACTTATAACATTTCCGTCTTTCAAAATTTCGTTCACATGGTCGTGCCATCCCTTTCTTGGGCGTCCCGACCTCTCATTCCATTCCTTTCCGCTCTGTATATTTTCTTCGTCAGGCGCTCCTCATTCATTCTCCCCATGTGACCAAACCATCTCAATGTGTTCACTTTCATTCTAGTAATGACATCTTTCTTCATCTTACATTCTTTCCTTATGTCTTCATTTATTACCCGGTCATACATCGTTCTATTACAAATAATAAATCATAGTTATAAAATAAAGATGATTTGATTAATATTAAAGCCAATTACAGGTTGTCGCTGAAGTTATTGTAGCATATTAAGATATATTAGAAATAGTTACATATCATTATAGATATTGTGTGAATGATGTGTGAAATTGTATAAGTATATAAATGTGTGCAGTATATTAAGTGTTGAGTTTGATTATGAGTATGAAATTTTAAGTTTGATTTATTTGTTTAAATGTGGGGGCGCTAAGTAAGAATATGTCGATCTCTTGGAAATGCCTATTGTATGTATTACAGATTATGTATATTGTACATTCTGTACAGATTCTGTTCTGTACACATAAATAAATAAAAATCAAACGACATGTAACTACTACAATTCATGCGACATGAAAAATATCAAAATAAATACACAGACACACATCTTAGCAAAGTTTAAAAAGGAAAGATAACAATTTTTGATCTTGAATCTCTCAAATCATCACTGAACCCTCCCTCGTCTTTAAATAACCCTTAATCACCCCTTCCCACCCAGGCATCTGCTAGCCCTTTTTACGCTTCTTTAAATCACTCTGATCGTTGCTCACTTCTCACTAATAGCCGTTAGCCCTGTCACTCTTAAACACACAGATAAAAACTTGAGACTAGACATCATCCAAATTACAAACGGAAGGAAAGTGAAAGGGATAGAACGACACGAAAACACTCATGATTCTTTTGACATATTTTTAACATGTCTTATTAACGATCTGTATCTCATTATTAAAATATATAGAACTTTCAAAATTACATTGATAAGGGAATTAAAAGTAACTGCTATACTCAGCAACACGTAAAAACAATGCATTTATAATCATACACACCTGCATACACACTCTCACATATATACATTATACATACACCTTTCCACAAAACCCACACACACACACACATATACACATTTATTTATTTATTAATTTATTTGGATTAGTAAACAGTCATGTTAACACTTACAATACACAAACGATTTACAGAAATGAGACCAATTACATACCAATCCCAGAAAGTACAGAAAAATGACAGTTACAAAAAATTGAATAAAAAAAGCATTTCATTTATTGTAATAAGTATAAGAAGGATGTGCATGATTATAGGATGGGTTATAAGGAATGAAGTAAACATATTTATTCATATTTATTCAGCTATCGTTGTAGGCGAATGCAACCTTTTATATAGTTCAATTTTGTATCGCAGTTGGCTACTATCAAACATGTCCAGGCCTGCAAAGTTATTGTTGTAACTATTGCAAGCCCGCACAATGAATGCGTTCTGCCCTGTAGTGGTACGCACTCGGTCTGTGTAGAATAGGGTGTTACGTCTGCCACTTCACATCGGGACATGAAAAGGAATTAATTTTAATATGTCGGGTGAGTCAATTATGTAATTTAGAATTTTGTATAATGTCATTTGGTCAGTAACGGTACGTCTAAGTTCCAATGTCTCAATGTTGAAGGCTGTTAAAATATCTGATTTAGATGCAAATCTGTGATATGAACGAAAGTTGAGGTAATTTAAAAATTTATGCTGCACTCTTTCCAATCGGTGTGACTTAGTCACGTGGATAGGATTCCATATTTCGGAGGCAAATTCGAGGTGGGGTCTAACATATGTATAGTATAATAAGATTAATGTATTAAGATTGCGAAAAGATTTAGATAATCTGAGGATGAAACCCAACATGCTAGACGCTTTCGAGATTATATTATCAAAATGTTCATTGTACATTAATTTAGTGTCAAGTGCAACACCAAGATCTCTTATAGACAATTTTCTTATCAAAAAAATATTATTGAAGTTATATTTGAAATGAATTATATTGCGATTTCTAGTGAATGAAATACAGAGACATTTGGATACATTTAAAATTAGGTTATTGTTGTTACAGTAAGTCTTGAGCCGATTTAAATCTTCTTGGAGTTTCAAACAATCGTCAATGCTACGGACAAATACTTCTACATAAATACTTCCATAATTTACTTCATCATCCCCATAACGGTCACCGACCTATTATCCTATTAGGCATAATAAAATGCAAACAAATTTTCTATATTATCTGTTCACCATATTATACCGTTTAACTTTTTTCCTTGCAATGTTTTCATAAGTGGCCGCCTGCTCCGGTGTGGAGATAGACCACCCGTGCGTTAAAAGTGCAGTGACCAAAGGACAAATAAAACCTAACCATACGAAGTATCACCATATTATGGCAACCGTATTGGCACAATAAAACACTATTTACCAAATTTACTTGACTATTCTCAGCGTTATTTTTAAAATTATTTAAGACATCTCTGTAATTGGCTTTAATATGTGTTAAGCAATTTACGAAAAAGCGGCAGGTTTGAATTCGAGAGAATATTGTACAATAGTGACAAAATGTGTATATTGCGCCGCTGGCGTATCCTGGACCAACAAAGAAGATTGTGGTAAAATGATATATGATCAAATTTTTTGAACCCAAAGATGAATCTGATACATATATTCTTGTGACGTCCAAGTTTATTGAGATGCACTACATTAGCATCCAAATAGCATACATTGGCATAATCAAGCAACGGCAGAAGTGGTTTTGCTAGAGTTATTTTACAACGGAATGGAAGGAAGTTTTTAAGTTTATTAAGTGAATTTAGGGAAAAGAAAATATATTTGTTGAGATGCGATATCTGTTCATGCCACGTAAAGTCATCATCGATGAAGATCTTTTACAATCCTGGTATAAGAATGCATTGGTTATTGATATACAGCAGTCGGAGTTGCAAATTCCTTATAGATGACAGCAGATGAGGACAACCGATCTAAGTGATCACTTTATGCGCTTGCACAACGTTCAACGTTCCTTCTTATTGAGTTCCCTTATCAATGTAATTTTTGCAAGTTCTATATATTTGAATAAAGTGATCACGTAAACCAGCCGATGACAGGTCGTAAGCCCTGTAGGTGCCTGAGTTCCTGGTTCTTCAATAATATCCCAACTTCGTTTCTATTGAGATGTGTAAGGTATGAATTTAGTGGTAGGTACCTAAAGCATAATTTAACTATAGTGGTATCTATGTACATAAGAATATTGTGTGTTCCAATTTTAGATTAATATGATTTTGAATATGGGTATTGTCTTTTGTTTTAAGAAAATTATGTAAGCTTCTGTCATAGAATATTGTTAACTGTTAACCTTGATAATAAAAAGATTGTTTTATAAATATATATTCATTGTGAAGAATAAAACTGTTTCTTTTATAAAAAGAATAAACATTATAAGATGTTAAAAAGTTTGTCAATAAAAATACAATACGTATATTTGTTCACATTATGTAAAGAAAGATGAATAAATAATGAAATAAAATAAATGTATAGTTTTATAGCAGTACTAGCAGTGAATACATCAGAATGTGGGAAAGATTGGAAGCATTATTTTCAGCCGCTTCTAACAGTTAAGGTAATGTAATAAAAACAGATAAAGATGTTCTTAAACTCTAATAAGTACACAATCCAACAATCCCCTCCTCATTCACTAAAGAACCCTCCTCCTCATCCTGAAATATACTCGTTAACTGTATATTATATGTGGATATCTTTGTTTTTTTTTTTTAAATTTTCTTGTTTCTTTTATCTTGTATTTGCTTATGAATTTTTCAACTGTGTAATCAATTACTGTATGATCAATAATTTAAATTGAAGAAAGCACTTTTGGCTCAACTTTTAAACAATAACAGTGTTATTTATAAAAATAAAATTGGTTCAATTGAACCCGGTTCAAAGTCTTATTCTGAAATTCAAATATTCTCATAGAAGAATTATTTATTTTTATATGAGAATATTTGAATTTCAGAATAAAACTTTGAACCGGGTTCAATTGAACCAAATTTATTTTTATAAATAACACTGTTAATGTATTGTAAAATAAATAAAATATATTTTTTAATTTTGTCAATACTGACGGTGTGGAATATGAAGAATTCCATAATAATGGGTATTATAAATCAAACAAATGATTTTTTATTTATTTATTTTTTTTTATTTATTTTATTTATTTATTTTGTCTACATATATATTTTTTCCGGAATCCAGGACGACCTTTTCAGCTTATTAGGCCCTTATCAACTGGTAAACATAGAACTCTGCTTTTTCTTATATACTAAAATTCGGTACATTTTTGTAATTATGAATTATAGCTGTAGCTTTCTAGAAAATAAATAAATAAATAAAATTGTTTTAAATGTTGTACGTTTTGAATTCCGTAATGTTTGTGTTGAAAGTGCGATAGTATCCCATAAACAATAAATAAATCAAATAGAAATGCATTCAGAGGTCAATCCACAAACCAGACGAAAATGATCATAGCACACCTGGGAGTTGTTTACAGAAACTGTAAGTAGTACGTAAACACACCTAACAGAGATGAGATAGGTGTATGTATTATAATATTATCGTTAACACGACACGCTGCCTCGTGGTTCAGACAGACAAGTACCTGGCAGAGACCCAACCGTGTTACTTGGTCAATGGGAAAGAGGAAGAGAGAAAGAGAGATACAGAGAGAGAGAGAGGCGGTGGCCAGAACAAGATGCAGGCAGACGAAATGGCGGGTGATGCGGAGGATAAATAAGAAAAAAGAAAGAATTAAAATCAAAATAGTTATTTAAATGCAACAACGAGAACTACTAGACAATCAAATCGTGTGAATTACTTGGTTCCGATCATGAAAACCTCATTTGGACAAAGACACAAACACACTTGACAGCTCCACATATCTTCAACAAGTTGGATAGTATTCCAACTGTCGATTTGTTCAGGAGAACTTTGTTCTCTTAACATATCGACAATGTATCAAGCCAGAATACGCGAGAATTGTATGGAGAGGTCTACTTTTTTCACGGCTTTTCCAAATTTTAAGTCAAAAAACACCAACTTAGAGGCTTCGCAGCATATATGTTCCATACACGGATTTACTCAGAATTCGGAGTAGAACATTTCGTGTGTCTGTGTGTGTGTGTGTCTGTGTGTGTGTCCGTCCCCCCCTTATAACTTTTGATCCGCTCAATTTACAGAGCCTAAAATTTCAGAATATATAAACAGTTACAGGCCTACAAAACTTTTATACTCGGAATTTTGAATTTTTGTTTCAGTCAGGGGTTATCAACTTTAGAATTTTTATTTTATTTTTCCATATATCTCAGAAACCATAAACGCTAGAACGCTGAAAATTGGTACAAACATAGACAAATACAAAATCTCAAATTAGTTTTTTCAAAAAAATTCCAGGGTTTCTCAAACATTTTTTATTAAGAAAAATATTTTTTTTATGATAAATTTATGAGTTTAACTGCCTATATTTCCAAAACTTTTACAATTATCGAAAAAAGCCGAAACACCCCAACTAGATAATTTAATTTTCTATAAAAAATATTAACATTGTAGTAGAAGATCTCAATTTTTTTTTAACAATTTTTTTAAAAATTGAATTTAGTGACGACATCGCTTCATACATTTTGTATGGTAGTCACCTATACACAATATCATACATACATACATACACAATATCAAAGAAGACTTAATAGTTTGATACTTCATCTCTAAACATACAATATACATATACCATCATGCTGTTTTCATATTCCGGGTAGGAAAAAAAGACTGACCTCCATACTATCCTATCTTGACTACCTAGGTACATGTGTTGTATAGAAAACTAAATATCATAAAATAATAAATAATTTGTATTTATGGGTTTATAGTTTGGTACATATTCTTCAACTATACATACTATCGCTATCGACAGTTGGATCTCATGTGTTACATGCAACTAGTATTAAATAATTGACTAGAGCCATATAGATCCTTCAAGGCTCCACTGATAAACTGGATAAAGATATCAGGTAGGTACCATGCGGAGGTGGTTATCCGCCCGTGACTTCTATCTGACCTGGCACATGTCATATTTATATACACATTTTTTGTTTCTGTCAATACTATTTGTATTTGGTTTTTTCAATATTTTGTGCAATTAATTATTTTTGTGTATTTGTATATATGCACATATATACATTTTAAATATAAACATGTTTTTAGTTTACTCTTCTTTTTTAACATGTGAAAATATGAAAATTACAGCTAAATATAAACATGTTTTTAGTTTACTCTTCTTTTATAACATGTGAAAATATGAAAATTACAGCTAAATATAAACATGTTTTTAGTTTACTCTTCTTTTATAACATGTGAAAATATGAAAATTACAGCTAAATATAAACATGTTTTTAGTTTACTCTTCTTTTATAACATGTGAAAATATGAAAATTACAGCTAAATATAAACATGTTTTTAGTTTACTCTTCTTTTATAACATGTGAAAATATGAAAATTACAGCTAAATATAAACATGTTTTTAGTTTACTCTTCTTTTATAACATGTGAAAATATGAAAATTACAGCTAAATATAAACATGTTTTTAGTTTACTCTTCTTTTATAACATGTGAAAATATGAAAATTACAGCTAAATATAAACATGTTTTTAGTTTACTCTTCTTTTATAACATGTGAAAATATGAAAATTACAGCTAAATATAAACATGTTTTTAGTTTACTCTTCTTTTATAACATGTGAAAATATGAAAATTACAGCTAAATATAAACATGTTTTTAGTTTACTCTTCTTTTATAACATGTGAAAATATGAAAATTACAGCTAAATAAAGATACTCAAATGTAATCGAATATATTTTTATTATTGCATATGCGCAAACATTGGATTTTTTTCCCTGTCGGGAGTCAAAGATATTTTTTAACAGATTTTTAATTATCTCAATAGAGACGAAGTTGGAATATTTATTGTAGGAGAACCGGGAAATCAAGGCACCTACAGGGCTTACGACCTGTCATCGGCTGGTTTACGTGATCACTTTATGCGCTTGCGCAACGTTCACCAATTATGCCTTTTAATGAGATCCCTATCAATTCAATTTTGAAAGTTCTATATATTGTAATACTGAAATTCTTTTCGCTTGAAAATAAGGAATTTTTACTACAGCCATCTATGGGTGAAATTATGAACAACAATCTTATTATTTTTATTTATTTTGTTGGAACGCCATCTATTGAGAGAATTGGTTTTTTGTAAATAATGAAAGCTACAATTCTTATATCTGAGGTGACAATGCATTTTTCGCATAGAAGTCACCCCTGAATTGCGCCAGACTTATAAGGTCATTTTTGTCTTATTTACCTACTTGTACCAATGTGTAAGTAATCGAATATTTTTATTATTGCATATGCGCAAACATTGGATTTTTTTCCCTGTCGGGAGTCAAAGATATTTTTTAACAGATTTTTAATTATCTCAATAGAGACGAAGCAATTCAGGGATGACTTCTATGCGAAAAATGCATTGTCACCTCACATATAAGAATTGTAGCTTTCATTATTTACAAAAAAACCAATTCTCTCAATAGATGGCGTTACAACAAAATAAATAAAAAAAAATAATAATAAGATTGTTGTTCATAATTTCACCCATAGATGGCTGTAGTAAAAATTCCTTATTTTCAAGTGAAAAGAATTTCAGTATTACAATATATAGAAGTTTCAAAAATGAATTGATAGGGATCTCATTAAAAAGGCATAATTGGTGAACGTTGCGCAAGCGCATAAAGTGATCACGTAAACCAGCCGATGACAGGTCGTAAGCCCTGTAGGTGCCTTGATTTCCCGGTTCTCCTACAGTAAAAATATTCCAACTTCGTCTCTATTGAGATAATTAAAAATCTGTTAAAAAATACTCTAATGTGTAAAATAACAGTCCCAGAACAAGCTTTTGCCTAGTGGGGTGTTATTAGTCAGTTTATATATGTTATATTTGCTTTGAGTAATAATAATAAAAATAAATAAATAAATAAATGATAATGCTTTAGACAATATACATAAAAAATAGACTAGAGAGACAACTCACATAAAAAATATTTGATTTGATTTGGGAACCATGTGATTCATATTAACACATCAACATAGTTAACTAGTCTCTTTCTATGGCTCTGAAATAAAAATGGCGTCAGAGATTGTATTTATGACAGGTATTATGGCGGACATTGGGACCTGGTTGATCTGTTTTGTGTGAGCCCATATGTTTGTTGAGGTAATGATTGTGAGTGCAGAAAGTTGAGATTGTGTACATATTTAGTGTGGAACGGGAACAATCACCTGGTTTATAATTGCATATTATAATTGTAACTAAAAATTGTAAACTGCTAGCCCTAGAACAGGACTTCCTAGTTGGGCAGCAGTAATCTACTTATCGTTGTCATTATAAATATGGTGTGATAAAAGGTAAATAAAATAAATAAATAAATAAACCATTGTGCGAAGTACGCGTGTCCTTATTATGTATTGGCGAATACATATGTAGATATAAAAAAACAACCCGTAAAAGGGATAAAAAAAAATAACATCCGGATAGATCCAGAAGCGTTGACAAAGCTCTACCACGTATGAAATTTTCAAAATATGCTCTTATCTCTTTGCTACGATATTGTGTGTACGTCATGTGTGTGTGTGTGTGTGTGTTTGTGTATATATATATATATTAACTAGTGTGGCAATTTTGAGGAGATAGCGTGTATCACACCAGCCTCACCGCAGTCATAAATCGCTCATATCTCCACGGAAGAGCGCACCGCCGGAAGCGAGAGAGATAGAATCATAATCTCTCCTCCACGATAGAACGCCGCTAAACCCGATCCAGGTTTAAAGCCGGAGCTTTAAACTCTACAATGGCACACATAATACCGTGTACAACCATAATCTATATGAGCTTGTGAAATTTACGCACATACGAGTGAAAGAAGACGCTTTTATATACCAATAAAGTCAAGCAACGCGAAAGATCAAGGCACTTAGATAAAAATACATACCGATGAGAGTAATGAGGAAAGTATTTGAGAAGGGAATACATATATACATATCATCATGGCGTAACCCTCGATGTGAGGTAACCAGCGACTTGTACACTTTCACTATGCCAAATCTCAAAGTCCTCAAAAAGAGGTCAGAAGTTTTCGATTCACGTATAGATTTGGACTAAACAAACATACAGTCGTACAAACAAATTCAATATAAACAATATATCATAGACATAAGATTTTTTTTTAACGTTGACAATCCCTGAATGCATTGATTCCTGAATGAGTGTATTTTTATTGTATCAAAAATTTAAAACAATATTAAAAAATCTCGATTATCCAGACCGTGAGAGCATTTTGAAATGAAATTATAGAAGAAATAAACGGATATCTATGGAAAACTAATCAGCTCTATGTTTATGGACTTTTCAAATTATGATTTAAATATAATGTCCATTGGACTTATAGTTTGGGCTGAAGAAAGAACACCAAAAAGGCGTATAGCCTATACGCCGTATACGGCGTACGCCATACATACAAACACATCACGACGAAACGCATAGTATGTACTCTACATCCGAAATGGATGTAAAAAAAATACGCTTAAAATTGTAAAATCATGAGTCTCCACTATCCCTGAGTAATGGAGAGTAAAAATCAGGAATCAGCTACCGTAAACCTCCAAGCATAGGACCGAGAGAGATGGAGTTCATTGGAGGAGGCCTACATCCAGCAGTGGAGAGATGGCTGACAAAGAAGAAGAAGAAGAAACCTCCAAGGGACTCGGGTATGGCATTTTTATATTTCATTTTAGTATACTTATTTAAAAATATCAACATTCTTATAAGAAAACATTATAAATGTTACATGCCCATTGGATGAATCCATTTTGGACATAATTAGTTCTGCGGAGAGACAGTGTGAATGATTTATATGAAACGATATTGCAAAAATTATTACAAAATGTTTTATACATACCATCATGCCATATCCCTTACGGGGTAAGCAGAGAGAACCGAGAGCCATACTCCTCTATTTTTGTACACATTCCTGCCTTCTTTTACATCCATGCATCGTCTCATACATGCTCGTCGATTGTTCAATATTCTATGTTTCCTTATTTCAAAATATCATTCACATGGTCATGTACTCCCTTTCTGAGGCGACCCCTGCTATTCACTGCGTCTGTTACAACCATGTATTTTTTTATCAGTCGTTCATCATTCATTCTTTCAATATGCCCAAACCACCTCAAGGCATTCACTTTCATTTTACTTCCAATATCCTTCTTCATCTCGCATTCTCTCCTTATGTACCCATTTTCTTATTCTATTGTGGTGGACCATCCCTAGGATGTCCCCACATCACTACTGACTTGTCATGGCTACCCACTACTGACTTGTCATGGCTACCCACTACTGACTTGTCATGGCTACCCACTACTGACTTGTCATGGCTACCCACTACTGACTTGTCATGGCTACCAACTCAAGCTGAACGTATTAACAATTATCACCTCCTACTCTCATCATTCGGATTACAGTCGCCCGGCCTAGACGTATCGCGTACTTTCCTCCACATTCTTATTACGTGTGAATTAAATATAATAATTTAATAAACACTATGTAAAACATTGCTCTAAATAAACATACATCAGAGTGAGTACAATATTTTATTTGCATGAATAATCAGTTGCATCCAATTGTTTGTAGTGTATCTATTATAGAGAGATGAGTTTAATTTTACCTTTTTGAACACGCAATAATCATTCTTATAAATATTATGAAATGAAATAGGGTCGCTAAGAAGAATCTGCAATAGAACGATGTATGGCAGGGTAAGAAATGAGAACATAAGGAAAGAATGTAAGATGAAGAAAGATATCATTAATAGAATGAAAGTGAGCACACTGAGATGGTTTGGCCACATGGGGAGAATGAATGAGGAACGACTGACGAAGAAAATATACAATGCGGATAGGATTGGATTGAGAGACCGGGGCCGCCCAAGAAAGGGATGGCACGACCATGTGAACGATATTCTGAAAGACGGAAATGTTAGAAGCGTGTACAATAGACGAACATGTATGAGACGATGCATGAATGTTGACGAGGCGAAGAATTTGTGCAAGGATAGAAAGATATGGCGTTCGGTTCTCTCTGCCTACCCCGTAAGGGACTTGGCGTGATGGTATGTATGTATAAATATTATATAAATTAATTAATCAATATAATCAAAATAACCATCTCCCTATAATATCTTTCTTTTACATAGGTACTCTTCTTAGTGATCTCATTTCTACAGCATTTATTCTACTTTTAAGCGTCTTTTGTCACGTCCATGTTTCACTGGCATACGTCAAAGTAGGCACTAAATTGCAACATGTACGGCAATTTTGGCCTCCTTTGAGATGTTTTATAACATCTTAAAAATAGACTAAGGCATTACCAATCACCTCAAAGTGTTACTATTACATAAATAATTGAGTCATTATAGCTTACAAATATTTAAGAGATAAATATGGAGAATCAGGAGCCTTTTGTGTTGGTGTCAAACAAGTTAATATTAAAGAGCGACCCTTAAATAAAAGGCACCCCAACCACAAAATTTGCCCCAAATAACAGATATGAATATTTAACTTCGAGGAAAACATGACGTTACCAAGTTAACAAACAATCGGGGACAGTTAGCCTCGATCGATTCTTCACCGGATTCATATGTAACAATTTTTTTTAGTCATTTGTTAGAATATTCAAAGGTAAACTAAAAAAACTTTATTTGTCAAATAGTTCCTAAATTCCTTCTATATCCTTCCGTAACCTCCTTTTCCTCATTGCTATGTGAGGTGTTATTTTTATTATTCTTTTATTTTTAAACTCTCTTTTCATTTTTTTTTCTCTTTGTAATTTTTTTTTTATATTTCTTACTCTTTTATGTTATTTTTTATCAATTTATTTCTCACTTAATTAGTACTGTACCAATTTAATTAAGAGACTTCACGTTGCTCGGGTTGGTTGGAAGAAATTGCCTTATGGCAATAAACCTGCCTTTGAACACATGTACATAAATTAAATAAATAATAAATGTTCTTTCCCTGCTCAACCAAATCCTTAATAACCCTCTTACACCCACGTACCTCAAAGAGAATTTCGCCCACTTATCCTCACATGGTCTAAACTTACGGTTCCAACACAATAGCACACTTACAATACCAATGCACCACATAATATGCGCTATAAAAAAAACCTATAATCTCAATAATTTAAACTTAACTTATTTATAGCTTTGTATTCACCACACGCTTGATAGATTCAGTTGTGAAACAGCCAGATGAAGGGACGGTCAATGTGGTGAATATAAAACTAGAAAAAGAATATTCTATTATTTTTTAATGTAGGTACCATAAATTTAATAAAACAATATTTGATTTCGCCGTCATTTTCCAGTTAGGCACTCGGAGTAGTCGCTTGCGTCTCTCCTCACATCATCTTCCCACCATGGTCAGCCAATCTTCCTTCTTGAAACAAGTACATATATGTACATCCTCATTTATTGCCTAAATTAAGCATAGCTTGTTGTGCTATAAGTGAACGAAATCGGTTGTGGGAGGATTCGAACTCGCGACCACTGGATTACTAACCTAACGCGCTAACCGCTCTGCCGCCACTTAACTCCGTTAGTTAACGTCTTTCCCGACAAGATGTCGTTGCATAGACGGACGACAATAGGAATCGTCGCAGCGGCCAAACGCTGGAGGCGAAGTGTCCCGATAAAACACTAAATACGTTACCGACAAACGAGAATCGTACTATAATATTTCACAACGACGAAATCCGAAACGTGCATACATAATATATATAAAGAGAGGTAAATATAGAAAATAATAATAATTGCTATTGTTATTTATTTACGATATCGAAATACGAAAACACGCTCGTGATTCGCTGCTGGCGGGAGCGAGTGGTAGAGGGGTAGGAGCAACACGATAATATGTCATTAAAAACGATTTGTTTTTACTATCGTATAATAAAAAATAAATAATAATCTATGTAACTAACCAATTACAAAGGGCGTTCTAAAATATAAGTCAATACAATTTGTATGGGACTTCTTTTTATTTTCATTTGGGATTTGTATTTTCCTTTTCTTAGCACAATGCTAAGAATATCATGGACTGATATGGTCAGCAACACTGAAGTACTTCGTAGAGCCAACACCAACAGAGAATTATTCACCAATGTAAAGCTCCGTAAAGTGTCGCACTTCGACCATATTCTGAGATGTGAAAAGTATACCATCCTTCAGCTCGAAATGAAGGGGAAGATTGAGGGTCGTAGAGGGGTCGGAAGAAGGCAACTTTCCAGGCTGCGAAACATCCGCGAATGGAGCGGTATGAGAACTGTGGAGGAGCTGTTTCGCACTGCACATGAGAGGGAGGCTTTCTCTATGGTGGTCGTCAACGTCAGGGAGACCTGACATGACACAAGAAGAAAAAGATTTTTTTATATCGTTATTCGTTTATTATTAAATTTTTTATACTCATTATTTTTTTTTATATAATTCTGATTTTTTTTTTTATATTATTAATTGTTATAAATAAACAAATAAATTGAACATTTTTATCTCACATATCTATAATAATTTTAACTATATTTTTTATGACAATTTTTTTACATCTCAATAGAGACAAAGGACAACCAGGAACTCAAGGCACAAGGGCTTACGACCACCTGTCATCGGTTAGCGTGATCACTTAATGCACTTGCGCAACGTTCACCAACTATGCCTTCCTATTGAGTTCCCTATCAATTCATTGTTTTCCAAGTTCTATATATTTTAACCATTAAGGTACACCTTATTGCTGAACTATGTGAGATATTATTGTTGCCTGTTGTATTTTCTATTACCCGGATCTTACGGGACACTCGAAGCCAATAAGGCAGACATTGGAAGCACTATTCAAAGCCGGTGCCTTTTTACATGTTGTAACATATAATTAGCTGATTGCCGATTATTGTAAAATAAAATAAAATTTCTTCTTCTTCGTTTAGTAGACCTGTTAGTCTGTACTTCAAAAATATGCCCTCCTGAGATGTCGAAGTCCAACTATTCTTCCATCTCTTGGTGGTAGACAACGACCAGAAGGTATTTCATTAGCTGCTATATAAGTCTATCACAACACAATATACAAATTGAAATGTACGCAACGAGCTATGGAACGGCATATGTTAGGAGTGAGCCTCCGGGATAAAATAAGAAATGAAGAAATAATACGCCAAACAAAAGTCGTTGACATAGCAGACCGTGTTGCAAAGTTGAAATGGCAGTGGGCAGGACATGTTGCAAGACAGGGTACTGAGAGGTGGACACCCAGAATAATAAAATGGAGACCGTGGAAAAATAAAAGACCGGTAGGGCAACCACAAAAAAGATGGGTCGACGATATTATTCAGGTTGCAGGAAGGGGTTGGCTGGGGGAAGCACAGGACCGAGAGAGATGGAGTTCATTGGAGGAGGCCTACATCCAGCAGTGGAGAGATGGCTGACAAAAAAGAAGAAGAAGTCTATCACTGTCCATCCTGGCTACGTGGTCCCTCCAATGTCCTCTTCTGGATCTACTACACCGAACTATGTCTTCTATTTTACATGTTTTCTTATTTCAACACTGCGGACACGATCTCGGAGAGTTTTCCCAGTGATTGACCTTAGATTCTTCATTTCCGTAAAAAAATATAAAACAAGCACCCTCTATAAGTCTGCTAAAATAAACCATCGATTATCGCTATATATATATTTGCACAAGTTTAATATCATTGAGTTGTAAAAAATATACATTAATTCGTTTAGTATTTATGACTCAGAGTTGTGGAGTGAGTGGGGGCACGTGCATGTCAACTAAGTATCTTTTTATTTAAATAATATCGTCAATTCTTTTTTAAATATCAGGTAATCACGATTCATAATCAAATCATTTGACGAAACGAGTGGGTTGTGGCCTACGCTATACTATATAGGCACTCACTACAAGTCACTCAACAACGCATTCAAATTTCGTATGAAAAATTTTCAGCATTATCATGAAATGAGTTTGTTAAATTAACTTTGATTTATATATTTTACTATGAAAACATGATAATTCTTCAATGCCATTATATGAAAGTGATGTTTCTTTTTAATGATTTGAAAATAAAAATATGAAATTTTAAGTTTCCTGAGCTTGGGGTCACATTGAAATATTTGTCTTTTAAAAAAATGTGAAGCACTGATCAGATATCCTTAAAATCTAATGGGGTCTAAGCGAGTATTAGATATACAAATTCGCAAAGAATCAAATGAGTACTTTAAATAAACGATAAAGTAGAATAAACACGTTGTTGGGTCATTTTGATAATACCTACCTACTATTGTGGGTGTAGGTGGTTTTTTTTTGTTACATATCTCATTCGATTTCAAACATCAGTGGGAGCAACATCAGTTGCCATTTTTATTCGCATCGTTACATCAGTAACCATTATAATTTGTTAAAAAAAAGTTCTGATTCATTTTGTACCATATTGGTATCACAATAGAAATCTGTGATAGTGAATTTGGGTGTAAGTTCGCAAAAAGAAGCCTATCCTAATTTCTCTTCCAACTCCAATTCCCGAATTCCTTTCTCCAAGGCTTCGGTGGATTGGGATCTGCAAGAAGGGTAAGTGCTACCAAACTGTAGTTCTGATTTGTCCGTAGTATTGATTCATTTATTTGCAATACAGTCCACCATTTAACATACACACGTCATACATAGCATACACACACAGATACATTGTGATGAAACTTTCAGAATATAATCTCGGAATGATACTAGTTGATAATCTGCAATGAAAAAATAACCTTAAAAATTGCGAAATCATAACTCCTTAGTAAATCCCCTTGGGTTAGTGATGAGTTAAAATTAATATAAAAAAACATGGCCAGCCGACATAGCAATTCATTAAAGTATGGTCCATAGTCGGTTGCTAAGATATATCGATATGTTCAAACTTATAAAACCTTGTATAACAGTAATAAAATAAAGTACCTAAATATGATATTACGTGCAATTTAAGAATACTTACCAAAATATAAACCCATAAATACAAATTATTGAATATTTTAAGATATTTTATTTTCTATATACACAAAACATGTAGGTATGCAAGTAAGGATAGGATGGTATTGAGGTCAGTTCTTTTTTCCTACCCAGAATATGTTGAAGTGGCTCAAAATCCGAAAACGAAGAAATTCCCATGTTCTTTCTTTACTTTATCAGACACTTAAGAACCCTCTCACACAAGGAGAAACTTGCCCATTTTTCATCTCATGCCCTAAATTTACGGTCTCAAAATCATAGTACACTATCAATACTAATACACTACACATCTTCCTACACTTAATCGTTCACAATACACGCTGCCCGGCTGTGGAACCAATTACCCAATGGTATAAGAGAACCTCCTAGGTTAATGTGCTTCAAGAAGCTTCTCAAGTCACACTTCTTATCCTCATAACTATAATTCCTTTATCTTTCATCCCTTCCCAACACATCCTTTTCCTATTTTTGGACATTATCATTATTATTTTAAATTATGGTTTTATATAAAAGTTTATTTTTTTGTATTATTTTTTTTCTTTCTCATTGTCATGTATACCTATTAGTTTTTATTTGTTATATGTATTTTTGTACTTGCTCGTACTATTGTATTTACTAGTTTGGTTGACTGGTAGAAATTGCCTACGGGCAATAAGTCCGCCACATTATGTGATTTTTATTTTAGTTTTTATTTTTTATTATGTGATTTTTATTTTATATTGTTTTTATTTTATTTATTTTTCTATGACACTACTTATTCTATAATTTATGTTTTATATTTTACTGTAATATTATGATTTCCCAAATAAAATAAAAATAAAATTAATATTATTAATATGAAGACTAGCGAAGTTGGCGTTTTTTACATCAAGTTGAAAAAACCATGTAAAATATAGACCTGGCCATTCAAATCTCGCGTATCTCGACTTAATAATGTCGATTCATTAAGAGAAACATATACTTTTGAACGAATCGACAGTTGGAAAACGTGCAAACAAAATGATGAACATATGATTTGGACATATTTCATAGATATCGTTTAACCCCTAACCTCACATTCCATCTCCCCCGCCTGAAATACATAATGCGGTAATATTTCCATCTTGACCCCTAACGTTTTCTTGTTGAGGGGCGGGCGCCACTTGTTGGCTGACGAGTACCTCCTCCATATCTCCGGACAAACTGGTACTTGTTTGGTACTTGGGGGGAATACGACGGAATGGAAATATACTAGTGAAGAAAAAGAATTCTGCTATAAATCGATACAAGACATCTGCGTCGGTTTGTTCCGAGTATTTACAAAACCGAAATGACACGAAAGAAAGAATGTTGAAACGGCCATACATTTGATAAGAGTATCTGTCTCATCTGACAAATTGTAACGTCCAAGTCTGGAAAGATCCAGAAGGATTTGAGTCGATATCTTTGAATATAAATGACATCGTAGTGTAAAAGGTCATAATTTTATTTTCTTTTCTTTCTTTTTTCGCAAAAATTCCTAATTGTTTTATAAATTTTGTGCTGTCTTGATTTGATCTGAGACTCGACTGAATAAAGATATGACTGACGGATCACATCTATGCTCTGTCAGTTCAGTATTCCCAAGAGATACTATTTCAGATTATTTGTGCAATTAACAAATAAAGATATGACTGACGGATCACATCTATGCTCTGTCAGTTCAGTATTCCCAAGAGATACTATTTCAGATTATTTGTGCAATTAACAAATAAAGATATGACTGACCGATCACATCTATGCTCTGTCAGTTCAGTATTACCAAGAGATACTATTTCAGATTATTTGTGCAATTAACAAATAAAGATATGACTGACGGATCACATCTATGCTCTGTCAGTTCAGTATTACCAAGAGATACTATTTCAGATTATTTGTGCAATTAACAAATAAAGATATGACTGACGGATCACATCTATGCTCTGTCAGTTCAGTATTCCCAAGAGATACTATTTCAGATTATTTGTGCAATTAACAAATAAAGATATGACTGACGGATCACATCTATGCTCTGTCAGTTCAGTATTACCAAGAGATACTATTTCAGATTATTTGTGCAATTAACAAATAAAGATATGACTGACGGATCACATCTATGCTCTGTCAGTTCAGTATTCCCAAGAGATACTATTTCAGATTATTTGTGCAATTAACAAATAAAGATATGACTGACGGATCACATCTATGCTCTGTCAGTTCAGTATTCCCAAGAGATACTATTTCAGATTATTTGTGCAATTAACAAATAAAGATATGACTGACCGATCACATCTATGCTCTGTCAGTTCAGTATTACCAAGAGATACTATTTCAGATTATTTGTGCAATTAACAAATAAAGATATGACTGACGGATCACATCTATGCTCTGTCAGTTCAGTATTACCAAGAGATACTATTTCAGATTATTTGTGCAATTAACAAATAAAGATATGACTGACGGATCACATCTATGCTCTGTCAGTTCAGTATTCCCAAGAGATACTATTTCAGATTATTTGTGCAATTAACAAATAAAGATATGACTGACGGATCACATCTATGCTCTGTCAGTTCAGTATTACCAAGAGATACTATTTCAGATTATTTGTGCAATTAACAAATAAAGATATGACTGACGGATCACATCTATGCTCTGTCAGTTCAGTATTCCCAAGAGATACTATTTCAGATTATTTGTGCAATTAACAAATAAAGATATGACTGACGGATCACATCTATGCTCTGTCAGTTCAGTATTCCCAAGAGATACTATTTCAGATTATTTGTGCAATTAACAAATAAAGATATGACTGACGGATCACATCTATGCTCTGTCAGTTCAGTATTACCAAGAGATACTATTTCAGATTATTTGTGCAATTAACAAATAAAAATGACAAGATACCTACATACACAATATTATGTATATGCATATCATGATGACTCCAATTACATTTTTTAATCTGTTTACAATAGTTGTTTAGATACTTTTTATATTGTTTAGATACTTTTTAAAAATGCAAATAGTTACAACCTATATGTTTCCTGTGAAATATTATAATAATATGCACACTGCTAGCCCTAGAACAGGTATACCTAGTTGGACAGCAGTTATCTATTTTTAATGACGATTATTTAAATAAATAAATAAAAATAAAATTATATTAAAAAAGAGATTTGATTGTCCAACTATTTAGGTTTTTCAGAATTTAAAGTTTCAACTATTGAAAATATCTATAAAAAATCCCATTGTTTCAAATTCATAAAGATATTCTTACAAATTCAAACCCAGTTGTCATTTTCTATAAGCAGCAGAAAGAATTAAGAAGGATGTATAACTATCAGGTCCAGAAGATTAGCTTGGATTGGACATGTTGTCAGATCAAGGGAAGAAAGAGCCACAAAACGTATTCTGCAAAATAACCCTGTGGGCAAGAGACCCCTGGGAAGACCAAGGCAGAGATTGATGGACAATGTTACCCGAGACTGAACGTGCTGAATGCTTGTGATGTCTGGGAGTCCACTGCAGCTGACAGGAAGGCTTGGAAAGCTATTGTTCAGGAGGCTAAAGTTCTACCAGAGTTGTATGGCCATCGGAAGTAAGTAAGTAAGTATAACTATTCATCTTTTACGTACAACAGCCTCACAACATTTCTGTAAGTACCTTTAATGGTACAAAGTGGTTTAATGAACTCATATATTTAAGAATAAAATTAAAAAATATACTGTTTTTTTTTGTTTATTTCATTCTTGTTTTTGTGTAGCTTTTTATTTGTTTTGAAGATTTTGTTTAAACTTCTTACACAATTCTTACATGAAAATTATTGATTTTTCTTAAGAGGGTGACTGGTGCCAACGTACCTATTTTTTCAATTTGAATTTTTTTTATTATTGAAACCAGACAAAATATAACAAATATACAAACAATAAAAATATAAAAAAAAAGTACAATTTAAATAAGTTTTTTTTATATAGTACCTATTATTTGTTATACACCACCTCACTAGGCTGAGCCTGTACCGAGGTGGCAGAATTTGCATCATTAATACAGAACGACTGGTGCCAACGTACCTATTTTTTCAATTTGAATTTTTTTTATTATTGAAACCAGACAAAATATAACAAATATACAAACAATAAAAATATAAAAAAAAAGTACAATTTAAATAAGTTTTTTTTATATAGTACCTATTATTTGTTATACACCACCTCACTAGGCTGAGCCTGTACCGAGGTGGCAGAATTTGCATCATTAATACAGAACGAATCATTTTGGAAAAAATAATCAGGTGAATTTGGATATTAATAAAGAAAAATATACCTTAACTTTTTAATTACATATGTTCTGCATATATTCTTGTAGGAAAGTAATAAGCATACCCCGATTTTTTACATTTATCTTATGTAAATCATATCATATTTTTCTAGATATTTTTGTCTTCTTTAATCCAACTGTCGATTTGTTCAGGAGAACTTTGTTCTCTTAACATATCGACAATGTATCAAGCCAGAATACACGAGAATTGTATGGAGAGGTCTACTTTTTTCACGGCTTTTCCAACTTTGAAGTCAAAAAACACCAACTTAGAGGCTTCGCAGCATATATGTTCCATACACGGATTTACTCAGAATTCGGAGTAGAACATTTCGTGTGTCTGTGTGTGTGTGTCTGTGTGTGTGTGTCTGTGTGTGTGTGTCTGTGTGTGTCTGTGTGTGTGTGTGTGTGTGTGTGTCTGTGTGTGTGTGTGTGTATGTCTGTGTGTGTGTGTGTGTCCCCCCCCCCCTTATAACTTTTGATCCGCTCAATTTACAGAGCCTAAAATTTCAGAATATATAAACAGTTACAGGCCTACAAAACTTTTATACTCGGAATTTTGAATTTTTGTTTCAGTCAGGGGTTATCAACTTTTGAATTTTTATTTTATTTTTCCCTATATCTCAGAAACCATAAAAGCTAGAACGCTCAAAATTGGTATAAACATAGACAAATACAAAATCTCAAATTAGTTTTTTCAAAAAAAATCCAGGGTTTCTCAAACATTTTTTATTAAGAAAAGTATTTTTTTTATGATAAATTTATGAGTTTAACTGCCTATATTTCCATTTTTTTTTTAAATATCGAAAAAAGCCGAAACACCCCAACTAGATATTTTAATTTTATATAAAAAATATAAACATTGTAGCAGTACATCTCAAATTTTTTTTAACAATTTTTATAAAAATTGAATTTAGTGACGACATCGCTTCATACAATTTGTATGGTAGTCACCTATACACAATATCAAAGAAGACTTAATAGTTTGATACTTCATCTCTAAACATACAATATACATATACCATCATGCTGTTTTCATATTCCGGGTAGGAAAAAAAGACTGACCTCCATACTATCCTATCTTGACTACCTAGGTACATGTGTTGTATAGAAAACTAAATATCATAAAATAATAAATAATTTGTATTTATGGGTTTATAGTTTGGTACATATTCTTCAACTATACATACTATCGCTATCGACAGTTGGATCTCATGTGTTACATGCAACTAGTTTAAAAAAAAATATGTTGAACTACGCCTTATATTTTATTAAAAATATAAGATAAACGTTGAAAATCGGGGTATGCCATTATTTTTCTTTATTAATACCCAAACTATGTAAATTATTTTTTTCATAACGATTTGAAAAGAAATAATAATGGTATTTCAAATTGAAAAATAGGTACGTTGGCAGCAGTCCCCCCTCTAGGTTAACCTTAGTGATAAAACTTAGTGATTAAATGTTTTATGTATTATTTAATAGACGTTCAATGTTTGGTGAATAATTATTGTATGGAGTTCTATGACATCTAAAGATATTATAGAACTCCCAATAATAATTATATCCATGATATGGGTAATCGTGAGGGTTTTAATTTCGCCGGTTGGACCAGACTTGCCCCACCAGGATAGGGAGGCTATGGTGGTCATCAACGCCGGGTGGACCTGACATGACACGAGAAGAAGAAGAAAAAGAATGATCGAAATCGAAAAGCGTGCGCATTCACTTGTTTCTGGTCATTTCTAACAACCTTTCAACGCGCTCCACCCATTGGCACCAATTTCATCTACATTTCATAGTGATTAAGAGGGTGACTGTTGCCAACGTATCTATTTTTCAATTTAAAATTGCATCATTTCTACAAAACGAATCATTTTGAAAAAAAATAACCTAGTTAGTTTGGATATTAATAAAGAAAAATATACCTTAACTTTTTAATTATGTTCTGTATATATTCTTGTAGGAAAATAATAAGCACATCCCGATTTTTGACATTTATCTTATATTTCTAGAAAAAATATAAGGTATAGAGCAATGATTTTTTTTATAATTTAAAGAAGAACAAAATATCTGGAAAAATATGATGTGACGTTGCATTAATGCATCAGGTTAAGTAAATAAAACCTGAAGCATTAATGCAACGTCACATCATATTTTTCTAGATATTTTTGTCTTCTTTAATTTAAAAAAAAAAATATTGAACTACGCATTATATTTTATTAAAAATATAACATAACCGTTGAAAATCGGGGTATGCCATTATTTTTCTACAAGAATTTTTTTTTCTTTATTAATACCCAAACTATCTAAATAATATTTTTCAAAACGATTTGATTAGAAATAATGATGGTATATCAAATTGAAAAATAGGTACGTTGGCAGCAGTCCCCCCTTAATATTATATTTACACAACATTAAGGATGTACCTATAACATTTAACATATGATTCATATCGACATTAACATCCAGATTCTGCGGTGTATGACCGCCCAAGACATAGAAGAGACGGTGAGACTCTGGTAACGCCTACAGACAGCGAAAGATATGGCAGAACAGACGATTATCATCTTCAATCTATCGAAACTAATGTGTCGAGTGATAAATCCAACGAGAAACGTTATAAAGACGAGATTCAATGAAATTTAACGAGACACGACTTAAAATATCGGCCTTCGCGGTTCAGTTGGTTAGGTATCTGACTGCGGATCCAAAGGTCCCGGGTTCGATTCCCGGTGGATGCACAGTTTTTTTTTTTGGGTAAGTCTATGGCAACCTGTTATTGGGTGTTATTTACCCGAGAAGTAATATAAACGCCTGACAAAGAAAATATACAGTGCGGTCGGGAATGGAATGAAAGGTCGGGGACGCCCAAGAAAGGGATGGCACGACCATGTGAACGATATTCTGAAAGACTTTAGAAGCGTGAACAAAAAGCGTGAGCATTTTTGATGTCAAAAAAACCTCCCCACTTCATCCTTTCCAGTGTCAGCATATTCCAATATTTCTATGTTTTATAATAAATTGTACTACACTGAAAAAATCTAAAGTTAGCAAAGTACCTTTTTGGCTCGGTTAAAGTCATATTGGCTATAGTTATTAACCAATATATGATTAAAAATAACAAAGTTGCACTTGGCTATTATCTAACAATTGAATACTGTTAACGTGTAGTTGGTTACCAATAGCAATGTAAAAAGTCATGTTGGTAGTTATTGACCTATACATGATTAAAAATAACAAAGTTGCACTTGGTTATTATCTAACAATCGAATACTGTTAAAATGTAAGTTGGTTACCAATAGCAATGTAAAAAGTTATATTGGTAGTTAAAAATAGCAAAGTTGCACTTGGTTATTATCTCACAATTTAATACTGTTAAAATGAAGTTGGTTGCCAATAGCAATGTACTTGTTTAAATTTAACTGAGTAACAGGTACCTATACGGACATTTTGTATTCGACATCTGTCAAATTTGACATTTCACACATAAAAATATTAATATTTCTCAAATTTGACACGTTATATTTAAAAAAATATTAAATAAAGTATAATTTTCACCAAATTAGACATGTTTCACTGAAAAATGATTGAATTAAGTTGAATTAAGATGAGATATTCGTCAACGATTATCATTATTATTGACAAATATCGTGTGTTGATTTGCTAATATTTACCTACATTTGAGATGTAGATAATGTAAAGATGTTTATACTATTTTGATGTTAAAGCTTGATTACCAATTAGTATTTTCCGTACTAAAGAATGAATAATAACAAAGGTACTGGGTTAAATTTAGCAGATTATTTACTTGGCAATTTTTAGCAACGAACTTTGCAGGTACTATAATAACAACAAAGTTGCTTGATTATTATTACCAGTAAATTATTTATTTTTAACAACTACATTTTTGAGTGTAGTGTTACAATATTGCATTATTGTTTTGTATTGTTTATGTAAAAAAGTAAAATAAATAAATATATTCAACGTTTTACTAACTAGAATCACTAAATGGGTTGTGAAAAAAAAACGAATATTAACGATGATAATCTCCTAAGATATTGTCTCCTAGTAAATCTAAGATATTGGTATTTGAAAAGACTGAAAGTATAACTGCATGTATGATAAAAGTAGAAAACGAATTGCTAGAACAAGTTGAGGAATATTTATATTTGGGGAGTATGTTTGAACGGAATGGAAGACCCGATAAAGATATTGAAAGAAGAGTTATGGCAGGGAATAGAATAAACGGAGCACTTAGACCAGTAATGTCCGACCCAAGCATCTCAAAGGAAGCCAAGATACACAATGCAATTGTGGTGCCTACTTTGACGTATGCAAGTGAAACATGGACCTGGCAAAGAACACATGAAAGTAGAATAAATGCTGTAGAAATGAGATCACTAAGAAGAGTATGTAATAGAACGATATATGATAGAATAAAAAATGAGGACATAAGGAGAGAATGCAAGTTAAAGAAGGATATTATATGTAAAATGAAAGTGAATGCTTTAAGGTGGTTTGGACATATAGAAAGAATGAACGATGAACGACTGACCAAATGATATACATGGGTGCAAGAGATGGAGTGAATAGCAGAGGTCGCCCCAGAAAGGGATGGCATGACCATGTGAATGATATTTTGAAAGAAGGAAACATAAAAAGTTTGAACAATCGACAAGCATGTATGAGACGATGCATAGATGTAAAGGAAGCCAGAAATGTGTGCAAAAATAGAGAAGTATGGCGCTCGATTCTCTCTGCTTACCCCGTAAGGGACATGGCGTGATGGTATGTATGTATGTATGTATAATCTCCTCCATCTCCCTGCCGTTTATCAGATTAGACAAAATCTTTTTCTTTTGCCCCGTGCGGAGGACCCTCGAGTTGAGGGGGCGCGGAGGGCCCCCTCGGCCCTTCAGGGCGGGCAGTTCCAGTCCGGACCCGTAAACTTTCCGTTACTGGAGGGCCCTCAAAGTCAAAAGCGGGAGTTCACGTTTTTCGGATAATAAGGCCACGTGCGCTTATTCCATTATTCTTTATTTTTTTTTTCAACTAAAAGAGATTTCGCGTTATTATATTCGAGTACAATACTTGATAAAGTTTCGAAAAACATTTTTACTTTTTTTGAAAACGTATAAAATTATTTTTTATACAAATTGATTATGTATAAAATAACATTGAGTAACGTCGAGTTACCACGTTGAGGCTCTAATGTACATTGGGTAGGTATACGTATGTACACAAAAATGCACGCTAAATTACCTTCTAAAGTATGAAACACGAAAAAATATTGTAAATCACCTAATATGTGACATACATCACTTTTTCGAGAAAAAATGGTAAAATTTAGAGGTATTTTCTAAATAGCAAGAAAAGTAATAAAAATATTATAATAATAAAAAACTCAGCCGGTAGATTTTCATATTCTCTTTTGATTGAAATAAAAATCTAATTCATACATCTTGTAGTTATTTAGTTACGTACAGTAAAAAAATAAAAAAGGGTTTTACTAAAACTTATTTTACAAGAAAAATATTAAAGAAATTCAAATTACAAAAAACTCATGCAATAGAATTAAGATGTAAATACAAACTGTTCCTTATTTTAAAGACGTATCTTTTGTGCTATTTTTTTTATTGCATTGTATTCTGAAAGTTTCATCACAATGTATCTGTGTGCTGTGTGCTATGTACGGCGTGTTTATTTCACTTTATCGATTATAGACTAAAGTACTCATTCGATTCTATTTAAATTTTGCAAATATGTATATCTAAATACTCGCTTAGATCCCATTAGATTTTTAACGATATATGAAGAGTGCTTCTCAATTTTTTTAACTGTCAAATATTTCAAAGTGACCCCAAGCTTAGGAAACTTAAAATTTGAAATTTTTATTTTCAAATTCGTAAAAAGGCACATCACTTACATAAAATGGCATTGAAGAGTTATCAAGTTTTCGTAATAAAATATTTTAATAAAAAATTATTTAACAAACTCATTTCATGAAAATGCTAAAAATTTTCTATACAAAGTTTGAATACTTTATAGAATGACTTGTTAGTGAGGAGTTTAGCGTTGGCCACAACTCACTCGTTTTAAATAGCAAGAATGTTAATCAAAATATTAAAATAATAAAAAATCAACCGGTAGATTATCATATTCTCTTTCTACTTTATTGACCTTGTAGATTTTTTAGTTATATAAAAAAAAATAAAAAATGTTTTACTAACTACTTTTACGAGAAAAGTATTTAACAAGACAAAATTTCAAAAAAAAAACGCGATAGAATAAAGATGTTAATACAAACTGTTCCTAATTTCAAAGATGTACCTTTTCGGGATACTAGGGAAAAGATTTTACAAAATTAGCCTTCTAAACAGCCAAATTCATAATCATAATTCAATAAACAAATATATGAATTGCACACTTATTATCATTGGGCAATTTCTTCTGACCAACCAAATTTGAAAGTATTAAAAATTGTGAATGTTCATAAAAAAATACTTGAGCAAAAATAGGACAGGGAGAGGACAACGAGAGGAAATCGGGATGAGGTGTTTAAGGATAAATAACTAAACTATGAAGATCCGACGCCATTAAACTTACTATGAGGTAAATTGGAAGACTTCAGAGACACGCAAATAGTCGTGCAGAAGACAACAGTAGTGCTGGTATATAGTTGTTCGAAGCTCCACTTACCTGAAAGATAAAGAAAAAAAATGTTAGCAGGCATTTTCAAACCATTATATTATGTAGTAATAGTAGTATTAGTAACATTTATTAAGATGTATAAAAATTAATACATCTATTTCAAACAAAAATATATAAAAAAATAAAACTTTTTGAAACAAATAACCATAGTAAGAGTATAATAACGCCGTAAATAATCACAGTATTGTGTTGAGGGTTACACTCAAAACTGGTTCTGTTATGATTATATCTTGTACTTTAGGGATAATAATAACGCCGTAAATAATCACAGTATTGTGTTGAGAGTTACACAAAAACGACTTATTTAATGGTTATATCTTGTACTTAGGGATAAACAATAAAGCTGTAAATAATCTCAGTATTGCGTTAAGGGTTAGACACAAAACGTCATCTTTTATGGTTATATTTTGTACTTTAGTGATAAATAATAACGCCGTTAATAAAAACAGTATTGTGTTGAGTATTACACACAAAACGTCTTCTTTTATGGTTGTATCTTGTACTTTAGGTGTGAATAACAACTCCGTAAATAATCACAGTATTGTGTTGAAGGTCACACAAAACGTCTTCTGTTATGGTTATATCTTGTACTTTAGGGATGAATAATAACGCCGTAAATAATCACAGTATTGTGTTGAGGGTTACACACAAAACGTCATCTTTTATGATTATATCTTGTACTTTAGGGATGAATAATAACGTCGTAAATAATCACAGTATTGCGTTGAAGATCACACACAAAACGTCATCTTTTATGATTTGTGTGTAACCCTCAACGCAATACTGTGATTATTTACGTCGTTATTATTCATCCCTAAAGTACAAGATATAATGATAACAGAACCAGTTTTGTGTGTAACCCTCAACACAATACTGTGATTATTTACGGCGTTATTATTCACCCCTAAAGTACAGGATATAATCATTAAAGAAGACGTTTTGTGTGTGATCTTCAACGTAGTACTGTGATTATTTACAGCTTTTTTGTTTATCCCTAAAGTACAAGATATAACCATAAAATATGTCGTTTTTGTATAACTCTCAACACAATACTGATTATTTAAGGCTTAATTATTCATCCCTTAAGCACAAGATACAACCATAACAGAAGACATTTTGTGTGTAACCCTCAACACAATACTGTGATTATTTACGACGTTATTATTCATCCCTAAGTACAAGATATAACCATAAAAGAAGACGTTTTGTGTGTAATACTCAAAATATTACTGCGATAATTTACGTCGTTATTATTCATCCCTAAAGTACAAGATATAATCATAAAAGATGACGTTTTGTGTGTGATCTTCAACGCAATACTGTGATTATTTACGACGTTATTATTCATCCCTAAAGTACAAGATATAATCATAAAAGATGACGTTTTGTGTGTAACCCTCAACACAATACTGTGATTATTTACGGCGTTATTATTCATCCCTAAAGTACAAGATATAACCATAACAGAAGACGTTTTGTGAGTAACCTTCAACACAATACTGAGATTATTTACAGCTTTTTTGTTTATCCCTAAAGTACAAGATATAACCATAAAAGAAGACGTTTTGTGTGTAATACTCAACACAATACTGTGATTATTTACGGCGTTATTATTAATCCCTAAAGTACAAGATATAACCATAACAGAAAACGTTTTGTGTGTAACCCTCAACACAATACTGTGATTATTTACGGCGTTATTGTTTATCCCTAAAGTACAAGATATAACTTTAAAAGAAGACATTTTGTGTCTAACCCTCAACGCAATACTGAGATTATTTACAGATTTTTTTTTTATCCCTAAAGCACAAGATATAACCATAACAGAAGACATTTTGTGTGTAACTCTCAACACAATACTGGGGTTATTTACGGTGTTATTGTTTATCCCTAAAGTACAAGATATAACCTTAAAAGAAGACGTTTTGTGTGTAATATTCAACACAATCCTGTGATTATTTACGGCTTTATTATTCATTCCTAAAGCACAAGATATAACCATAACAGAAGACATTTTGTGTGTAACTCTCAACACAATACTGGGGTTATTTACGGTGTTATTGTTTATCCCTAAAGTACAAGATATAACCTTAAAAGAAGACGTTTTGTGTGTAATATTCAACACAATCCTGTGATTATTTACGGCTTTATTATTCATTCCTAAAGCACAAGATATAACCATAACAGAAGACGTTTGGGTGTAACCCTCAACACAATATCCCTAAAGTACAAGATATAACCATAAAATAAGTCGTTTTTTGTGTAACTTTAAACACAATACTGTGATTTTTTAAGGCTATATTTAAGGTGTAATATTCAACACAATACTGTGATTATTTACGGGTTATTCTTCATCCCTAATGCACAAGATATAAAAATGCAAAAAACGGTAATAATGAATACATGTAGAATCGTTAAAGATTTTTTAAACGTTAACATTCGGGAATCAGTGGGGTTGTTAGGTAGTATAGAGACCTCCTCAGAGCCTATTCCTTTGATATGTTAAGTATCTGGATGGGGGAACTATTCCCAATTGAAAGCTTGATGATGCGTTTGTTGCATTTTATTTTGTTGTATTAAATAATTTACAATTTACGCATTGATCTGCTAATTCTTTTGTATAATGGTAATAATAATGATTGACTGTTATTATTTGTAGTGCTTAATTGTTATTAATATCATTAGTAAAAAAATGTTAACGTATAATGTTCAGTGTTTTTTTTTTATTTTATTTTTTTATTTATTTCTATCCAAAAATATACAGTATATATGAGATACAAAATATCTTAAGATAATATAAGCTTATTCATACATAGTTAACATACAATGTAAATATAAGTTATCTCATTTCAATAAATATCAATTTACCACTTCACTGGTGCTTACATAGTTTAAGCCATATCTTTTTGTTTGTATCTTTGTTACTAGCCCCCTCACTAGGCATAGCCTGTGCTAAGGTGAGCTAGTTTTATGTTATTGTCTATTACGTTGTTTATTTATAGATACATTTACATATAATATAAGTACATGTACATACATACGCTACGCATTCAAACGTATGCATCTTTCCTTCTAAATACAATATTTCATTTTGAGTCATGCACACACAACCAAAATTTGTGGAAATAAATTATTTGTTTAACTTTTTTTCAATTGTCTATTCTGTTGTTTGTAATAGTGCATTTACATTTTATTTGGAAGAATTATTTCCTTAAGGATTTTTTCATCTATTTCATAAACCCATCTTAGTGATAGTTTTTTAAATTCTTTTGCATTACTGATGTTTTTAATATTTGTTGGTAAACTATTGAAAAGTTTTGTTGAAAAATATCGTACACTACGTTGTTCAAAAGTTGTTTTAATATATGGTATATTTAAGGTATTTGTTGTACTTAATCTAGTGTGTTTATATTGTTGTGAGCTAGTATATTGGTCTTCTCTTTTTAGCTTGTATATTAGCAGATTTTTTGCATATATTTTTGTAATTGTTGGAACTTTGAATTTAGTAAAAATCTCTTCAGTATTCGTTCGAATAGGTACCTTAAGTATAACTTTTATAATAGCTTTTTGGGCTATGTCTATTTTCTTTATTATTGTTGGCGTTGCATTTCCCCATCCAATAATTCCATTTTCCATTATTGAATGACAAAGAGCATAGTATATATTTTTCAAATGTTTTAGGTCAATAACATTTCTGATTGATTTAAAGAAGTATATTAATCTATTCATTTTAGATGTCACGCAGTCAAAGTGATAGTCCCATCTCAAGTTTTCATCAAATATAATTCCTAGATATTTTATGCTCTCTGTTCGTTCAATGATCGAGCAGTTACATGTTGGTTGATCACTTAAGTTTTCGGTACAGTAATCATGAATTCTTAGTTTATGTTCGTCACTAGGTTTATTTCAGGAGGTTATGCTGTATGCAATGTATTTTGTTTTGTTTGTATTTAGTGCCAGAGAGTTCCTGTCAAGCCATTTTTTTACTTCTGTCAATTCCGTTTCAGCCATTTTGTATACTTTTTTCTAAGTTTTTTCGTAATAGATGAAAACTGTGTCATCAGCATAACCAGGGCCGGATAAACGTGTTTTTGCGCCCGTAGCAATATATTTGAATCCGCCCCCCCCCAATTTTTTTTGAAAATTACATCGGGTCTAAAATGACTAAACGGGATATTTTACATACACTCCATCATGCTTAGCCTCTATCCGGGTACGCAAAGAGAACCGAGCGCCATACCTGCAAATTTTCGATTTACCTACCTATATGATTAACATTTTAGAATTTTAAGCGCCCTTTTTAAGACAACCGCCCTGACTTCTTGTTCCTGATTGTTCTATGGTTTATCCGGCCCTGAGCATAACTGATGATATGTCCTTTTGTGGGAATATTGCATAGGTCATTCATATATATAAGAAACAGGATAGGCCCTAATACACTTCCCTGAGGCACACCACAGTTAATTTCCATAGTTGCACTAAGTGCTACCCATAAAACTACAGCACTCACTCCGATGTCGGTAAAAAGCGCGCGCAGGCCTGTATATCGTAGGCCACGATCGTGCCCGACACACGACAAGTGGGAACGGGAAGTAATACGAAGAATCGACGACGCCGCTACACTTTTGACTTTTTTTACTAAACCTCATCATAAAAAAAACGCACTCAGACCGAAAACTTCGGTCGTACGCCGCGAACACAGCAGCGCTAGCAAAAAAAAAACTCGTTAATTCCCGCGTTTTTTCTTTTTCTCGTCGGAAAGTATCTAATTCCTGGGGAAACCACAAAAGTAAAGCGAAGTGGAACGAATCAAAGGCCCTTCCTTGCTTCCTGAAGTAAGAACGGCTACAAATCCCAGCGAGACCGCCCAGGACTGGGAAGGGTGTCTTCAAAAATAAATAGACGTTTAAAATTAATACCAACTCAGGATGTACAAAACAAACAAGCGACGTAACAAACTGGCTGAAAAGTAACGTCAGAATACAATCTGCTCATATACTGTTAAACACCATAACATAATTAAATACTCTCTGCCTTCATAACCTGAGAATATCTACCATAGTTTGGTGATAATCTCTATTTCCATTATAATTTTATGGGTACAAATAAATGGAGGTCAGTGTATATTTTTCTGATTTATATTTATTTCTGTCGATTCTGTTACTTATTCTTTTTCGACATACAGGGAAGTCGGAGTATGGGGCGTAAAAGAATATCAAAGCTTAAAAATCTCAGGTTCTATCTATCACTAATTAGGTTGGCGAAGGATCGAGATGAGTTTGTTTTTTTTTTATATAAATATATTTCATTAAATATACAGCTATATAAAACAATATTTTAATAATATTTTAATATTTTTTGTAATCTTATATAAGAACATCATGTCGGCCAGTTTGCGTCGGTTCTCTAAAGAAATAAGTCCACGATATTTAGCGGATTGGGTTGGGTTTTTCTTTCTTGTATATATTTTCTGTTCATTTTTATGAAAATTATTTTTTTCCGATGTTTTTGTATTTTTTAAGCAATCGATGTTTTTGTATTTTTCCGATGTTTTTGTATTATTGAGATGTTAAAAATTTGTTTAAAAAAATTCATTTGACTACCGACAGGGAAAAAAGAATTTACATACACATTAGAAAAAGTAGGCAAACAAGCCAAAAGTGAAAATTTCACTTTTTACTATATATTTTTGAATAACAAACGTCGGGTTTCCAGCACTGAAACTAACTCTTTCGTTGGTTTTCGGTGATCGAGAATAATCATCGAACTGCACAGGCGGCGAAAAATCCAGCGAAGAAAAGCGGTCGACATAAATTCCCGCCCCTCGCCAAGGGCTGGGCTTGGGTAGGGGCGGACGACCGCCACGGCGACGGCGGCGGGCGTTACGTAACATAGAAAAGGTTAGTCTAATAGAAAAGTGCATAATGTATAAGGGGCGCTAAGCCAACTACACCGACCCGCTCGACCCGTCTAAGTAAGCCGGGATATATGAAACAGACCCGAACCCGCGAACAAATTTTAAATATTATATATTTTCTTCTTATGTCGAGGTTATAGCTGCCAAAAAACATGGACGAAACGAGTGCCAACCATCTTCAGTGGTAAATCGTAAAAACACATCCCTAAGAAATTTCAACAGCTCTGCAAAAATTATATCTGAATGTGGATTAAAATTGAGAATCTCTCGCACGTATTTTTTTAAACCAACTGAGATTGGAATCGATTGTTTAGTAAGCATATTATTTTATTTTGCTAAACAAAATTCGTCATAATACAGTCACACAATTGAAAAATAAATAAGGCAATTAAAATGTTTTACTAGATTATATAAAAAAATATTTTTTTACATATTATTCCATGAAGATGGGTCGATTCCATTAGATGGATCTAAATATTTTTACATATTATTCCATGAAGATTGGTCTAATATTTCTACATATTATTCCATGAAGATGGGTCTTATATCTTTACATATTATCCCATGAAGATGGGTCGATTTCATTAGATGGTTCCTAATATTTTTACATATTATTCCATGAAGATGGGTCGATTCCATTAGATAGGTCTAATATTTTTACATATAATTCCATAAAGATGGATCGATTCCATTAGATGGGTCTAATATTTTTACATATTATTCCATTTAGATGGATGATTCTATTAGATGGGTCGATGGCAGAGCGGTTAGTACGCTGGGCTAGTAATCCAGTGCTCGCGAATCCTGCCTCGACCGATTTCATTAACTTATAGCACAAGTATTTATGCTTATTTTAGGGAACGAAGGAAGATGTATATGTAGGTACTTGTATAACAAATACATATTCATTAAAAAAATAAACTCAAAACACAAGTCTCGTCACACCTAAATAGCACTAAATTCTGAGATGATATTGTCATTTTGGAGTTGTCATTTTGTCTTGTTTACAAGTAGGTAATTAAAAAGTAAACAATGACAGAATGTGAATATTAGTCTCCAAATAAAATATTGCAAATAAAAAAAGTATACGTGAATTCAAAACGAGATATGTAATTTCACACGAGGTACACTATCACGAGTCCGGCTCGAAGGACCAAATCGTAAAAAAATATATAAAATCACTATGCAGACGAAACTAAAAAATATTTCCAACGTTCGTTCGCCGGTAGTATTCACTATCTGATCCTCCGACTCGACATGCAGATATGAACAAACGACCCAGGGCAGCCGGGAGTACCGCTCCCCTCCCTCATCACCCAGCCTCCTCCCGTTAATGACCGTATACAGAAACACGTGCCAGAGTTACAGGTAACCCATCCCTCCTCTGACCATGTTTTGAATAATATATAGCTAGTTACGCGTACATGAAAAAAGGTACCCAACATAATATTCTGTTATCTAATAAGGAAAACAAAGTTATCTCGTATTTTTGCGTGAATTATAAAACCACAAGACGAGTGTTCGTAAATATTTTACTTTTTTGGACAGAATTTAATGCGGCTCGAAGGACCAAAAAATGTATGAAATTTTAGCGCCAGTGCAGTGTATTATATTTTACATTGCTTCTCGAGCAATTAACATGTACCTACTATGTCAAATATTAATTTAACATGCACCCAATAATAAGTTTTCACATTTTGGAGACTGATGATATTGTCTTACAGATCCAGACGAAAACACAATCATTTACAGTGTCTCCACCGAAAATCGAACCCAGGATTAGTGGTTCAGGAGGTAGACATCTAACCAGTTAAGCCTCGAAGGCCGACAATGTACATATGAAAAGAGAGGATTTGAAGCGAGTAATAAAAGCCGGAGCTTGTCGGCCTTTAATACTGCTAATAATAAGACTTTCAATTTAAAGAGTCAAAAGTCCAAAGTTTTACAGGGTGAATTTTCGAGACAAGCATCAAAATTACCTTTAACACGACAAATTCCCCTACCCGAGAAACAATATAAAAATAAAATTAATAAAAAAGGTCTCGCCAAAATGGTAATAGTGACAAAATTTCCAACAGGGGTAGATAAAAATAACCGCGCACGCGTTCCGCATTCCAAACGAGTCTCGATGTTGTTTTTTCAAATTGGCAACTTTTCGCTGTCAACCTGTCCCTCTTAAATGGACCACGTGAGCCACAAATAGTCAAAAGGGAGGGTTAAATAATACGGAAACGGGTATACGGAAAATTTAGTATAAACGAGAGATGGGATTGTGACTAACGATACTGAGGATTACAGTGATCAAGCTTCTGTATTTTTTTACAAATCAATATACTTCGGCATTGCTTGCTTTGCAGATCGAATTTGGTCTCACGCTTGTGAGCTTTAAAATTTACGAGGAACGACCAGACGAGCCCTTTGATCTGCCCGTGATCGTCCTAAATAGATACGACCAGACGAGCCTTTTGATCTGTCCGTGATCGTCCTAAATAGATGCGGACCATTCAACGAGCGATTGAGCGTAGCTGCCATCCTCAGCCGTGGAAACTCACGAAATTATCTTCTTCTCTCCCTATCAAGAATCATACTTCTCCAATTGGTCAGATCCGTTGCTCTGACATCATAGCATATCGTCCAGTCATCAAAATTATGTAACATAAAAAGGTTTTACTTCAATACGGCAGATATGATTGAATACTTATACAACAAAGACTTTTCCTCAGATTCGAAGTTTGAGTCTTAAGTTGTAGAGCAAATAATCGCTGGAAAAACACACTGCGGTTATTGTTTGTAGGTAACATTAGATAACAGGAAAAACATGATGTTTTTCCAGCGGTGTTTGCCTTTCAAAGGTTAACTCAGAGTCCGGGAGTGAAGGCAACACATGGGATAACATAACAATGATAAATGAACGAAGAAAATATCGAAAATGTATTCGAGCGAGCGAGCAATCGAACTTGGTAGCATATCAGCGAAAATAACAAGTTAACAAAGTGGTAATTATTTCCATTAAGATGATAAAAGAAAGTGTAGAGCCACTAATGTGATTGTTCTTGATAATAATTTTTACTGTTTTGTTCAAAAATTTTCGTTTACGTATAAATATTTCAGATGTGTCAACGTCATGCATCATGAAAACGTAAAAATCTTCTCTTGTTACTTATTTTTTGCCTCTTCCCATCATTGAGGATCGGCCTTTCTGGTACGCAAGCACCACATCTTTCGGCCCCTAGTGAATGCTCCATTCCCTCGTGTAACTATTACTCAGAAATACTTGACGTCAATAAACATGGTCCGTGATTATTTAAAATATTGTATTTTACTTCAAAATCACAAAATCACATACTGTTCACATTCCTTTTAAGAATACACTTTCATATGATTTGGTAAATTTTTTGTGAAGAACACAATCTACAACTGAGGGGACATCACCTAATGCAGAAAAAGACATCCTATATCGCATGAAGTCCTTCCTGGCTAATAGGGTGGTGGATGCCTGGAATAGCTTACCAGAGGGTCGTGCCTTCTGGTGAACTCAATCAATTCAAGAATAGAAGTACACGATCCAGACCTATCAGCAAAATCTATTGCCTGTTCAATAATAATAAAATGTAATAAAATGTACAGGTGCACCACGAATTATGCTCAAAGTTCCTTTCTCCAAAGAACATGTGGAAACTTCCACCTTTTTTAACAACATCGATATGAATCTTACCTCATTTAACAAGTTCAGGAGTGTTGAGGGTTTCACTTGCTGGGAGGGTGGACTGACGTACGAATTGTGTGCATTTTCTCCTCTCCCATTATTTCCTCCTTTTTCTCAAAGTCCCACCGCAATGACAACGTTGTGTCTTTTACTTTTTTATTTAGATTTAAGAATGTGTACATATATATGATAGTTGTTTGTTTACAATTGTTAAAGTGCACTTAACTATTTAGTAATAAGCTGTAAACAGTTTTTGGTCCTTGAATTGTTTTGTATATGTAATCAATTGTACTATGTTAATGACTGTTTTGTTTACATTGAAATAAAATAAAATAAGACTTTATTTAATTTACGTTTACACACAGCATATCAATTTGCTGGAAAAGGTCGTCCTCAGCTAAATTATTATTATCAGTGATCTGAGCTTTCTCCATTCCATCAGCAAGCTCCTCTGTTTCACTCTCCCACTGACACTCTTCATCCTGTGGCTGATATCTCCCAGTTACAATATCTTCCCTCTTGTTAAAGAAAGGATAATAGAGGCGCATGAACTTGATTTCAATTGCATGAATCTACAGATAGAAGGCAGCCTCTAAATTGGTAACAGAAAGTTGCGAGTTCTTCAAGGCCTCGATCTTCAGCTAAATATCTATACAGAATATTAAAAAAAAACCTCTATCGAAATCTAAACTCGATGAGATACAGGTTTTATTTTTATCCTTCACTTAAATTAACAAGCAACAAAAACTTTATCCAACAGAAAAACAAAATAAGATATTTATCACGCGATGCATAATCCGCAATTATGGTAAAGAGATAATATTATTTGGAGCGAGGGAGTCTTTTGTGAGTTATGGGCAAGAAACTCTCAGATTAATGACATAAATCAACGCTCGCGGGGAGAGAGATGGGCGTGTATTGACGGTAACTGAATCTTTCTCTTTTAATAAATGTCCATAATATTTCTGCGAAGGGGGAGGGGAGAGGCGGCGCCGTAGACGAAGTCGGTGGAAGAAGAATAAAAACGCAAAAAATCCAAAACAAAGAAAATATAAACTACAGAGTATGAAAGTCTGTCTTCAGTAGGAAGATAAATCTGGAACGAATTCACACATACCATCATGCCTCATCTCCAATGAGGAAAGCAGAGAGAAACGAGCGCCACATTTTTCGTCTTGGGACGCATCCATCGCCTCATCTACATTCAAGCATCGTCTCATACGTATCCGTCTATTGTTAAAGCTTGTTACATTTCCTTCTTCACATATTCGAGATAACTTTTCATGGCCGACCCAGACCTCTCGTTCCATTCCTGTCCGCTTTGTACATTTTCGCTCATCATTCATATTTCCCATTTGCTCAAAACATCTCAATGTGTACACTTTCTTTCCATTGATAACAAACTTAGTTCTATTGAAAATTTTTCTTCTCTTGAAAAAAAACTTTTGATTTAAGCAGCGTCAATTCTGTTTTCATGCGACTTTGTCTGTTCTGTGTTGTCCCAAGGCATTGCTAAAAACCAGCAGCAGGTAGTGTGCAGCTGAGCAACAGCCTTTTTACTGTCCATTATTGTTCAGACATATACATTTCTTAAAAGACTATTGTAATGTAACAAACAATATTGGCTTCAAATAAACGGAATAAATATTTTCTACCGTTGCGAAACCGCTCACAGCGAAAATACGCTTACTACGAAGGACGGATGAATATTATGAATAATCAACTAATAAGATATTCTTTTCGGGCGGCTGGAGACGCAAATTAGTTTTAACATCTGTCAAATATTCGGCACAATTATTTCCACCACCACAACTTCGCGATATACGCGTACATCAAAAATAGTAGTAGTTGACAATATCTATGGAGGGGGCGGGCGCTCGGATGAGATATTATGTTAATAATGGAAAGAGGTCATAAATCCAGACGGTATTTCTCGATGGATCTGGGAAACGATTAATTCCGATGAACTCAAAGAGAAGAAGGACGATAGAATATTGAATCGAAAATTAAGCAGATAATAAATTCTGTATGTACCAAAAATTGAAACGACTATTGCGAAACGGTTTTTTGTTTTTTTCAGCTCCGAGAATATACAATATTTTTCAAAAAGAAACAAAGGTGGATGTTACTATGTCGGAGTATATATATAATAGATCGATACACAATTGGGTCCTTAATAAAGACCTAAATCAAATTTCGGCTCTTTTAGTGTAAATGTAATTAAATATTATATCTAAGACGTTCTACGTTTACTATGATGACACAAAATTTTGTTATAAAGGAAATATTAAATATCCTATGTTAGAAAGAAAATTCATAAATTGTTTTGTTAAGAAATTTATGTTATTTTTTTGTTGTATTTGTTTATTACATATTTTCTATTCATTTTTATGAACTTTGGTTTATATATATATATATATATATATATATATATATATATATATATATATATATATATATATATATATATATATATATATATATATATATATATATATATATATATATATATATATATATATATATATATATATATATATATATATATATATATATATATATATATATATATATATATATATATATATATATATATATATATATATATATATATATATATATATATTACTAGTAAAACCCGACAGACGTTGTCCTGCCTGTTTAGTTATTTACCTACAAATATATAAAAATGGTTGTTCTGTATGTTTCCTTTTTATTATTTAACATTCTTTCGTCCCTATTCATTCATTCATTTATAATTTTATTTAATTATTCAAACAAATATAGGTACTTGAACCTTTAGCATTATACCAGTTATATATAATATACCATTTAGCTGTGAGGCACCGGCTTAGAATAGTGCTTCCACTCTTTTCTATTATTGTTTTTGAGTGTCCCGTAAGAGCCGGGTAATCGAAAATACAACAGGCAACAATAACATCTCACATAGTTCAGCAATGAGGTTCACCACCCATTCTGAATATAGTGCCTTTTTAGGTGAGACGAGACTGGTGTGTGGGTATACACAGATATGTTGTGCTCCATTTTATATGGCAATGCACACCCGCACATCTTTCGCTGGTTACCCCACATTGTGGGATATGCCGTGATGGTATGAATGAATGTACGAATGAATGTATATAGGATTTTTTCTTATTATTTTTTAATCTATATATTTATTTATTTATTTACTTATTTATTTCTTTTTGTTTCATTTTTTTGTGAGATAGGTATCGAATAAATAAATTAATATGCATAAACCTTCTCCGGAATGAAATGAACAGATTCCCAAAGTTTCATCGCATTCGGATGGTTGGTTTGCGAGTCCATCGCGAACATACAAACAAACAAATATACGTACATCCATATACATAGATTTTCTTGTAGATTTTTTATATTTTTCATTAAATAAATTTCAAGGCCAGAATTATCTTGGCTAGAACTGGAAAATACATAATATATTTTAAACAGTAATAGTGACCCGTCTCAGAACAGGTTTTCATAGTGAGACTAGTGAGACGGGGAACGAATAATATATTGTAATTCATGTATTTTTGTATAATAAACGTCTGGTTGCTGGCACTGAAACTGGCAGTAATATAGTGAGACACGTATGTACATAAATGTGTTTTTTTCATATATAAATAATTTGACAATAATAAATAAAAATATGCCTAGCACGGAACAGACCAAGAGCCAGCGACTGCCATATTTACCGTCATAGTATAAAGGCTGATGTTTTTCTCTACATGGGTACCACAGCAGGTAACAACGATTGGATACTATGAACCCTGGGGTGGCTTTCGGAGATAACAAACTTCAAAGTGTTAAAAATTGATATTTTACAACGTCAATTATAGTATAAAGCGTTACTATTAGAAATCATGTCTTCCATTTACAGCCACTTTGGTCTTAAATGTTGTGTGGACGGTTACTTTTTTATGTGTAGTGTGTGTTAACCGTGTACCAAATTATAAATAAATTAAAAAATGAATTGAAAATTAAAGGCGTCTTAACGTGTAGGTATCGCAATCCAGCAGCGTTTTAAATCCATCTGAATTTTTGCGGCATGAAAAAATGCTGATTCTCAAAATTAGTAACAATTCCGTATATTTACAAAATAAGAGGACGATTAAATGAAACAATTTAAATATATTATATGTGTGTATGTTGTATAAATGTATTATATGTATAAAATATTATATGTGTGTATGTTGTATAAATGTATGTGTGTGTATATATGTGTATGTGTATGCGTATATGTGTATTTGTATATATGTGAATTTTTTTTTCTCCTTTTTGGATAGATTTTGGTTTGTATTCTATATTCACTAAAAAAAACTTTAATCATCTGTATGTATTAGATGTAAGTTGAACTTGATTTACAATTTATTAAATGATTCTATTATTATAAGTAAAATATATGTAATATGTAAAATGTAGATATGTTATTTGCTCCTGTCCCAAGCACAAGTTTCTAACTTTATTGGGACAGTGCCTTTTGAAAAAAAAAACTGTATTAATTTAAATATTTGTAAGTACCTACTATGTGTTTATATTATGTATACTCAATAAAAAAAAATTACTTTAACAAAATTCGTCAAAACTTTTATCAAAAACTTGCCAATTCCATCCTGTAAATTTCATTCAGCTATCTCTACGGCGTCATACTTAAAAATTGTTCCAAAACACAATAGGACGATAACTCACGTAGACAAATTTTGATAAAGCTCCATACAAAATGTATGAGGAGAAAATTTCTCTGTTAAAAAAATAAGAAGCACTATTCAGATATCCTTCAAAATCTAATGGGATCCAAGCGAGTATTAGATATACAAATTTGCAAACTATGAAAAGAATCGAATGACTACTTCAGTAATTAATTGATAAAAAAGAATAAACACGCCGTACATAGTACCTACATAGCACACACACACACACACACACACGGATACATTGTGATGAAACTTTCATATCATAAGTTGATAATCTGCATTGATAAAAACCTTAAACATTGCGATCTCACAACCCCCACTACATCCCCGTGGTGTAGTGAGTAGCAAAAAAAGTAGAACGTAAAAGTAAATCAATTTATAAAATACATAATATAAGTTTTGAAATACCTTATCGCTGTAGTTAAGTACTAGTTGGTAAACATTACCCCGGTATTCCATTACATTACAAAGCTGGTAGTTGGTTCCACGTTTGTATTACGTGACGCTAACGTGCACGGTCTGTCTGCAAACGTAGTTAGCGTCTGAAGCTGGATAGAATGGGATCAGTGGCGTAGCTTAGCTACCTAATGGCAGGGCCATACGATGCACAAAGGCCCAGTACGATGAGAGACAAATTTCAAAACACGCTATACAAAAAAAAATAATGCTTTTTTTATTAGGTTATACAAAATTTCAGCGACAACATGTAATTGGCTTTATTATTAATCAAATCATCTTTATGTTATATCATTTATTATATATAGCATATTATGCTGTATGTTGTCCTCTAAATAAAATAAAATAAAATAAAATAAAATAAAATAAAATAAAAAAAGATAAAATAAAATAAAATAAAATAAAATATATACATAAATTGTTTTTACTCCTCACTACCCCAAGGGGATAGATATAGTGGGAGTTATTAATTCGCAATTTTAAGGCTATTTTTAATTGCAGATTATCAACAAGTGTCATGCTGAGATTGTATTCTGAAAGTATCATCACAATGTATCTGTGTGTGTGTGCTATGTACGGCGTGTTTATTTTACTTTAACGATTATAGAATAAAGTACTTGTTCGATTCTTTTCAAATTTTGCACATTTATATATCTAATACTCACTAGACCCCCATTCGATTTTAAAGGATATCTGAATAGTGCTTCTCATTTTTTTTGACTGTCAAATATTTCAAAGTTAACCCACACTTAGGAAACTCGAAATTTTGTTGTTATTTTCAAATTGGTAAAAAGGCACACCATTTTCATAAAATGGTAATATGTCCTATTCTGATTTGTTACAGGGTACGAAAACGTCTATAACCAACGGGCTCCGTGGCAAAAAGGATTTTATCCGCGCGGTGTGACGTAATGAGTCCCGTATAAATGCAGTCAACTTTTTGACATTTCTCATATATGTACCTACTAATACAAGGCTAATATATGTAGAAACATAATCAAATTTATTTTATTTAAAAATACGTAGTATAATGGAGTTCTACACCTTAAATGCCGTCCTATTGACAATATAAATAAACTATTACATCAAATTATGAAAATTGAAAATTGGTACAAAACAAAAAAACATAAGGGTGCTTATCATGCAGGTATCCAACAAAAAATTTCCTCTAAACCATGGTTTTATAATAGAAACATATCTAAACGATTAATATCATGTATTTCTAGAATGAGAATTGGCCATTGTTCAATTGCCTCCCATCTGTATAGAATTAGAGTTCTAAATAGCCCACTTTGCCAGTGTGGTGATGAGGATGAGACAATTGATCATGTATTTTTTAGCTGTAAAAATAATTCCGCCTTCAAAAATATATACAAACAATTAATTAAAATCACTCACCAATCTCCACTTAATATCCAACATCTTTTGTCTCTTAATAATTCACGTGTACTGTCCGTTATTTCAAAATTCCTTTCATTGAATGACATAAATTTATAATAAAATTAACTTTTCTCCTCTGACATAAAATAATTGGCACATAGCACTCTTTAAAGGGTGAATTGCCTTAAGCAAAAAAAAAAAAAAACATCAAATTATTTTGAAAATTTCAGGGGCCCTCGAGATTTATTGCAGGGGGCGGCCCTAAATTTCTAGGTATGCCACTGGAGAGGATGGACGGATACTTTATCGGAAAACTTTGTAAAACTCTTCAAACACAACTAAATGTATATTATTATACACCACACGTACATATGTATATAGGAGCATTGTTTACCGAGAGGAGCAGAGAATATGCATAACAACAGGGTGAACTGTTGAAACACAGCGTTTATTTATTTCTGCATCAAGGTACCATGGAACTTATATAGGTAGGTACATAATCTGTTGGACGAGAGTGCAACACATTGAACGGGACCAAAGCGTTTTTTTTTTCTAATTCATACGTTAGTTTTTTTTTATTTAAATAATATAGCACATAATAATCTTTCATGTGAACGAAGTTCATTTTGAAGTTCACAATTTATAAAAAAAAACCGACTTCAAAATGAACTATTTATTTCATCTCAGAATACTATAAAAAACCGACTTCAAAATGAACGAAGAGCTGAGAAATTGTTTATTTATTTCATCTCAGAAAGCTACAGCTTTAAATTAGTTACTTTAATTAAATGAAATAAAACACAACTTTGTGTACACCACTACATACATTACTTTTATTGAATCGAATAAAAATTCCTCTACATGTTACTAGAACAAAGTTCCCTTCCTCAGAAGGATACAAAGTATACTCATATTCTTGTATCCTCCTGAGGAAGGGAACTTTGTTCTCGTAACATGTACAGGGATTTTTTATTCATTTGAATAAAAATTATAATTGTAGTGGTGTACACAAAGTTGTGTTTTATTTCATTTAATTAATTTCAAAATGATACCACAAAGTAAAAACAATCGTTTGTCGATGATGTTAATAAAAGTTATGTATGTAGTGGTGTACATAAAGTTGTGTTTTATTTCATTTAATTAATTTCAAAATGATACCACAAAGTAAAAAACAATCGTTTGTCGATGATGTTAATAAAAGTTATGTATGTAGTGGTGTACACAAAGTTGTGTTTTATTTCATTTAATTAATTTCAAAATGATACCACAAAGTAAAAAACAATCGTTTGTCGATGATGTTAATAAAAGTTATGTATGTAGTGGTGTACACAGAGTTGTGTTTTATTTCATTTAATTAATTTCAAAATGATACCACAAAGTAAAAAAAAATCGTTTGACGATGATGTTAATAAAAGTTATGTATGTAGTGGTGTACACAAAGTTGTGTTTTATTTCATTTAATTAATTTCAAAATGATACCACAAAGTAAAAAACAATCGTTTGTCGATGATGTTAATAAAAGTTATGTATGTAGTGGTGTACACAGTGTTGTGTTTTATTTCATTTAAAATTAATTTCAAAATGATACCACATAGTAAAAAACAATCGTTTGTCGATGATGTTAATAAAAGTTATGTATGTAGTGGTGTACACAAAGTTGTGTTTTATTTCATTTAATTAATTTCAAAATGATACCACAAAGTAAAAAACAATCGTTTGTCGATGATGTTAATAAAAGTTATGTATGTAGTGGTGTACACAGAGTTGTGTTTTATTTCATTTAATTAATTTCAAAATGATACCACAAAGTAAAAAACAATCGTTTGTCGATGATGTTAATAAAAGTTATGTATGTAGTGGTGTACACAGAGTTGTGTTTTATTTCATTTAATTAATTTCAAAATGATACCACAAAGTAAAAAACAATCGTTTGTCGATGATGTTAATAAAAGTTATGTATGTAGTGGTGTACACAAAGTTGTGTTTTATTTCATTTAATTAATTTCAAAATGATACCACAAAGTAAAAAACAATCGTTTGACGATGATGTTAATAAAAGTTATGTATGTAGTGGTGTACACAAAGTTGTGTTTTATTTCATTTAATTAATTTCAAAATGATACCACAAAGTAAAAAACAATCGTTTGTCGATGATGTTAATAAAAGTTATGTATGTAGTGGTGTACACAGTGTTGTGTTTTATTTCATTTAAAATTAATTTCAAAATGATACCACAAAGTAAAAAACAATCGTTTGTCGATGATGTTAATAAAAGTTATGTATGTAGTGGTGTACACAAAGTTGTGTTTTATTTCATTTAATTAATTTCAAAATGATACCACAAAGTAAAAAACAATCGTTTGTCGATGATGTTAATAAAAGTTATGTATGTAGTGGTGTACACAAAGTTGTGTTTTATTTCATTTAATTAATTTCAAAATGATACCACAAAGTAAAAAACAATCGTTTGACGATGATGTTAATAAAAGTTATGTATGTAGTGGTGTACACAAAGTTGTGTTTTATTTCATTTAATTAATTTCAAAATGATACCACAAAGTAAAAAACAATCGTTTGTCGATGATGTTAATAAAAGTTATGTATGTAGTGGTGTACACAGTGTTGTGTTTTATTTCATTTAAAATTAATTTCAAAATGATACCACAAAGTAAAAAACAATCGTTTGTCGATGATGTTAATAAAAGTTATGTATGTAGTGGTGTACACAAAGTTGTGTTTTATTTCATTTAATTAATTTCAAAATGATACCACAAAGTAAAAAACAATCGTTTGTCGATGATGTTAATAAAAGTTATGTATGTAGTGGTGTACACAGAGTTGTGTTTTATTTCATTTAATTAATTTCAAAATGATACCACAAAGTAAAAAACAATCGTTTGTCGATGATGTTAATAAAAGTTATGTATGTAGTGGTGTACACAGAGTTGTGTTTTATTTCATTTAATTAATTTCAAAATGATACCACAAAGTAAAAAACAATCGTTTGTCGATGATGTTAATAAAAGTTATGTATGTAGTGGTGTACACAGAGTTGTGTTTTATTTCATTTAATTAATTTCAAAATGATACCACAAAGTAAAAAACAATCGTTTGTCGATGATGTTAATAAAAGTTATGTATGTAGTGGTGTACACAAAGTTGTGTTTTATTTCATTTAATTAATTTCAAAATGATACCACAAAGTAAAAAACAATCGTTTGACGATGATGTTAATAAAAGTTATGTATGTAGTGGTGTACACAAAGTTGTGTTTTATTTCATTTAATTAATTTCAAAATGATACCACAAAGTAAAAAACAATCGTTTGTCGATGATGTTAATAAAAGTTATGTATGTAGTGGTGTACAAAGTTGTGTTTTATTTCATTTAATTAATTTCAAAATGATACCACAAAGTAAAAAACAATCGTTTGTCGATGATGTTAATAAAAGTTATGTATGTAGTGGTGTACACAGAGTTGTGTTTTATTTCATTTAATTAATTTCAAAATGATACCACAAAGTAAAAAACAATCGTTTGTCGATGATGTTAATAAAAGTTATGTATGTAGTGGTGTACACAGAGTTGTGTTTTATTTCATTTAATTAATTTCAAAATGATACCACAAAGTAAAAAACAATCGTTTGTCGATGATGTTAATAAAAGTTATGTATGTAGTGGTGTACACAGAGTTGTGTTTTATTTCATTTAATTAATTTCAAAATGATACCACAAAGTAAAAAACAATCGTTTGTCGATGATGTTAATAAAAGTTATGTATGTAGTGGTGTACACAGAGTTGTGTTTTATTTCATTTAATTAATTTCAAAATGATACCACAAAGTAAAAAACAATCGTTTGTCGATGATGTTAATAAAAGTTATGTATGTAGTGGTGTACACAGTGTTGTGTTTTATTTCATTTAAAATTAATTTCAAAATGATACCACAAAGTAAAAAACAATCGTTTGTCGATGATGTTAATAAAAGTTATGTATGTAGTGGTGTACACAGTGTTGTGTTTTATTTAATTTAAAATTAATTTCAAAATGATACCACAAAGTAAAAAACAATCGTTTGTCGATTATGTTAATAAAAGTTATGTATGTAGTGGTGTACACAGAGTTGTGTTTTATTTCATTTAATTAATTTCAAAATGATACCACAAAGTGAAAAAAAAACAATCCTTTAACAATCTTTTGATAGTTACTATACCATATATTGCATTATTTTTATGAAAGATGAGCCAAAAATGCTGTCTTATATTAAAATTAATGACTCGAATATATTTTTTTAATTGCATATATACGCAAACATTGGATTTTGTCCCTATCGGGAGTCAAGTGATATTTTCATTGTTTACAAATAAACTAATATTTTTCAATAGATGGCCTTTTCATAAATGGTTTCTTCGTTACTTCATATATGCAATCGTATAATTCCTTTTTTTCAGGTGAATTGTTACACATTACCCCCTATTCAGTAACTATTGTAACTAAAATAGGAACGTTCTAAAATTGTAGATTTTAGATTTACGGTCTTATTTCAGCTTTATAAAATATCAACTTGGACTAAATGGAATACGAACGTACCTATATTGGCCGGAATATTCTTAAAAAATTACTGAATTAGACGTATTTTGAATAATTATGAAAATTTCATAACTTTTTTAATATTTTTAACACGTGAGCTCCATCATCAGAACTCGATGAAATTCATATGTGTGATTATCTCTGAAGCACTCCGTTCGTATTATTAAAAAAAAATTATTAAAATAGGACAATGTTGTAAAGAGTTCTTATGCTGAAGTTGGAAGCTTAAAGCCCACACCAACTGAGAGACTGTACCCAATAATTGGAATTGCCCCACCACACACCCCGCAGATGCAGAGAGGTACAAACAAACCCATGACGTACGCCACCCTATATATCATCACCAGCCAATGGTGTCGCGCCTGAAGTCCAGGAAAAGTTTTACAAGGCCACATCCCCTGTCGAGGCCCCTCAACAGCTGAGTGAAAAACTCTGGCGACTGGACTCTGGAGCGGCACCATGGATGGAACCAAATGAGAGTATCGAAGTTGGAAAGCACTTACCATACGCTCTATGGAAGACCCTCCATAGACTCAAGAGTTGCCGTCACCAGACGTAAAAAAACCTGCAAAGATGGGGGTACCTGTCTGCATCAGATGACATCCGATGCGAATGCGTTGCAACCCAGGATGACAGCCACTTGCTGATGTACCCACTGATGGGAGTGGTATGTAGTCCTGGGGATCTGATTATGACGAATGACAACGCGATGTCAGTTGCTGCTTATTGGAGTGGTAGAGCTTAGCCGGACACGAAAAAGAAAGAAAGTTGAAATTGGAGAGTTTCATGAATTACTCATGGATTTTGTAATAAATAATAGTACAAAAAAAAAAAACGACGAGCGAAAAAAAAATTGTTTTTTTTACATATTCATAGCATGGGTTTACCAAATTGATAAATAAAACATAAGGTTATGAAATATACGGAAGCGATATAGGTACTTCTAATTCCCAAAACAATCATACCTTACATATGAATATGTACTATCTTATATAACCCTAATATTACTTACTTACATATACAGGGTGTGCAAGTTGAACGTGTCAATTAATTCAACAGAAAACCAAAAATAACCCCAAGTTGAAACTCACATTAGCGAAGCCTACTCTAAAAGTCAGACGGTGCAACTTCTGAGTTCCGAAATAGTCGGGAAAGAATCTCGTGACCGTAGACAACCTGAATGTTTTAAAAATGGAATGTAGGTCGTGATGTGTCGGTTTTATTTAACAAATAAATGACACAAAAATGGAAAAAAATGATATAAAATATGAATAAATATCGCGTCTTTGGGCTGGAAACACATGGTTGTTGTTGGAAGATATTGCCATAAGGGAATACACTCACCACTTGCACAGGGCGCAAGGAGGTTTTTATTATTAAAACTTCCTTGGTATAGATTATGTTTGGAATAATTGTAGTTGTCATAATAATGAATGATAACGAATGGCTTAATAATGAACATGTTATTTTTATTGCTTCCCTTTTTCTTTGTAACAATTTTTTGTTTGGTTTTGATTGCTTAATCTTTTACATATCTGATTGTACCTACTAAAAAGAGCCTTAAAAAGTTTTATAACGTAATTTATAATTCAATATTCTATAAATAGTCAAACAACTAGGTAAAAATATGTTGACATATATAGGTATGATTTATTTAAAGAATTGTGATCAAATGATTTGACAAATATGAATACATAATAAACTTATATAACTAGTTGCATGTAACACATGAGATCCAACTTTCGATAGCGAAAGTATGTATAGTTGAAGAATATGTACCAAACTATAAACCCATAAATACAAATTATTGAATATTGTCAGATATTTTGTTTTCTATACAACATATGTAGGTATGTATGTCAAGATAGGATAGTATGGAGGAAGGTCCTTTTTTCCTACCCAGAATATGAAAATAGCATGATGGTATGTATGTATGTTTGGAGATGAAGTATTAAACTATTAAGTCTCCTTACATATTGTGTATAGGCGACTGCCATACAATATGTATGAAGCAATGTTGTCACTAAATTCAATTTTTAAAAAAATTGTTAAAAAAAATTGAGATCTTCTACTACAATGCTAATATTTTTTATAGAAAATTAAATTATCTAGTTGGGGTGTTTCGGCTTTTTTCGATAATTGTAAAAGTTTTGGAAAAATAGGCAGTTAAACTCAAAATTTATCATAAAAAAAATACTTTTCTTAATAAAAATGTTTGAGAAACCCTGGAATTTTTTTGAAAAAACTAATTTGAGGTTTTGTATTTGTCTATGTTTGTAATTTTCAGCGTTCTAGCTTTTATGGTTTCTGAGATATATGGAAAAATAAAATAAAAATTCAAGAGTTGATAACCCCTGACTGAAACAAAAATTCAAAATTCCGAGTATAAAAGTTTTGTAGGCCTGTAACTGTTTATATTTTCTGAAATTTGAGCTCTGTAAATTGAGCGGATCAAAAGTTATAAGGGGGGGACGGACACACACACAGACAGACACACACACACACAGACATACGAAATGTTCTACTCCGAATTCTGAGTAAATCCGTGTATGGAACATATATGCTGCGAAGCCTCTAAGTTGGTGTTTTTTGACTTCAAAGTTGGAAAAGCCGTGAAAAAAGTAGACCTCTGCATACAATTCTCGCGTATCCTGGCTTGAAACATTGTCGATATGTTGAGAGAACAAAGTTCTCCTGAACAAATCGACAGTTGGATTATTTCTGCAACCAATTCCAATTTCCATTCAATTTATAAAGCAAGTCGCTCACGCGAGTCGCTATTGTCATTAAAGGTTAACTAAACCTAGACCGAGCTTAGGATGGTTGGACGGCGTAGCGAAGGATGCTCACAGCATATGAGTCCAGGGGGGCAAGTCTCGTCCAACCGGCAAAATAAAAAACCCTCGTGATTACCCAATATCATGGATATAATTATTATATGGAGTTCTATGTCATCTAAAGATGTTAAAGAACTCCATATAATAATTATATCCATGATATGGGTTTTGATTTTGCCGGTCGGACTTGCCCCCCAGAACTGACGTGGTGCTGCGCGAAATAGTCTACCGACTACGAAGATAATGCATATGATTATAAAATATTTTTCTGTTCATTATGCAATTGATAATTTCGGTGAGAAAATAAATCGTCCTGTATATTTTATTCCGAGCTAGACCACGCACGCTTTCGTACATTGGCATGCTTAATAAATACGTTTTCGCGTATCGGATAAAAAAAACACACACTGCAAGTTTCTTCGGAGAAAACAGAGTCGCGGGGCAGGGAGCGTATAAAACAGGCATAAATTAAAAACACCGAATACGTTACGACGTACAACAGGGGAATCCTGGAAAATATTATTTATTATTTGCGTATTCGTATATTCCCCGATGTAACGAAAGAGAAAAAAAAACATACGTGGCTGGCAGCGCGTACGCGTAATTGAATTATGCGTAGAGTTTATATTTTGCAAAAAAGTTTTCAAGTGGGTAGTCCGTACCTACCTACGCAAAAATATTCATAATCAACTGAAAAATTGTTCGAAACCCGCTGTAACGAATATCGCTTTAACGAAAACCTTACTATTGCGTAGAAATATTCATGATTATAATATCGACAACAATTATAAAGACAAAAACCATTTTAAATACATAAACAAGAAAACAAAAAGATATAATCTGCTGGAGGCTTGTCAAGGCCCTATAGTCATTCGATTTCCTCTTTTTAGACAGTCCGAAAGCTAAGAGAAAAAAAAATGGCCGACGCGTATGTTGTACGGAGTTTGACAGCTGTCATTATTTTATTTCATTTGGGAATGTTAACAGTTTTAAACATAAATAAGTACAAAAAATAAGTAGAATTAGACCAATTAAAAATATTCCACTGATTAATCTGTAGAAATTATTTGACAATTACAATACGCTTTGGTTAAGGGTGATGGGAAGGAAAGACTAGGAGGAAAAAAGGAGAATGAGTAAGGAGAAGGAGTGGAAAGGAGTTTGTCATCTGTTGAGTGTGTGAAATAGTATTCCATACTTGTTTAATAATAATAATAAAAAAATAATAATAATAAATTCTCGTAAAATAATATTACCATTCATTATTTCAGCCACTGGCATTATTCCAAAATCGTTAATCCGTAATTTAGAAATTATAGATTTATCGAAAAACAAAAATGCAAAAAATGGTAATAATGAATACATGTAGAATTATTAAAGATTTTTAAACGTTAATATTCGGGAATCAGTAGGGTTGTTAGGTAGTATAGAGACCTCCTCAGAGCCTTTGATATGTTAAGTATCTGGATGGGTGAACTTGATTGAACCCAATTGAAAGCTTCATGATGCGTTTGTTGCATTTTATTTTGCTCTTTTAAATAAATTACAATTTACGCATTGATCTGCTAATTCTTTTGAGGAAGTGTATAATGGTAATAATAATAATTGAGTGTTATTATTTGTAGTGCTAAATTGTTATTAATATCATTAGTAAATCGGCCAGCGCCGCATATAAAAATAATGAACACTTCTTTGCACCCTGTGCAAGTTGCGAGTTTATTGCCGTATGGCAATTTCTTCCAACTAACCAGTGTTTCCAGCCCAGAGAAGCAATATTAGCGTGAGAAATAAATTTAAATAAATTTCTCCTCTACTGGGAATCGAACCCAGGACGCTCGCACAGAAACCAAACGGCTTACCAACTGTGCAACGGCGGTAACATACATAAGTTCAATCACCTCGGAATACGGAGAGAAGTCAAAAAGTTCTAATTGAAGAATCAAAAGGTTCTAAGTGAATAATACAAGTCGCGTGGAATTTGTAGTAGTCGTTAGCACCCCGCCCCGCCCCGCCCCAAGTAATTATATAATGTTCATTATGTTATACAAATATTTCTCTCATTTCAATTTCGTGATGTTACGATAAAATAACAATATCACAAACAAATTAATATTAAACTATTACAAAAGGCTATCCTAAAAAAAATGTAGATTATAATTTCGAAGTTCACCCCTACCCGACGAGAAGTCAGACTAACCTGGCAGGTACACAAAATAACATCAGAATAAAAAAATAAGTAAAAAAAAACTAAAAATTATCAAAAATATATAATAAAAGACATAAATGTAGTAGATGATAGTTGTAGGAAATGTTTGGCTTTTCCGGAAACAATCGAGCATATAATATCGGGCTGTTCTTTTCTCACGCAATCAGAATATACATTTAGACATAATCAGGTAGCAAAAATAATACATCAAAATTTAGCTATTAAATATAAATTAATTGACGCGATATACATAAAACCATATTATGAATATGATCCGATTTCATTTTTAGAAAATAATAATATTTCGCTTTATTACGATAAAATAATATTAACTGACCGGTCAATTCAACATAACAGACCCGATTTAATAATACATGATAAAATTAAAAAAATAACATATATTTGCGACGTGGCTATTCCAAATTCTAGTAATATTATAAAAACTTTTGATGAAAAAATTAGAAAATACACCTCTTTAGGTAACGAGATTAAAAGACTTTGGCATTCTCGTAAAATAATAATATTACCGTTCATTATTTCAGCCACTGGCATTATTCCAAAATCGTTAATCCGTAATTAAAAATTATAGATTTATCAAAAAACTTAATAATAAAAATGCAAAAAACGGTAATAATGAATACATGTAGAATCGTTAATGATTTTTTAAACGTTAATATTCGGGAATCAGTAGGGTTGTTAGGTAGTATAGAGACCTCCTCAGAGCCTAATCCTTTGATATGTTAAGTATCTGGATGGGTGAACTATTCCCAATTGAAAGCTTGATGATGCGTTTGTTGCATTTTATTTTGCTCTTTTAAATAATTTACAATTTACGCATTGATCTGCTAATTCTTTTGAGGAAGTGTATAATGGTAATAATAATAATTGAGTGTTATTATTTGTAGTGCTTAATTGTTATTAATATCATTAGTAAATCGGCCAGCGCCGTATAAAAAAAAAAAATAAACCCTAAAGGTGTCATAGCGGATGTCGCAGTGGAGTTGGGCGGGTCATATATCTCGGATGTAGGACGGACGATGGACAAAAGTTGTGATGGATTGGAGGCCAAGAACAGGATGCAAAAGCGTGGGAAGGCCCCAGACCAGATGGTCCGATGACATAAAAAAGTAGCAGTTCCAAAATACCGAAGAATGGCACAGGATAGAGACCAGTGGAAGTCCAAGCGTGAGGCCTTTGTCCAATACTGGACTCAAGAAGAGGCTGAGTAAGTAAGTAAAGGTGTCATTCTTGCCCTCAAACGATGATAGGCAGGTCACGTTGCTAGGTACACCGAAGACATATGGTCAAAGATAGTGTTATCTTGGAGACCGTGAATGACTACCAGGTGTTGAGAGACGACCAATGAGATAGAGGGACGACATCAGGCATCATGCTGGTGTCAATTGGATGATTAGAGCACAAGATAGAGCTGATTGAAAGAAAAGGAGGAAGCCTTGATCCAGGAGTGGACGGGATTAAGCGAGAAGAAGATGGAATGTGTCAAAGTTCATTTATATCTTTCTTAGATTATCATAATACAAGATCTTGAGTAGGTAACTTACAGATATTATTCAATACTGGCGTCATGACACATTCATAAGCTATCAAATAGTTTCGTTTCAAAAAACGATGCAAAAACAACCATAAAACTATTAGACAAAACGATAATTTTATTAATACTACACAATATAATGATGTGTAATAAGTACCGATTTCCGTTGACAAAACATGACACTGTTACGGCAAATGGCGGCGCCAACTGACGCCGATCGACGATTCCCGTCAAATTGCCGGCCGATGACGGTCGATCGCAGTAAATCACGCGCGCGCGCAAGTAGTTACATACGCTTCCCGGGCGGGCTCGTGCCTCGGGAACGTTCTATGTGGGTTGTAACGGAGCGAAACAACAACAAGCGAATGGGGCGAAAAGATACAAAAATGAAATTTAAAAAATAAAAAGATACACAACAATGGGTAGAGACGTAAAAAACACATGAATAAGGTAGAGGCGATACAAAACAAATACAACATGAAAGAAACGATTCTAAATTCGTTATTAAAGAAAGGTAGACGATAAAAAAGTTAAAAAAAAAACATTCCTCCAGATGTCCGCAGCTCTCAAAACATTGAGACTTTCAGCAAAGGACCAAAAACAGCTTTATTTCGTAGAGCAGCACATAACTAAACTATCAGCGCCCTTGGAATAATCTTGAGTCATTAAACGGCGCTATATAGAATCCCCAATTTTTATTATTTTGAAAATCAATTAATAACATGTCAGCCTTCATGGCTCAGTTGGTTAGGTATCTGACTGCTGATACAAGGGTCCCGGGTTCGATTCTCGGTGGAGACACAGTTTTTAATTGTGTTTTCAGGCTGGATCTGTGAGACGATAAATATCGTAAGTCTCCAGAATGTGGCAACTTGTTATTGGGTGCGTGTTAAATAATTATTTGACATAGCACCTGTTAGTTGTCCGAGAAGCTACATTAAATAAATAAATAAAAATTACAAAATTATACTAAAAAAATACACAATTTAGGTATTTGATAACTTTAGGGGCTATACGTTTTGGAATTGTGGTAGAGTGGTGTGTGAGTGGGATGTATCGAAGTGCGAAAGAGATGAATGTATACTTCAGGAATGGCGGGGGCCACGCGGGGGCAGACGCCATTCTATTTACTGGCGGTCACAGAGAGAGACATGTTGTTGTGAATAAAAGAGATAATTACTGTACAAGATCAGGTGTATTGGATTTCTTCCTTCTTTTAAGAAAACTACAATATACTCAGGAAGTGAGTATATCACAGGATTGAAAACCGATGATGCAAGCGGAAAGTACCGATCTAATATTTGAAACATGACTAAACTACCAGAACTGAACGTATATTATTAATATTTTTATTATTTTACTATCAAACGTCATATAATAGGTGTGAAAAAGCTTGTTAACAATAACCGCAGTTTATTTTTCCTCTCTAACCCTTGCCATTATTTATCAAACCAGATGAGATAACCAAACAACGGTAACATAAGTGACATAATAATGTTCGTCGCAAGTCATGACGCTCCGCTACAATCTAACCTATGGTAACAGGGTGTTGTTGGTAATATTATGAAATGTTATTGGGTGTCGCATGTTGCATTGGTTGGCTGCATTATCGCCTCGTTAAAATACACGGATTACGAGGTGTTTATATCGTCACACTTCTCGTGGGGAGAGAAACTACTCTCCTCGCACAGAGCGGAGCGGTTGGCAGTCGTTTTTGTTTACTTATTTATTTATGTATTAACGTTTAAAAAATATTTACATAAAAAAATAACAAACCTATTACATACAACACCATCTTTAATAAACGAAATATAGAAAAAATATAGTGCCGTTGACTCTTGTGAGTCTTCCCTTTAATTGTACCTCTAGTAATACTAAAACAACTCTTATCTTTCAGAATTATCTTTATATATGTTTAATTTCGTATGATTATCTATGGTTTTATAACATTCGATTTTGTCTATACTTTTTATATTGTTATTCAGTTGTTTTGAAAAAATGGTTGTGTGAAAATTAATAAAAAAGGTGTCCGACACGCCATTCTGTGTTTTCTTTGCAAATTCAACAAAATCCAGCTATAAAATTATTCATTTGGTCCTTCGAGCCGAAAAAAAAACTAATAATAAAAATAATAAAATAATAATTTTCTTCTTCAGAAATAGTTTTATTTCTGAAGAAGAAAAAGGACAATAAGAGGGAAAGGAAGTTTGTGGCAGTCGTAGTCATACCGAACAAAGCAGAAACCAGCCTCAAAGCTCAAAGGGTCTCTGATATGACATAAATGTTACATGCCCTTTGGATGAATGAATTTTGATCATACTTAGTTCTGCAAATAGGCAGTACCCCCTATTCAGTAACTATTGTAACTAAAATAGGAACATACTAAAATTGTACAATTTAGATTTACGGTCTTATTTCAGCGTTATAAAATATCATCTTGGACTAAATGGAGTACGAACGTACCTCTATTGGCCGGAACGTCCATAAAAAGTTACTGAATTAGACGTATTTTGAATAATTATGAAAATGATGAAATTTTCATAATTATTCATGTATCTTTGTAAAATTTGTGTTAATTTTCTGGTCTTTATGTGGGTAATTAATTGCTTTATTTAATGTATTTTTTAAATAAATAAATCAAATGAGAAGAAGAAAATCGAAGTATTCCTTACTCTCTAAATGGTATTCAAAATTCGATCCGTCCATAGTTTTGCCGATAGACATTAAGATGATATAAACAAACGAAGAAGATGAATGATTATTGACTTACCACAGTGATGGGATAGGCCGGATTGACGATGCTGTAGAGAAGTATGTGGTTTGGTCTAGCAGGGGCCTCGGCCCTCTTGCGCCTCGGCTCACCGCCAAAGGCGCCGCCGTTGCTCTGCACAAAACAAGAAGAAAAAAAAACATCAGGGAAATGTGAAAAAATCTTTAAATAATATATTTATCGTAAAAATTCTAGTATATTTATGGTGCGTGGAAGAGGGGCGATTTTCGCACACACGTCATAAAAAATTAACCAAGCAAATCACCCGCATTTTCGTCTTCAGTGCATACTCGTGATTTTATTATGTAGATGTTTATCGATAACTATACATAGAATAGCATATTTTTGAAAAAGCATACACTAAAAAAATACTATGACAATCGAACTGGCTACCTGCGTTTTAGCAAAACCTTTGTTACCAGTAATAAAGGTTTACCTATTTATTTATTGAAAACAAACATACAGCCAATTTAGTACATAGGACAAGCAGACAGTAATACAACAAATAAGCCAAAAATGTTTGGTGAATATTACTGGTTAAAAAACATGAATTGAAAAAGAAACCTCAGTAACATAATATTTTTTGTTGCAGGAAAAGGAATTCGGAAGGAAATGGGGCGTTATGGGAAGCGTACGCAAGATCACTCAGAACGATGAGGGAACGTGGCCAAAATGAATGGATAGTTTAAATCTTTTATGCGATGAGTTGAAGAGATCAATGTCATGGAAGAAAGAATCATAATTTCTGCATGCTCTGTATATGAAAGAGTGAAACTGAAATGAAATGAAATTATTTATTTCCATTTTTTACACATATATTTATTTATTTATTTAGTTGGTTCTCGGGCAACTAACAGGTACTATGTCAAATATTAATTTAACAATATATAACAATAACAAAAAATAACTATATTTTAAAAATACTTATCATAAACATAGTATGTACAATTGTTCCTATTTGGAAATTTACTGCCTCACTAGACAAGTCTGTTCTGAGGCAGTACTGTTTCAATTTGCCCTGTAGTTACATGTTTTTGAATGCAAAATAATTAAACATAAACAGAAAATAAATATAATCAGAAAATATACCGTGAAGTCTCATTTATTTTCTCCCATATAATTGTAGTGGAAATGATGGATGGCACCAAGCCATGGTACAGATTCTCAGGTTATGAAGGCACAGAGCAGTGAATTATGTTAGAATATTTAACAGGACATGAGCAGATTGTATTCTACCATTTCTATTCAGCCAGTCAATTACCAGTTTTTTGAAGTTTGTTTCGTCGCGTGAGATATTGTGTTCTATGTCAGGTAATATTTTATTGTAAAGTCTAGGAGCAAGAGGGGTAATGTCGCTGGGCAAAAGTCGTACTTATTAGTGGGGGTCTTATCTGTTGTCCATTTCGGGTACTGTTGGAGAAAACGTAGTCAGGTAAGAATTCCGTCATGTGTTTATGAAGGTAGGTCATTATAATTTTCATGTATAACTGTATAATATCTAAAAAAAACCACTGTCTGGGTAAATTTGGTCCGTGGAGTATCTTTTAGGTTTTTAGGTTTAGTGCTGTGCATAATTTGTACCACAGATGGCTGTACGACTGTACTGTTTGGCTGTGTGGACAAAACATTTAGTTACACAAAACCAAATTTTATGTAGTCACTACAGTTCGGTTAATTTTAACATGAAATTTTGTCAATATTAACATTTTTTTCAGTATATTTTAGAAAAACATGCCGATTCCACACAAAAATTAAGCAAAGTAAGTCGTAGTACGGGACCTCACCTTTTTCTTATACTTTCTGATATTTTAAATACGACTATGAATTTAGTGCCTTTTCATCTGAGACGAGACCGGTGAATTGGCGGGGAGGGGGGATACACGCACAAGTGATGAGTAAAAAGTGTTTTTTTTTTTTATTTTATTTATTTAGAAAATAAAACAGCTATATGTTATATATAATATGTTATATAGATTCACGTTTTATGACGCCAATTATAGTATTCTTCGTTGTATCAACAGAAACATAAGAATATAATATATAAGAACCGCCAGAACCTCCTCTTTTACACTAAATACTCAAGAACAAACTATGCAAACAACACTTTTATTAACCGCAGCTGCAATACATATGTACAATAACCTTAATCATAAGCCAGATATTTTTAACAATAGCCTACATTCATTAAAAAAACAACTAACATCAATATTATAATGAATACTTTATGTACCAAATTGTATAATTTTTGGTATGTCCAATACTGTATTAATATAACAACTCACCCTTTCCTCCTCTCCTACCTTTCTTCATGTCCCACCCTCGCTTCATAAAATACACACACACACACACACACACACACATCACAATTGTACACTTACACCACACTTTTGTCTTTGACTTTGTACTGAATTGTCTTTATTATGTATATTAATCTGTGGAACAATGTAATTGGCTTACTTTCCTGATTATTATTTTTTTATTAATGTAAAACATGTAACAGCTGTTTTGTTTCCCAAAATAAAATAAATAAATAAGTAAGAAACAGGAAATAGGATAGGAATGGATCCATGAATAAGAAGGAAAATGCAGAAAGGAAGTGACAATAGTTCTATAGATTTTGGTACGCTGAAATTTAAAAAAAAATTGGTTACGTGTTGATGACGTCACCGAACATTTCCATTAAAGGTGGAATCGTCATATTTGTCCGTGTGGTCCAAAATGAGATGGAATAGACAAGAACGAGATATTGTATTTACGACAAGAGATCGAGGAAAACGATAAAAACATTTCTCGAATCCGTATTGTCAGTTTTAGCCCCATAAAAAAGAATCATTAGGCGGTAGAAAAACAAAGCTGTTCGAACATAAAATGGAGGGAAGTTATATTCATGTCATATACACACCCCCTTATGTTAGATAAGTATGATAATATATTATTACGTTTTGTGTATGGTATGGTATTGTTATGGGATCGTCGTACCGACTCTAACGCGACGTCCTACGTAGGCGATTCAAAGCGAACGCGATGCGGCGCGGCGCGATGCGAAGCGAACGCGATCAGTTGGTTTGATATTTTCGCGCGAATTGGAAACGGTGCTATAGTTATAGTTTTTTTTTTACATATACCAAAAATTACATAATTTTATATAAGTAACATAACAAATAAATTGGGTTGGTTTGGACCACCTCACTAGACCATGCCTGTTCCGAGGTGGTAGACTAGTTACATAATATTAATTACCAAGTCATTGTAAGCTGTTATAAACATCTAGACCAACTAGACAGACCGAACAGGCTAAACTCCTAATACCTAGACTCAAGACAACTTTTGGACAGAGAAATTTCCTGTATTTTGGAGTCAAACTATACAACGAACTACCTTTAACACTTAGAAAAACAGTAACTTGAAATTATTCAAGCGAGACATTAGATTTGGATTAAAAAAAGGGCAGCTACTATATTAAAAATAAATTAATCACCTGAACTCTGAAAATACTCCCATAGTTATTAACCAAAACTGAAAACTATTAAGACTACACTGTCTCAGAACAGGTTTTACCTAGTGAGGCAGTTTATGACAATAGTAAAATATATGTAACTATTATGTAACCTAATGTTGTAAGTTAAATACATTATTATGCATTTAAAAATTGTGTTACTAGATATAAGGAAAAAAGTGTATTTTATATAAATAAATAAATAAATAAAATGATTGTGTAGCCCATGGTCCACTTATTGAGTCCTATGTTAGTAGTTTTGTCGTGTATGTATGTTGTTATGAATTGAGAATTTGCTGACAATAGTTGATTGATAGCTTTGTTATATAACCATGTTTGTATTGTATGTATGTTTCAGTCTTGTATTTTCTATTAAATGTATGTTCTTTATATCTTTTGCAACTATATTTAGGATCTTTGGAACCAAGTATTGATAATGTCTTTGTCCGTATGTAGTGTTTGTCTTCGGAGTGATTAGTTGATGTCTGTGTCTTGTATCGTGAGAATGTTGAGCAGTGATATGATTTTTTTGTTAAGTATAATGTCGAAGCCCGATTCACGCGCGCGTAGGACAGAGCCGCCGCGTCGCACCGCATCGCTTTGAATTCTCGTGAAACCGCTTCGGATCGCTTCGCAATCGTGTTCGCTTTGAATCGCCTACGTAGGACGTCGCGTAATGTATGCTAGTGAGACATGGACACGACAGAAAACGTATTAAAGTAGAATTAACGCGGTTGAAATGAGGTCACTAAAACGAATGTGTGGTTAGACGATGTATGATAGATTAAGAAATGAGAATATTGGATGAGAACGTATGATTGAAAGAGATATCATAAGATGAAAATAAATACCTGTTAATTAAATGAAAATACATAGGTCCAAAAAAGGGAAGATATCCTATCCTTATCCTTATACTATCCTATCCTTACATACATAACTACACGGTATGTAGTAGTACCTATGTAGGTAAGGATACATGCATAAAATTTTTATTTATAATATTACTTTAATGACCTTTTCAGACCCAGAGTCATTTTGAATAGATCTGTGATTTACCCATAGATTTTTATTATAATATACAAGATGTCGTAGTAAGCAAATTTTTTTATGAATCGAAGTGAGGCATTTTTCCGTGGGATTTTTGACGTTTTAGTTGGCAGACCACATCGTTTTTCTATAGAGAATAACGACTAATGTGAATTGTTTTCGGATTTATTTGTCGAAAAAAAAAAACACTTTGTTTATTAAGATTTAGAGAACAGTTATCTAGGATGTGTTGAAATGCAAGGAAAACTGAAATATGTTGCCAACCAAGACGTCAAACGCGCGATATTCCATGACTCACTTTTTGCACGGCGTACTACAACATCTACATAGTATATTATTTATTTATTTATTTTATTTTGGGAAACAAAACAGCTATTACATATTTTACATTAATAAAAAAATAATAATCAGGAAAGTAAGCCAATTACATTGTTCCACTGATTAATATAACAAAGACAATTCAGTACAAAGTCAAAGACAAAAGTGTGGTGTAAGTGTACAATTGTGTTGTGTGTATTGTATGAAGCGAGGGTGGGACATGGAGAAGGGTAGGAGAGGAGGAAAGGGTGAGTTGTCATATTTTTTTTTTTATAAAAAATGAATATGTCCTTGTTAAACAAGTACATATACGTCTTCCTACGTTCCCTAAAATAAGCAAATAAATGCTTGTGCTATAGGTGAACGAAATCGGTCGAGGCAGGATTCGAACTCGCGACCACTGGATTACTAGCCCAGCGCGCTAACCGCTCTGCCATCGACCCATCTATATTTATTTATTTTATTTATTTACGGCAAATTGCCTTTTACAAACATGAACAACAATTAAGTACACACATTGAAATTACAAAATAAAATAATAAAACTATCATAAACATAAAATAAAAAGAAGGTACTGTAACAAAATTAGTAAATATAAAAAATAATATTAAGTGGAAAAAAAATACAATTTAAAATAAAAGATATAGGTACTTAGGTTGAGACATAAAAACATTAAAATATACTAAAATAATATACCTACGCACTTTATAATAATTATCATAAAAAAAATTAAAAACTGTATAATAAAACAACAAAAATTTTATATAAAAAATAATAATAATGTAAAGAAAATAAAAACACTATAAAAACAAACATATGGGTACATACTTAAGGAAAATAAAAACTAAATGATGAAACAAAACGAATAACAAAAAAAATATATTATAATCACATTTAGGCTGTGTTTCTCGAACAAAGATTAAAGTAAAAGTATAGTTAGAATACTTTGATTTCATAAAATTGTTCAAAGCTTTTAGTTGATTCATTGAAATGTAATGCCGTTAAAGGACGCAATTTTGAACAATTTTATGAAATCAAATTATTTTAACTATACTATTACTGAAACTCTTGTTGAAACAACACAGCCTTATAGTATAATATTATACTATACATGCAAAGTAGGCAAGCAAAAAAAAAATGTATTGCAAATCTTAAAGAAAAAAAAAAAGAATCTAAATTACAGAAAATTTAAAAAATATCACATTTCAAACGAGATTACATTGTTAGCTGCGATTGACTGTTTTTTATAAAACATTGATGTTAGTTCGTATTTAAATTTGTGAAAGGAAGTGTTAAAATAATCAAATGACCGTGCATATATATTTCCCAAGTTCTGAATTCGATGTATCTATATTAATATAATACAGTATTGGACATACCAAAAATTGTGCAATTTGGTACATAAAGTATTCATTATAATATTGATGATAGTTATCATTTTAATGATTGTAGGCTATTGTTAAAAATATCTGGCTTATGATTAAGGTTATTGTACATATTATAATAAAAATCTATAGATTCACCAAAATTATCCATGAAAAGAACATTTTTTTACACTTACATGTTTAAAATTTTTATTTATTTTTATTCGATATTAATTTTGGTGAAAAGAGATAAACTAGAATTGCATGATTGTTAAATTATAATCTCTATCTCTATAATTGAATTATGTACCTACTTATGTCATTAATAAACACAAATAACAAAAATATATATCAATATTAATAAAAATATAACAAGACGGTGATGTTCATAGCATTTGTTGATTTCGTGCGGATTGACCCATTATTCATTTATAACGCCCCACTAGGCAAAAAAACGAATAAAAAAGTGTCATATAAAATAGGGAATAAAATATATTTTAATTTTATTTATTTATTTATTCACTTTTCTGTACATAATATAAACAAATATATTGTACACTGGCGGGCTTATTGCCATTAGGCAATTTCTTCCAACCAACAAGATAAATATGTACAAGGCGATACACAATAAATATGCAAGTGTAATTTAAATTAATAGTTTATATTCAATATAAATCATTCATTCATACCATCACGGCATATCCCACAATGTGGGGTAACCAGTGACAGGTGTGCACCACCTTATAAAAGGAAGCACAGGACATGCGCGTTTACCCACACACCGATTCATAAATCATAGATATTACATTTATGCAATTTAGTAAACATATAAGATGTAGGTGAACATTAATGAGTAAGCACCTATCTATATTTTGATATGTACCAGTTGCATGTAACACATGAGATCCAACTGCCGATGGCGAAAGTAATCATGTACTTGTAGTTGAAGAATACGTGCCAAATTAAATCCAAATTATTGAATATTTAAAGATATTTGGTTTTCCTATACAAAACATGTTTGTCAGGACAGGCTAGTGTGGAGTCCAGTCCTTTTTTCCTGCCCCGAATAGATAAACGGTTTGATGGTATATATGACTGTATGAAGTTTTATCTAACTATAAGAGTCCCCGTAGATATTATGTATTTTGGCATACAAATGTATGAAACAATGTCGTCACTAAGTTCAATTTATACAAAAATTGTTTAAACAAGTTTGAGATGTTTGTACTTACTACTATAATGTATGTAGGTATATATTTATATAGAATATTAAAATATCTAGTTGGGGTGTTTCAGCGTCTTCGATATTTTAAAAATTTGGATATATATAGACAGTTAAACACATACATTTGTCTAAAAAAATGTTTTCTTAGTAAAAATATTTTGAGAAATTTATTGTTTTTGTCCATATTAATACAAATTTTCAGCGTTCTAGCTATTATGGTTTTTGAGATATAAGGAAAAATTAAAATAAAATGTTCATAACCTCTGACTGAAACCAAAATTCATATTTCTGAGTATAAAAGTTTTGTAGGCCTAAAATTTTCTAAATTTTATGAAATTTTGGGCTTTGTGCATCAAGCTGGTCAAAATTTATAAGGGAAATGCTGCGAAACCTATACGTTGGTGTTCTTTTGAATTCTAAGTTGAAAAAAAAAACAGTAAAAATGTAGACCCGGCCATACAAAATCTCTCGGATATTGGTTTGAAACTATGTCGATCTGTCGAGAGAAATAAATTCTCTTGAACAAATCCACAGTTGTATTATTATTATTTATACAATGCAATTATAAAATATTGAAGAATGATTGACACTGTATCATAATGGTTATTATCTAATAACATTATTAAATATTTACTTGATAAAGTTAGTGTAAATAATTTTCTTGGTGAACATCATCGCTTACAAAATTTATATATTAAATCTGTATAACAAACAATAATTTAATTTAAAAATACTATAAACTGGTCAAATATTAATGTTTTTCTAAGTATACTTTAGGTATCAAAGTTCAAATGTCAAAAAATAAGGTTATGTCGAATAAACAATTCACAGGTGTTCCTTCGTCTTCCACGGAACAAAAATACACTCACAAATCACAAAAAACAATTAAAACTAAAACAATCACAACACAATTATTTAACTGTCCGTCCTTTATGGTTTAATTTGTTTAAAGAGCACATTTAAATTACAAAAAAATTACATCAAACACGCACGTGACGTCTCGATGAACGGGCCGATTGTCAACTTGTACACAATGGTATGTTAAAATATAACAAAATAATTATAATAAAACAAAATAAGAGATATAATTCATACAAATCAATCGGCGTCGTGTAAATTGTTTTATGAAGCGTTTCGCTTTTATTTTTGGGACGAATCGAAGCTCGATATACGCACTGATAATAAACTATACATCATGTTATCGGCTTTATTTTCATAACAAAAACCACACTACAATGTTATATTTATAGTGTCCGAGAGAGCATTGTACACCGGACGATTCTGATACGTTAAAAATAAAATTGAATTTGTAAAACGTCTAGAAAACATCAGCAAAACCATCACTCATTCACGCAGTTTCGAAACATAAGCTCGGCCATTTTTTAAAATCGACAGCGTGACCGCGACCCCGACAGATGCGGTTGTCAAAATTGTGCAAGATGTGTATATCTCGCGGTTGATAATACTTACACGGTCGACATCCATTTCGCCGCCCGTACACATTCGTTTACCACTTCCGTTATACGCCATTTTTACACACGAGATCACTAGTTTACCCGAACGCACAAACACACTTCGAGAAACACTAAAAATGACTGAAATGGAACTACAAAAGCTAACCAAAGCGACCGGCTGGAACCGGCTACCACTCAATCCCGCGAGTTCCACTTGGCCTATATATTGCGTAGATGTTGCCAGGCCACAAAATTTTCAATAATAAACATGAAAATAGTTCTTGTCGAGAATTTCATTATAAATTTATTTTCTTTATATCACTAAAGAATTTCATTTAATATAAAAAAATAATTACTTATTGTTCATGCTTTTACATTTATCAATAATTCGATCTAAATTTTTAAAGAAAACTAGATCTATATTTTTTTGTTTGGCTGTTGTCTCGTGTATTTAATAAAATTTGTGATTGTGTTTTTAAAATATACAATCGAAAAGGGTTCAGAATAGCGTCCAAAATATAATGAATTAACAATCAGAAATTATAATAATTGTAATGTTATGTTCGTATAATAAGAAAATGACACTGTATACTTACTTATATAATGAATTAAAATTAAAAAGGAATGTATGTGATTCCATCATTACTAATGAAAACTTAATTTACGAGTAGGTATATACACTACATTTAATTTCAAACAAAATTCAGCACATAATAGGAAATATGATGTTTTGATTTTTCATATATTTCATGGCTAAATTTACAAAATTACACTGCAAAAATGTTAAATTGCGATTTGTGTATCCGACGTGAAGTTAAATACGATGACATGTATTTTAATTATAATATTTGTATAGAAACGAAGGTGTAGATAATCATATCACAGTGATAATTAGTTGTTTGAATATCGTGGAAGAAATTGCCATTAGGCAATAAGCCCGCCAGTGTACTTTTTATATGTACAAAAAGTTTAAATAAATAAATGTTTATAAATTATTATTTATTCACTGATCTGGTTACATTGATTAGTTAGAAGAAATTTCAAAGTAGATTTATATGATTGATTTGTACAAAAACACATTTCGAAGAATAATTTAATATTAGTACATTTCTTCTGCAAACGTGGTATAAATAATACGTCTAAATTCATTGACTCACTGATTACTATCGTTTTGAATTAAGATTCAGAGTAAGCTCTCTTAATAATCCTTATGTCGACAACTAACCCAGTCTAATCGAAAAATTCGAATATTAAAAAGGAAATATTTACATTTACTTGTCATAAAAAAGTTAATGAGGCACCACGTTGGAATGTCTAATTCTTCTTCTTCTTTTGAATAGACCTTGAATGTCTAATTGTTATAAACTAATGTGTATAATTATTGTCAAAATTGTTTACATTAAAACCTATTGCTTTGAATGCCTCACGGTGGATAGACCAATAAATGTTCCGAATGATAAATAATTGCTGAAAAGTACAATAATTAAACATACTAGCTCCTGCTGGAAAGTGTAATACAAAAAAAACATTGTCTATGGAGAGAATAATCTTTTAAAAAATAATCGGCTTTCATGTGTCTGAAAAGGCAAATACATAAAAATACAGGCATGGCAAACATAATATATAACTGGAAAATTCTTATCAAACTACTCTCCAACCAGGACTGCGATGAAGCACTTACACTATCACTTAATTAGTTTTTTGTAAAATAAAATTAACTTAAAATCACCCCCGTTGTTAATTGTATCTGAAAGAAATTTTATTATTAATTCTTATATTCACCCCCGATGATTATATTACGTATCCATGGGCTAAACTGTCGGAACAAAGAGAGAGAGAGAGGGGGGGGGGGAACAGTCAATGCTCCAAATAACGACGCCGCCATGTAAAAACATTCCAAGAATTTATTTAAGGCTTTATAAATTAACAAAGCCTGGAGACAAAAGTTGTTGATCTAAAATAAATACATTAGGCCAAAGTGAAATAATGTTTATTGGGTTTCCTTACTATCTAAATGCATAGCAATATATCGATCACAATACTTATGGAAATATCATACTCGACCAGTAACCCTTTCCCTCGAAAAATATTATCTTATTTGTTTCAATTGAGATGTAATATTACAAAATAAAATGAACCGATTCTACAAACTTTTTCGTAGAAGTAGAATAAAAAGATTAACTTACATTTTATATACTAGTATGGAAAATGGCAACACTCTTTATAATGTTGAATGCTCGGGTTGCGTTCGGAAAGTTATCTAGCGATCGTTCAACGATGTTAGAGATTATTTTTAGGATTAATATGCACATCAAAATTTGTTATAAATCTATGCATTACTCAGCCCTTTGAAGTGCAAATGAATTTATTTATTAACTGTAAACCAAAAGTTATTTTACATTACTTAACACAGTGTTCTTTTTCCTAAACACAGTGGAAGTTAATAAATAAAAAAATATAATAATTTTATACAAACATATTTTATATAAATCGAAATCAATGAAACTTAGATAGAATAACTTATAACAAGTTTACATTTACAAATACATAATTATGAATACTAACAAGAATAACTAAAACACAATGAAATAAACAAAAATGAAGAGAAATAGAGGAACTAATGATATATTATTTCAACGACTGCGTATTATTTTTCATTTCTTACTTACATATATTATATGTGTGTAGGTGTGTATATGTATATGCAAGAATGGTACAAGATACTTGTAACAATATTTTAATACCCACATACTAGGGCTGTGCAAACTGAATGTAGTGAATATACCTACTTTTATTTACCGTTTCAAAATGACTGTTTTTATGAATTTAATACAATTCGACTTGTATAAGTGATGTTTGGAATTATTGTAGTTGTCGCGCGGATACAAATGGCTTGATTATGTACTTGTTACTTTTCTCTTTTTACCAATTAATTTTCTTTTCCAGCAATTCCTTAATATTTTAACAAACAAATTGTACCTACTAAAAAGGGCCTTATAAAGATTTATAACATTTTTTTTATTACAGATAAGTACCAAAATTTACATAATTTTATATAAGCAACATAACAAATAAATTGGTTTGGTTTGGACCACCTCACCAGGCCAAGCCTGTTCCGAGGTGGTAGTCTAGTTACATATTATTAATTACTAAGTCATTGTAAGCTGTTATATAGAATGATTGTGTAGCCCATGGTCCACTTATCGAGTCTTATGTTAGTAGTTTTGTCGTGTATGTTAAGAATCGAGAATTTGCTGACAATAGTTGATCCCTTTGTTGTATAACCATTTTTGTATTGTATGTTTAAGTCATGTATTTTCTATTAAATGTATGTTCTTTATATCTTTTGCAACTAAATTTTGGATATTTGTAATTTAATATACCTTTATTAATATTATTATAAACTGTAGGTTCTATCTATTAATAAAATAAAAATAAATAAAAGATAAATGTGTATTTTTAAGTTTATTTTCTTGTTGTCCCCTACACGAAATTAAAACAAGGCAAAACACGTTAAGCATATTTTAAATTAACCGCGCGAAGTCACTCCAGGGCTGCGTTCGGTTAGAACACTCGACCTCGAGTGTCAGGTGTACCTACCTGAAGTTGCAGATTATGGTGTTTTTCACACCAATCTCAGAACAGTTTCGAGCGGCGTTCGATCTAAACGCAGCATCGGGAGAAAATACATATTTTTTGTATAATAAAGGAATATTATTGTTATCAATAGTCCATCCACCATTGCCTGAAACACTGCTTTTTTCTCCGCCTTTTTGACAGTGGATCCGCTTAACACCAACGCGGTTCCGTTTTTTTTTTCGAATCTGCTTGCACGCTTCTTTTACTAAATTTTAGCTGATTTGGCAGCGTTTAGAAAATTCAACAGAGATTGGAGTATTTTTAGCTGGTCAGCTATTCGAAGAATTGAGGTCTGCTGTACAAGTTTCAATAAGCACGATGTCAAAATAAGTCCGATAAATCCGAAAACGATGCAGGTGTATATATTTTTTTGAAAATCAAGACCGTTCTTGGGCAGAACCCTCAGAGACAGAATTCCCAATGAGGAGATCTGCATAACTTGCAATGTGAAGGATATTGTATGGTGTAGCAGGCATAGAAGACAATACAAGAGAGATCATGTAGAGAGGATGAATCCAGAAAGGATGCCAAAGATTACAATGCACGAGATACCAGAGGGACGCCGAAGACCACCAAAGAGATGGACATCCTCGTCCCAAGACCTGTAGAAACAGATTATAGATCGACCAAGAGAGATAGAAGAAGGAGAGTTACTATTCATTTATTGGAAAACATACACATTATTCAAGTATAAGATAGGTGTTCTGAAGTAGGTACATTTATCTGTACATTTGTGAAGTTATAATAAAAACAAATATTTGGAACATCAATCTTAAAACTTATTACATATAATCAGAACAGTAACAAAAATAATATTGTTTCAAGAAATAATAATAAGCAGTTCTGAACTAAGGAGAGAATTTGTTTTTAGTTTATTGAATCCCCCTCCCCCCTCAGGATAAGAAATCAGCAAGTTGAAAATTCCTTTTTTGTTCAAAACCCGCGTTTTTCAAGCACTGGTACCGCATTTTCTATTTTCCCATCTGGCAACACCATTACTGTGCAAAGGTATTATATACTCTTTGTTACTGTGTAACTTATCGATTGACATTTGACAGGTGTTTGACAGTTTTCTCATGATGATTTTTTGGTTGTAATTTAGATTTGATTTACTTGATAATATATTTTATTCTGCGTTTTGCAGTAGGTATTTTAAATATTTTCAATATGATAATAATGTAATCGATAGTTGTAAATCAAATGACTGAAATTCTAATGCATGAAATATACGTTTGGTTTGATTGGATGATGTTTCTTTTTAAAATTAACGTAAATAATGCATATGGGGGTATATTTGTCGCTAACTTTTAATACATAATATGATCATAATTATCAATTTAATCAGTAAAATTATATGGCTGAGAACATTCTTTACGGGTAAAGAGCCAACCAAAATAAAAAAATTATATTTTGATGCTTTGTAAATAAAGGAAATTTTTCTGTGCCAAATTTCCTTGAGGCTGTACGTGAATTGGGTTAGTTGGAAGAGATTGCCTTATGGCAATGAATCCTTTTTTGTACACTATATTGTACAAAAATGAAATAGATAAAGATAAAATGCGTTATGTTTGAATTTTCACAGAATATGGATTGCTCCATCAAAGGTGAAAAAGAGAGTCAATCCAGTGATGAAGATGGAGATACTGATACATCAGGAAGTTCAACCACCCAATTGAAAGATAATAAAGATGATTTGAGTACAGACAAAGATTCAGACGAAGAGGCAGGCACTCCAAACAACTCGAAAGGAAATCGGATTCATAATGTAAAAAAAGTACACAATGTTATATTACCCGTGGAGCTTGCAGCTGAGTGTTCACCTGAAGCGGAAAAGTCATTGGAACCTGCTGTATCCGAAAACCCATTTCAATGTATAGTTTGCAATGTACGTTTTTCTCAACAGGATCTCTTGATGAAACATCAGTCATCCAAGCACACGGATTTAAAACCGTATAAATGCGCTACGTGCGGAAAGACTTTCACCGATTCCAGGAGTTTGACCAACCACAATTTTCTGCACACGGGAGAAAAACCGTTTCCCTGTAAACATTGCAAAAAGTCATTCAGTTGCTCCAATAACATCAGACGACACATGCTCATTCACACCGGAGAAAAACCATTCAAATGTGAGTCGTGCGAAAAGTCTTTCTCTTGTCACAGTGATCTAAAGCGCCACAAACTGATACATACCGGTGAAAAGCCGTTCAAGTGTGACATATGTCAAACTTTGTTTCGACACAAAATCAGTTTGAAGAACCACAAGTTGACTCATACGGGAGAGAAATCATTTTATTGTGATGTATGTGGAAAAACATTTAGTCGCTCTAGCAATTTGAGAAAACACAATTTAATACACACCGGTGAAAAGCCATTTGAATGTGAATTGTGCGGGAAACGTTTCACCTATCGGAATGATTGGAAACGACACAATTTGATTCATACGGGGATAAAGCCATATAAGTGTGAATTCTGTGAGAAAACTTTCAGTGACCGAGGTAATGTGAAGAAACATCAATTGATTCATTTGTTTGATGCAAAACTCCTTAACGGCGGAATTAAGTCTAACGAAGTGAAAAATATTTAAACAAAAAGAATAGATGTTAGATTCAGGTACTCTAAAGAAGATAATACTTCCATCCGCCAACTGCCGTGGCACAGTTGGTAAGCCATTTGGCTGCTGTGTGGGCTTCCTGGGTTTGATTCCCAGTAGAGGAGAAATTGATCTCAAACGTATGAACTCATTTCTCACATAAAAATTGCTTCTCCGAGTTGGAAACACTAGTTGGTTGGAATAAATTGCCATATGGCAATTAACTCGTCACTTGCGCAGGGTGCAAAGAAGTGTTTATTATTTATTATTATATGGTTGGTTGTAAGAATTTGCCTAATGGCAATAATCCCGCCAGTGTACACTGGCGGGCTATTTTGTAAGGGATATTTTATTTAATTTATTTATTATTGCTTCTCGGGCAACTAACAGGTACTATGTCAAATATTAATTTAACACGCACCCAATAACAAGTTGCCACATTCTGAAGACTTACGGTATTAATCGTCTCACAGATCCAGACTGAAAACACAATAAAAAATTGTCTCCACCGGAAATCAAACCCGGGATCTTTGCATCAGCAGTCAGATACCTAACCAACTGAGCCACGAAGGCTGACATTTTGTGGTTATATATACATAAGTAGTGATAGAGTATCTGTATCAGATCCAAAGCATTTTTGAGCCTCTGCAGGAAGCCCTAAAAACCCTGACAGGAATTCTCCCAGGACATTATAGACTCAGGGAATATATGCAGAAAATAGCACTAGAAAAAGACAGCACACCACCTCCTTGTGGAATGTGATGCTGTGATAAAAGTATGAGGTTTTTGGACTTGGATTAGGACTTTGGAAATGGATATTAACTCTATACCCTCATTGAGTTCCCTACACGTCCTGAGCTTCCTTAAAGGCTTGGGACTCGAGGTGACACTGTAACCGGAAACCCCACAAGTAATAAGGAGAGCACAATAGGCCTTAAAAGTTGTTGTGCATCGTACCATTCCAACTAATAAAAAAAATTGCGATTGCTTCATTAATCTCAGTATATGAGCTACTTTCTCGATAGAAGGCGATATAATATATTCATTGTCTTCAAAAGATTTGTTATCTTTTTTAATAAATTATCTTCATGTTCATATAAAGTATTTGAAATCAAGTAGCCTTAAATAATTTATTAAAAGTGTCAAATAGTAATTTATTTAAGAAAGTTTGTAGAAATTAAATATTAATAATATTTAATTGTTGTTATTAATAAGTCAGCCAACCATGACCTGTAAAAAAATATATTTATGTAGAAATTAAAAAATATATATTAAATTAATAGTATTTAAGAAAATGTTATTACATTATGACATATACAGGTTTTTCCCTAGTGGGGTATTGCAAATACAATATTTATTGTGATGTCTATCAATGTATGTATAAATAAATAAAATATATTATTAGTTAATTAATTTTTGTTATAAAATGTTGGTATCTTTGTTTGTTTGTTTGTTTGTATGTATGAACCTCCTATATATGTATGTATACCGTCCATCCGATTGCGACAAAACTTTGGGAAAATATTTCAGCGCATACCAGAACAGGTCATTGCTTTATAATTTATTTATTCAATATCTCACACAATTTTTTTTTGAAAAAATACATATTTGATATTGGAATGAAATTTTTGAAATCGACCATTTTATGGAAAATTATCAAAATGGCGGTGTTGTATGTACAAAATGCTTACTTTAAAAATAGTTACACATTATTAAACTCTATGATAAATTTCTCACGCAAATATTGCATCTCTGGGCTGGAAACACTGGTTAGTTGGAAGAAATTGCCGGCAATAAACTCGCCACTTGCGCAGGGTGCAAGGTAGTCATAATTATTATTATAAAATAAAAACTTTGATTCCACCGGATTATGAACACGGGACTTTTGGTTCAGATACCTAACCATCTGAGCTATGAAGGCAATGATCGATGTCGTTTTCTGTTATTAGAATGTTTTTTTTAAATAATTATGTTAATTATGTATTATTATTATGATAGTGAGTTTTGGTATGATGTACATACCTATTATACGGAGTGAGTTACTTTAAATAAAAAGTACTACGTTTGACGACTTCTGACACAATAATCGAGTAAAAAAATATATATAATAAAACTTACCATTTTACAAAGTTTATATTGAAAACGTGTATGATTATTTCAGGTGTCTTCAACTATTGGTTGCGGTGTCAAATATATTCGTATTCTAGTAAAAAATCTTTACTTCACTTCTCTATTCGTACCGGTACGGCCATACTTCGATTTGCAATGACATTTCCTGACGTACAGGTACGGCCATACTGATTTAGAGGTTAATATACAAAATAATCACCATGTTTTTTGGTAAAATGCTTAATTAATAAATAATTATACTTAAAAATATATTATATATTTAAATAATTATACTTAAAAATATATTATATTTGTATAAATATGTACTTCTAAATTTTAAGTAAACAGGTATTTGCCGGCATATAGTTCACAGTTTTTTGTTTGTTTTTTAATGTACATTTTATTATGAAAAATTAATTTATTGAAATATATTTAATAATTCAACATTTTTATCCAATTTTTTTATCGTGACACTGTATCAGGTATACTGGTACATGCACGCACATAAATTAGATTTTTAGATGATTTTATATTTCTAGGAGGCGTGAGACAAACACCATTATTGCTTTATTACTTTAGATTTATTTACTAAGCGACTGTAGGGACGCAAGGGATTGAAAAGACTGAATTATAATTAGCAATTCTAGATAAGAATCTTAAAAAAAGAAGTAAACACGCAGATCAACCATTTTGATATATTTAGAGGTAAATAATTACACAGGTAGGACAACGTCTGTTGGGTTTTACTAGTATAAATATAAAAATCTTAAATAATTCCACTTGTTTTTCTTTTATCTGATCGGTTTGAATGAAAAGCAAACCATGAGCAATAGAATCCTGAAGTGGAGACCCTGTACAAACAAAAGAGGTAGGAGGACCATTGTAAAGGTGGACAGAGAAAAAGTCGCAGTCACCTACCCCACTCCATAGGGAACGTTATAGAACTAATTGTTCTGTTCATCCCCGGAGCAGCTGCTCGTCGGACAAAACAAGAACTACTATCATGCATATTTCATACCACTGCCACTAAGAGTCCAACCACACTCGTGAAGGCCCTTCAATCATGGCAGGGGTTACCCTCCCAACAGTGCCACGAACAACAGACTGCCACAGGGAGCCTTCGCCACGCCTAAAGGTGGACAGATGACAGTCAGATATTGGCGGTAGATGACAGCAAACATCCTAAAATAGATTACAATGGAAATGTTTCGAAAAGACTTATGTCCAGTAGTGGAACGGATATGGCTAGGAATGAGTATGTAATTAAACCAGGAAAATTGACTTATTTTTACAAGTTACAAGCTTTTATACTAACCAAATGACAATTTCTATACCACAGTGGAAGGGAATTCTTGAGTTTATTTCTACTTCTTCCACTTTAGTTAGGACTGTGTCCTGTTATTCTCGGAATCTGCTCTTGTGAGGGGGCCGTCCAGATATCCCTCCATCGCTTGGGTGGTCTTCCAGGGGGTCAGCTATTTGTTATCTCCTCATCCGCTGCTATCCTCATTACTCGATCAGAACCTGCTCTCCCCACATGATCTCTCCAGAATCATCTTCGTGCTCTTTCCCATTGCACAACATCTTCAACATCACAGATTATTTCCGAGTTCCTTACTCTGTCATGAAGTGTTACGCTTGCGATGGGTCGTAGTCTTAATCTCAGTGGTTCTTAGGAGGCTTTTTGTTCTGGCGGTGTCAGCAATGTATCTGTGTGTGAGTGCTGTGTACATTGTGTTTATTTTACTTTATCGATTATAGACTAAAGTACTCATTCGATTCTTTTCAAATTTTGTAAATATGTATATCTAATACTCACTTAGACCCCATTAGATTTTGAAGGATATCTGAATAGTGCTTCTCAATTTTTTTAACTGTCAAATATTTCAAAGTGACCCCAAGGTCAGGAAACTTAAAATTTGAAATTTTTGATTTTCAAATTGGTAAAAAGGCACATCACTTTCATAAAATGGCATTGAAGATTTATGAAGTTTTCATAATAAAATATTTAAATAACAAAATAATGTATCAAACTCATTTCATGAATATGCTGAATATTTTCTATGCAAAATTTGAATACTTGTTAGTGAGGAGTTTAGCGTTGGCCACAACCCACTTGTTTATTTAAGCAGAGTAAATTTAAGCACCCACTGTTTGACATATTTAAAAGACAAGAAAATGGCGGTTTTTATTTAACTTCTGGCAGGACTGTTTTGGATTGCCCGCCTGATTATACTTATTTCGTATATTACTACGTTTTCTCTCAGTATTGATAATGTAAAATAGTAACATAACAAGTATGAAAATTGAAACAATATATGCTTTAAAATCACGATAAAAAATAAATAAATGATTTTAGATACAAAAACAATCATGGTTTCCAGGCCCATGAGCACAGGCGACCAGAGTATCAGTCAGAATATATATATATGGTTGGATAATTTGTATAGCGCCGTTTTCGTGAAAACTCACCTCAAGGGCGCTTTGTAGCTATTAGTTTTTCATGTTAGTAAAAGCTTAAAATCTAGGTTATTGATCTTAATAGAATAGGTGAGCCCCACAGACAAGGGACCATGTATACGGGGTTAAGGGGCCCTTTAATGATTCGAGTCACGCTCACTACTCACCCACCAATCTCCGACTGACACTACTCCTCTGCGCAAACAAATCCAATAGAACGCGGACAATGCTGCTTTTGACTCCCTATCCAGAAGTTTTTTAATTTACCCCTAAGGAGACCTAGGTTCTTAAAGTAGGAATATAAAGACTTTGTGGGCAGGCCTCTCGCCCCCACCTCTATAGCATATATATTTGTGCTAAAGCCATTTTGAACTGTTGTATCTACCAGTTCCTTGTACTTGTTTAGTTTATGTTGGAGGTCTTTTGTAATATTTGTGTCCCATGGAACAGTCAGCTCCACATAAATAGCTCTTTTCAATGAAAGAGAGTATATTGTCAAGTCAGGCCTAAGATACGAGATGCAGATCTCCTTTGTTCTCGCATCCATCAGGATATACCAGTCATCTGATTTCCTAATTATTGATTATAATTTCTTTGTTGTAGGTCTGACTTCTTGTCCCGGTAATGCTATATTGCAGGGGTGGCCAACTTGATTAGATCCAAGATCTACTGTTTACTGAGGAAGCCCTGTGCTATCTACCAATTACATACTTCTTGAAATTTTAAATGAAACAGCATAGTTCAGTACACAATTAAGTACTAATTTTTGTTTAATTAAGAGGGAAAACATAATACTGAAAATTATTCTTAGTAACTACTAATGTATATTAGTGTGAGCACTGCGTCTGAGCATCTCCCGCTAGATTAGCAAAATCAGGTTTGTTGTTGGAAATTGCCAACCTTAAAGAATCCAGTGTATGAACGTCTATCAAGCGAGAACGGTGTTTATTTTTTGTTTGTTTTAAAAAGGAAAATGCAAACTCACATAAATATGTATGTTGAACCAAAACACGAATGTTCAACACATTTCTTCAAATATGGATATTTCTCGTTGGAAACCAATGCCCAGAAATCTACATAGATCCATAAAGTAATGTGATAACGTGAACGTACCGTGATGGGTGCAGCAGTTGGTGATTACATTGCGCAGTCTGTTCTACGTATTTATGTATGTTTATATTTTTTGCCTTGCCACGATCGACTGGACTAATAGTCGCGATCGACCGGTTGGCCACCCCTGGTATATTGCATTATATAGATGAATTATCGTACTTTACAATATAAGGCTAACAACAAAAAATATCTCACATTATTGTTTCAAAATGGTGTTTATGGGACACCATTTTTTTGTATAAAAATGTGAAGGCATCCATATAGAACTTTATTTAAAACGAGTGGGTTGTGACCAACACTAAACTCTCCACACCATAGTAAGCGTTAATTTTTTTCTTTTTGAAAGGTTAACAATCTCTAAATGCATTTTTATGAAGTATATTTCTATTAGATTCTTAAACAAATATAACATACCCAGAGGACAAAAGTTTTCATACACACAAAAACATTGTCACGAAACTCATAGTATGTATTTCCTACATGATACCTGTTGAGAAATTTTAAGTAAAATTGCATTACTAGCAAGATGAGCATGTATGAGACAGTGTATCAATGTTGATGAGGCGATGTATGTGTCAAGATAGAAGAATGCGGTGTTCGGTTCTCACTGCCTTCCCCTTGAGTAAGATAGAAGTGGAGAGTAATACAATACACTTGTCTATAGAGACACATACAATATCAATAAGAAGTGATCACAACAATTTTCCCATACAGAAGCTATTTTACTTCTGTTATATACATTTTTCATACAAATATGAAATTTATTTCACATTGATATGGCAAACCATAGATTTTTTCTATAAATTTTAACAATCCTTGAATGCATTTTTGATGTGTATATTTGTTGTATCAAAATTTCAAACAGTATAAAAATACCTCGATTTTCCAGACCGTGAGAGCATGCCTCTTTAATGAGATCATAATTGGTAAACGTTGCGCAAGCGCATAAAGTGATCATGTTAAACCAGCCAATGACAGGTCATAAGCCCTGTAGGTGCCTTGATTTCCCGGTTCTCCTACAGTAAATATTCCAACTTTGTCTCTATTGAGATAATTAAAAATCTGTTAAAAAATATCTTTGACTCCCGACAGGGAAAAAAATCCAATGTTTGCGCATATGCAATAATAAAAATATTTGATTATTTTCGTGTTTTGGCCAAAAATTACTTTTGTGTGACTTAGGCCATTTTGATATGCATTGTCTCAAATAGAATAAACTTTTAACGATATTGGACGAATCAGAGATTGTGGAAAAATAAAAATTAATGTCAAATAGATAACCTCCATCTTTCGGTTGAAAAAAAAAAAACAAAATTGTATTTATGTATGTTATTATATTTCGTAAAATATTGTGAGATTACAATATTTAAAATATATGTATATTTATTTAAAGCATAAAAATGTATTAAGATAATTACAAAATAAATGATTTTTAAAGATTATCCCTAGAAATAATATAAAATAAAGATGACAAAATATGGAAGGATTTTGTCACAAGATCATATATGAACATAGTCAAATATAACATGTCTATAAAATATTGTAGATTGACATCTTTTGTCACAAGATCATATATGAACATAGTCAAATATAACATGTCTATAAAATATTGCAGATTGACATCTTTTGTCACAAGATCATATATGAACATAGTCAAATATAACATGTCTATAAAATATTGCAGATTGACATCTTTTGTCACAAGATCATATATGAACATAGTCAAATATAACATGTCTATAAAATATTGCAGATTGACATCTTTTGTCACAAGATCATATATGAACATAGTCAAATATAACATGTCTATAAAATATTGCAGATTGACATCTTTTGTCACAAGATCATATATGAACATAGTCAAATATAACATGTCTATAAAATATTGCAGATTGACATCTTTTGTCACAAGATCATATATGAACATAGTCAAATATAACATGTCTATAAAATATTGCAGATTGACATCTTTTGCCTCTAAAAACAATAACATTAAGTAATATATTACATGATTTTTATTTAATTTTCAATATAAAGATTTAAATGAAACATAGTAAAACTTTGAATACATTCCATGATTGTTATTTTTTAAGTTTATAAACACAGTTTTAAATAATACATAGTAAAATTTTGAATATATTCCATGCTCGTTATTTTTCAAGTTTATAAACAGTTGTTTAAATAATACATAGTAAAACTTTAAATACATTCCATGATTGTTATTTTTTAAGTATGTAAACACAGTTTTAAATAATACATAGTAAAATTTTGAATATATTCCATGCTCGTTATTTTTTAAGTTTATAAACAGTTGTTTAAATAATACATAGTAAAACTTTAAATATATTCCATGATTGTTATTTTTTAAGTATGTAAACACAGTTTTAAATAATACATAGTAAAATTTTGAATATATTCCATGCTCGTTATTTTTTAAGTTTATAAACAGTTGTTTAAATAATACATAGTAAAACTTTAAATATATTCCATGATTGTTATTTTTTAAGTATGTAAACACAGTTTTAAATAATACATAGTAAAATTTTGAATATATTCCATGCTCGTTATTTTTTAAGTTTATAAACAGTTGTTTAAATAATACATAGTAAAACTTTAAATATATTCCATGATTGTTATTTTTTAAGTATGTAAACACAGTTTTAAATAATACATAGTAAAATTTTGAATATATTCCATGCTCGTTATTTTTAAAGTCACACAGATCCAGACATAAAAACTATCAAAACATGTGTCTCTACTGGGAATTGAACTCGGAACGTTTGGTGCAGGAAGAAGTTATCTAACTAAATGAAATAATTATGTGAAACAACACTTCAACCTTGTATACTTGCTTAGTAGAAAGAAACTCTCATAATATCTCTTTCTATATTACATTCTCGTCTAATATCCTAATTCCTCGCCGTATCATAAATTCTTCTAATTTTCACCGCATTAATTTTATTTTCACTTTACATACATTATTGTTGTAACGACTATCGATTGCATTGAGCACAGCGAGTTGCAGTCATTAGACTAAAACTGAGTATTTTTTACTATGACTTATTGATAATATGGAGTTCTATCTTCAAGAAATATACTATCGTTCATTAGCCATGATTATTTATTACACTTATCTTCTTATATATGTTTTTTTACCTACACTAAATACTATTCCACATCAAAATATTAAAGTTTCTTATTCAAAATGATTCATTCTTCCTAGGATATATTTACACATACAAAATATATTCAATTTAACCTACCATTGTACATAGTAAATAAAACTATATATATATATGCTATTAAGTATTTTGGAGATAACTCCAGTTGAATTGTGATCCTCGAAAGAATCAGTTGTTTGCCGACTGCTTGAAGAGATTGAATAGCATATTTTGTACCTACTAAAACCTACGTTTAAATTTATTTTTAAATAACTACCAATTATAATATTATGTACATAAGGCTTACATTTTAAAATACATTTTGTATTGTTTAAAGTAACCAAAATTCAGAACTATTAATTAGAAAATTCTTCAATCACTCGTGTTAGCTATGTTTTGGCTTCACCTATCGCAGCCGTCATACGTTCAAAATCCTCGTGAAACAGAAATTTTTTCTTAAAATATGAAACTTGGTAATGTATCATATCTTATTTTTTAAATATCTGTTTATATACTGTCCGTTTAAATATCAGTTTATATACTGTCCATCTAAATATCAGTTTATATACTGTCCATCTAAATATCAGTTTATATACTGTCCGTTTAAATATCAGTTTAAATACTGTCCATCTAAATATGAGTTTATATATATATATATATATATATATATATATATATATATATATATATATATATATATATATATATATATATGTTACTAGAAAGGTTTTCACGGGTATTTGAAAATATGAAATTATTATTATCTTTGGGGTTATCCCGCGTCAAAATCAGATCCTTGGAAGGATCTTTCGTCAACCGACGTTTCGCCTGGATCACACCAGGCATCTTCAGGGCCTTGTTGATAGATTCTCGCTTCGTGTGTCAGTGCAAGCACGTCCGTTCGAGCCGAGAACCTAGCACCAAGTGAAGATTGGAAAGTTAAAGTTTAAACTGTTGGGGTAGATGGGTTTTCCCCGCTTTTGTTCGCCTTAATGGCTTTAGACTGGCTTCTGGTGATTCGCCTCACGCTTAATGATGTATCTATTGTATTAATTTTATTTGTTTGGCGTTTAACATTTAATGGGTTTGCTGTAATGGGATTTTTATTGCTGTCAATTTCTGAGGTATTTATTGAATGTTTTATAATGTTATTTTTATTTTTATTGTCGATTCTATTTTTATGTAAGATATTTTTCCAGGCCAGCGGGAGACGCACACCATCGTCTCGATTATTCACGACATTCTTCCTTTTGTAAATTTCGATTGCCTCTCTATAAATTCTTACTGTTTCTGTGTTAATACTTGCAACTACGCGTGCATTATCGAAATCGATTTGATGTCCTTCGTTCAGAGTATGTTGGACTAGTGAAGACGTTAATTTTCTATTGTTTGAATCCACTCTATGCTCCGCGACCCTGGCTGATATTTTTTTTTTTTTTTCAAAAATATCAGCCAGGGTCGCGGAGCATAGAGTGGATTCAAACAATAGAAAATTAACGTCTTCACTAGTCCAACATACTCTGAACGAAGGACATCAAATCGATTTCGATAATGCACGCGTAGTTGCAAGTATTAACACAGAAACAGTAAGAATTTATAGAGAGGCAATCGAAATTTACAAAAGGAAGAATGTCGTGAATAATCGAGACGATGGTGTGCGTCTCCCGCTGGCCTGGAAAAATATCTTACATAAAAATAGAATCGACAATAAAAATAAAAATAACATTATAAAACATTCAATAAATACCTCAGAAATTGACAGCAATAAAAATCCCATTACAGCAAACCCATTAAATGTTAAACGCCAAACAAATAAAATTAATACAATAGATACATCATTAAGCGTGAGGCGAATCACCAGAAGCCAGTCTAAAGCCATTAAGGCGAACAAAAGCGGGGAAAACCCATCTACCCCAACAGTTTAAACTTTAACTTTCCAATCTTCACTTGGTGCTAGGTTCTCGGCTCGAACGGACGTGCTTGCACTGACACACGAAGCGAGAATCTATCAACAAGGCCCTGAAGATGCCTGGTGTGATCCAGGCGAAACGTCGGTTGACGAAAGATCCTTCCAAGGATCTGATTTTGACGCGGGATAACCCCAAAGATAATAATAATTTCATATATATATATATATATATATATATATATATATATATATATATATATATATATATATATATATATATATATATATATATATATATATATATATATATATATATATATATATATATATATATATATATATATATATATATATATATATATATATATATATATATAATGTCCATCTTAATATCAGTTTTTATATATATATATATAATGTCCATCTTAATATCAGTTTTTATATATATATATATAATGTCCATCTAAATATCAGTTTATATAATGTCCATCTAATTATCAGTTTATATGCTGTCCGTCTAAATATCAGTTTATATACATATTTGTATAGCTTCTCGGACAACTAACAGGCACTATGTCAAATAATAATTTAACACGCACCCAATAACAAATAACCACATTCCGGAGACTTACGATTTTTATTGTCTCACAGATCCAGACTGAAAATACAATTTTATAACTGTGTCTTCGTCGGGAATGAAACCCGGGACTCATGGCTCCGAAATCAAATATTCAAGATATCAACTGAGGCATACGATAGGTGACAAATTGTGATCTAAATATACAGGAAAGTTTTATTTAAATAATTCGTTATTTTGTAAAGACATTCCTCTTTTATTAATTTTCGTTTTATTTCTTCTAAATTTTTCGAAATTCAGACAATACAACCACAGTAATGGCAAATCTGTGAATTATTAATAAATTACACAACGTCAACACCAACATTGTAAGTGTGAATGATTACATGATATGAATTATAAAAATGATGAGAAAAATTCAACATTGTAAATTGGGTCGGTGGCAGAGCAGTTAACGCGCTGGGCTAGTAATCCAGTGGTCGCGAGTTCGAATCCTGCCTCGACCGATTTCGTTCACCTACAGCACAAGCATTTATTTGCTTATTTTAGGGAACGTAGGAAGATGTATATGTACTTGTTTAACAAGGACATATTCATTTTTTTATAAAAAAAAAAATTATCAGCCAATAGATTATAGAAATATGTCTTGAATATGCTGTGATATCGCAGTAATAGTGAACATGTAAAATTCAGCAGAAAAAACGTAATTTTGTAACAATCGTATAATGCAAAATAATTTACATATTGTGACAATAATAATGGTGACTTGTGAATTTTCCATAAAATCAGATTAATGGTGAATATATGTAATTATATGATTCTTCATGTATAAGATTTATATTACGCGCTTACACACACGTCACGGCGTATAATGCAGTAAAAAAGTATGGTAAACAAATGCGTTGTGACAAGTGGCGAAAGCATGCGACGGATGTTCCAGCCGTATCGCTGGCTTCAACACCCCTTGCCACTCAACAGTCGTAAAGTTCCGATAAAATTTCTCTTATAAAAGTTGCGGAAACAGAAGTCTGTTGCATCACTAGTGAATTATAAATACAATCACAGTGGTTAGTTTACACATCCACGTATTAATATAACTATGACAGAAATGGTGAATTATGTGTAATGTTGCAGACAAATTAACATAATTTATTCAAATAATCGTAGTAAGTCCAGGAATAATTGCAATAATGACTTCAATATTGCAAATCATAGATGAATTCAATAATAGCAATTTCGATTTAATTCCATAGTCAATATGAATTCGGTTTCTTATTTAGAATTCAGTGTCGAATTCAAAGTTTCATGCCATACACTGTGAATTCGGCTTCAATTTAATTCCATGGTTTATGTGAATCCAGCCTCTTATTTAAAATTCAAAATCGAATTCAAAGTTTCATGCCATACACTGAAAACGGCCTCGATTTCGATATCTACACTGTGAACACATCCACGATTATGATTAAGTTCCATTCTCTATTCAGCCTCAATTGTTTGTAACAATAGAATGGTGTCGGTCCTAAACTTGTATGTGGTGATCGTGTTGCTGCTGCTGCTGTTGTATGTGTATCTGGTGGTGCTGCATGTGAATGGGCTGCCCCTGTATGTGTATCTGGTGGTGCTGCGGCTGTATGTGCATGTGCTGGGCGGGGTGGCCAGTCAGGATGTGCAGGTCGGGCAGAATGTGATGATCCTGGTCGTCCTGCTGCTGGGGCTGGATGTGCATCTGGTGGAGTTGGTGGTCGGGCACAAGGTGGACCTGCAACATAACGGGACATCATTATTTTCATGACAAATTTTTAAACAGGAATATATATTTTTATACACTCCTGATTGGAGAACTGGGAAATCAGGCACCTACAGGGCATATGACACTTCATTGGCTGGTTTACGTGATCACTTTAAGGGGTTGTGCAATGTTCACCAATTATACCGTTTTATTGACTTCCTTTATTAATAAATTTAATTCCATTGTTCAAAAAACAACTCAAAATTTATATACTCACCTGACATGATTTAAATTAATTTGTAATTTATTTTGTTTTTTCTTATTATATGTTAAAAATATTTATATTGTGTGGTCACCCTGGCATTTATATCCATGTACCTTGCATTAATTGTACCAGTTGGGTGTGCCTTTTTTTGCTGTGGAATAATATTATTGTCACAATAGGTTTAAGGTACCCAACTGCGTATAGTAAATATTGTATTTGTTGTGTGGTGGGTGCATGTATGTAGATGTAATGTATCACCTGTTGATGATCGATGACTGTAATCTGCATCTCCTGCTGGTGAATCTCCTCCCCTTCCAAGTTTATATTGTTGTCATCGTGTTCCTCCTCCCCCTCCCTCACCGCTATCCCCTCCTCCTCCTGTTTCTTTTTCTTGGCGAACGCCACATGCTCCTTCTTGTGCTTGTACAGGTTGGTGAAGCAGTTGGTGTTGAAGATGCACTCGTCGCACGCAAACGGGTCGTCCCTGTGAATCATCTTGTGCACCTTTAGGTCGAAGGCTGTCCGATAGCTTTTGTTGCACTGGTCGCACGGGTGTGGTTTGACCGCCGCATGCGTCAGCTTGTGAGACTTGAGATAGCTTGGCAGCTTGCACGTGTAACCACACTCGTCGCATTTGAACGGTTCGTCCTCGCGGTGGATCAGCAGATGGAGCCGGAAGTTTTTGGCCTTGGTGGACGTGTACTTGCACTGACGGCACGAGAAGAACTTGGCCTTCTCGGGCATGGAGCGCGAGTGCTTCTTCATGTGCATGCGCAAGTTGGACTTGGTCCTGCACGTGAACGGGCAGAGGTTGCAGGAGAAGGGCTTCTCGGCCGAGTGCGTCAGCATGTGCAGTTTAAAGGCGGACGCGGTGGGGTTCTTGGGGACGAAGCCGCACTGGTCACAGGACGTCTTCTTCACCTCGTAGTGGGTCTTGATGTGCTTGTTGAGATAGAACATCTTGGTGCCGACAAACGAGCAGAGGTTACAGGCAAACAGTTTTTTCTCCGCGTGCTTCTTCATGTGACCGTTGAGCGTGACTTGGTATTTGAATCTGTAAGAAAAACAAAAATTATTACAAAAATCACGCCATGTATGTGTAGAGAGTAACAGACAAAATGTAGTGGGTCAATTGTGCATTCCATTAACACATACTAGTTTTGCACAACACTACTACACGTACAATGGGGTGGCGTGGTTCAATCATCTCGAAACTAATTTGATACTGGTAATTGACATTTAGTAATTTTAAAAGAAAAATAAAATATAATTAACAATAATATTAACTGATTTAAAATAAATATTCACTTCATTTAGTATAACAATAATTCTGTAACAATAACAATAGTATTTAGTCGTTCTGTCAAATTCACAGTCACATTATTCTTTCTGTAGCTTCGTTGCAGTCGTGGATTTGTGTTCTCTTCTTAAATCTTATATTTTTATTTTGTGTATTAGTTTTAATATTTCATATTGTGCCATCTTCTTACTTTGTAAATTTACTAAGAATTCATTAATGAATTCATTAATGAATTCCAAAGATAAAGATAATAAAATGGAAAACTCCGGCGTATACCAACTGACATGTGGAGACTGCTCTGCAGTCTACATAGGAAAAACAGGACGGAAATTTGAGACTAGAGTAAAAGAACATATTAGATGTATAAACAATGATAATTTTTCGGAATTTGCAGAACACTTAGTACTTAATGATCATCAATTTAATATGCAATCGGGAACAAAAATTTTACACGTCAACAAAGTAGGTCTCCGTCTTGATAATTTAGAGTCGCTAGAAATTAAAAAGTGTATTAATTCAAAACAGAACATAATAAACAATCAGTTAAATTTATCTTTCAGTCCATTATTAAATATGTTTCCTTTTACTTCTAATCCTTCAGCCAATCGGACCCACCCTGCACAAGACCCAACCCTAAGTACCCCCACCCTACCTCTACCTCCGCCCCCATAGATTTCTTGTAAGCACGTCGTCACATTCTGTTTCAGTTGAAAGTTAGCCTGATGAGGGAACGGTTAGTTCCGAAACCGGTCGCATCGTTTCAACCAAAAAACGTGGTTAATACAAAGTTATATCTTTAAATTTAATTTATTTTTGAACACATTAACACTTTGTGCAACAACAAGTTCCGGTGGCAAACTGTTCCACGCATCCACAACTCTATTGGACAAGAAATACTTCCAAGGATTCTGCATGAAACTGTGTTTGTCTACCTTAAAACTATGACTTCTTAAATTAGTATTTTGGTTGAGGCAGAACATCAGCTTCAATTCAGGGCAGTCATAGTGTTCGTTTAGTATTTTGTAGGTTTCTATGAGACAAGTTTCTTTGGCTCATATTTGAAAAAATACAAACAATAAGGCACTTGCAAATATGGTATGTGATTCTGACATATTGCGTTTTGGTAATTATTGTTTTTACTTAACAGGGCAGTATAGTGTTACAGAGGATGAATCATACGAGAATCCCACACATGGCTATACATCAAGTACCAAATGAAGTGATATCTTAAGTCTACAGCAAGATGAACAAGAAGAAGAAGTATATCTTAAATAAATAATGCCTAACCTCAATCCGCACTCGGGACAGGCGTGTTTTTTCTCGTTCTGATGCGCCAGTATGTGGTTCTCGAGGTCGTACTGCTGCGAGCAGATGTATCCGCACTCTTCGCACGAAAGGATGGGTGCCCCGAGCGGCGCGTGCGTGTAGCTGTGCGTCTTGAGCTCGGCGAGGCGGGGGAAGTCGGCGCCGCACACGTTGCACGTGAACGGCTTCTGCTTGGCGTGCTTCAACTTGTGTATCTCGAGCTTGCTCTGAGACTGGAAGCGGTACTCGCACTGGTCGCACGGGAAGCGGCGCAGCCTGCGGTGCATCAGCTCATGGTGCTTCATGTCGCGCTTCTTGCCGCACGTGTACGGGCAGAGGTGGCACGTGTACGTGTCCTGGACGGTGTGAACGCTGCGCATGTGGCGCTTTAGCGTGCTCGGATACCTACAAAAGAAAACCAAATGATACAGGACAAACACTCACCTGTGTTATTGTTATTAATAGTGATATACCCTAAAAAGTTTTTAATTACTTATTTACGTGTATTTACACAAGACAAATTGGCCTCTTAGGGGTAGTGGTATGAAATATGCTGATAGTAGTTCCTTGTGTTGTCCGAGGAGCAGCCGCTCTGGGGATGAATAACAGCCGCTCCGGGAATGAACAGAGCTACAAGCTCTATAACGTTCCCGATGGAGTCTGTTAGGTGACTGCAAAATTCATCCATATAAATATTCGAGGGGAAAAAACCTCTCTATTTATATCTGTAACCTTTTAAGCGGATCTTTTTTAATTAAATTTTGACCTTTGTTGTCGAACCTGTGGTGAACCTCAATATTCTTAATTTAAAATGTATATTACGCTTTCGCCCATTCGATAATGCAGTGTGACATTGTTGCATGGGGGGGGAGCGTATAAAACATCCATTTTGCCTCTAGAAATTACACAATGGTTGATAATAAAAATTATAAATAAAAAATCATCTGACTACCCAACTTTGCAACTATTTCGTGATTTTCAAGTGCCATCTTTTAAAAGTATTTATAAAAAAAAATGTGCTATTTCAAATACATAAGGACATTGGAAGGTCGCACCATGCCTTTGTACGTGTGGCGAGTGATAGACATAATATAGTGGGTCAACTGTGTACCCCATTAACACATACAAGAACTACTGCACATACAATGGGATGGTGTGGTTCAACCAACTTGAAACAGATTTGAGACTGGCTAAAGAATATAATGAATTCAAAAGAAAAATAAACTAAGAAATTTGACTGATATGTAAATTATATTAACTTCTTTTTGTCTTCTTCTTCTTCTTTCCCCTTAGCGCTTTTGTCCCGTTTCTATCGGGGTACGCTTTGACCATGATCCTGGAATTGGCGAGTCTGGTTATTACATCGAAGCGACTGCCATCTGACCTTCGTAACCTTTAGAAAGGGGAACCAGACAAATTGGATCATGGCTACACATAGCTAGTGATATAAATTCGCACATAGATTTTTTAAAAATCCAGAGGTGCATGCACCGCCCGGATTCGAACCGTCGACCTCAAGCATATGAGGCGACGACATTACCGCTGGGATATCACTGCTCTCCTATAACTTCTATGACTTCTTTTTGTATAGCTAATAATTATGTATATACAGTGAAACCCCCATTTAACGTTTTTTAAGGGTCTGTAAAAAAAAAACTTAATTGGAGGGAAAATGTAAATAGGGGGTATCAAAAAAACACATTTTATTTAATACAGATAGTGCACGTACATAGTGTGAACACATGGGGGGGATATTGAAAAAACAATGTTTTATTTATTAATTTATTATAAAAGTAAAAACAGATTGTTCACATAGTGTGAACATAAACATTAAAATTTTATTTTTTATTAAAAAAGTCATTAATATTCGTTTGTTGCATTTTTTTCTTTTTTTGCAACTCTCTTTCAATATTATATATTGACCTAAAGGTCTCGTCTTGAACATCACTAATACTTGTAAAGTAACTTTTTAGGCCCTCAATATACTTTATAGCTTCTTCTTTCGTTGGAGCCGCATATACCTCTTCTTCGTCGGATAGTTCTTCACCGGAGTCTTCTATTGTGCGACTATCTACGATTTCATCAACTTCCACCAAGTCTGATGTCATCACGTTAGAGTCAAGGTTCATGTAGTCCTCCAATGGTTGGCCTGAAATCCTTTCCCAGCTATCAATTATAGTATCGGTATTATTTTCTTCTGCTACTACCTCCTGTTCCTTGGCTATCCGAGCTTTCCGAAAACAATTTTTTATAGTTACGTCTGTAACCTCACCCCATGCCTTTACAGTATAATGCATGGCATCTAAAATAGACACCTTAAATTTTTTGGGGTCCTCACCTCGGTCTAATTGGGACAATAATTTCTGTACCAAGTTTTTTCTATAGTAGTGCTTGAAAGCACGGATTATACTTAAATCCAGAGGTTGTAATTCACTCGTACAGTTGGGAGGAAAAAATGCCAACTTGATGTTCCGCAATGTTAAGTTTGTAGGGTGAGCTGGACACCTATCAAGGAATAATAATATTTTACGATTTTTTACTCCCATCAAAGCGTCTAATGCAGTAAGCTGCTTTTCAAATAAATTTGAAATCATCCATGCCTTTTTATTAGCCGCATATTTTGTTGGTAATGACCTGACATTTTTAAAACAGCGGGGTTTTTCAGACTTCCCAATTACCAACGGCGGAAGCTTCTCACTGCCATCTGAATTTGCAATAAGGAGAACAGTGAGCCTTATTTTACTAAATTTTCCTCCGTGGCAGGCTTCACCCTTGACGCTGAAAGTCTTCCACGGTAGTATGCTGAAGAACAGCCCAGTCTCATCTGCGTTGAAAATGTCTTTGGGAGCATAATCAGCAATTAATGTAGGAACATCTGTTTGCTTCCAATCTTCGGTGATATCTAAATCAACACTGCGTGATTCCCCGCAAACTGACCTGTAGACCACATTATGCCTCTTTTTAAAACCATCTATCCACCCATTTGATGCAGTAAACCCTTCAATATTAAGACGATTCGTGATGTGCAGCGCCTTTTCACGAATGGCGCTTTTCTCAATCGATTCTCGATTTTTAATGATTGACGCTAAAGTAGTAATAGGAATCCCTAAATCACGGACCAGCAAAACGCGTGAACCCACATGTTTATCAACTTTTTCGAGAATATTCCTTTTCTCATGCACCGACAAAGCTTTTCTTTGTTGAGAAGACATTTTTTTTCACTTTATAACGATTGTTAACCACTGAAACGAACACGAATGACGAATATGCGAAAGCACTGAAAGCAAAATGACAGATAGACAGATGATTAAAGATGTCGCCTATACTCACCAATCCATTAACCAATCACCACGTTGCGTCTTGTACTTCAACCAATCACAATTTTGGAAATAAACCAATCACGGTACGCCATTCTAAAGTCACGTCGCTAGTGTTTGTACTGCGCCGACTCATTGTCAAACGCGTGTAACTCACATATTTTGAATATTTCCGACGTAAATCGCGAGAAAAAAAAACGTAAAAGCGGGTATTGAATGTATTAAAATATACCGGGACCTAAAACTTAACACGCAATTGGCGGGAAAACGTAAAATAAGGGGACGTAAAATCCGGGTTTCACTGTATAATATTTTGTGTCTTTTGTATTAAATTGTCTCCTTTACACACGAATGCTTGTACTCTGGTAAAGGGAAATATATTTTTTTACGCATTACCTGCACGAGTAGGAGCACTTTTCGCAGTTGACTATCCTCGGATTGGCCACCTTGGGCTTCTTGGTCCTCTCCTCGACCTTCATGTGCTGCTGCAGCATCTCCTTGTCCTGCACCTTCTGCAGCTCCTCCTCCGGTATGGGATCCGTCTGTATGCCGATGGTGACCAGGGTGACCAGATAACTCTGCTTGGACAGCTTCCTCCTGATCTCGGCCATCTCGCTGCGGTCCTTGACGTCTTCGTCGTCCTCCTCGTCCCTGGCGGCCGCCTCGGGGTCCTCCTCTATCTCGTGGATGCTCAGCTTGTGCTTGCGCAGGATCTTGGAGCTCTTGCAGGAGTAGCCGCACAAGTTGCATATGATGGGCTTGTTCTTCAATGAATGGATGAGGGCGTGCTTTTTTAGATTTCTCGACTGCAATAATAAAATATTACGAAGGCGTAAGTTACTTTACTTTTCTAATTATTATTTAGTCTCTTCACACTGTGTGGGTAACTGATGAAAAAATAAACAAACAACACAGGAGTTCTCAAGTTGTCGTGAGTAACTTAATTAAATAACTTAAGAGTGAGTAACTTAATTAAATAACTTAAGAGTGAGTAACTTAATTAAATAACTTAAGAGTGAGTAACTTAATTAAATAACTTAAGAGTGAGTAACTTAATTAAATAACTTAAGAGTGAGTAACTTAATTAAATAACTTAAGAGTGAGTAACTTAATTAAATAACTTAAGAGTGAGTAACTTAATTAAATAACTTAAGAGTGAGTAACTTAATTAAATAACTTAAGAGTGAGTAACTTAATTTAAGTTAATTTAAAAAAAAAACAAAAACACAAACTTCTACATTATAACTTGAAAAGTTATAATGTTTTCGATCTTGCGTTCATCATCAGTTAACTCCTTATTACAAACTTAAAATCTAAAGACAAATTACATAAATACTGTTGAAGAGGTGGAGGTAGTGAAGAGGGGGGGGGAGGGGATTGTTGGTGACAGTGGTTTAGTTATTGCACATGTTAACTATGGTGATGATCATAAAACTTTACCAACTATTCAAGGTGACTCAAGTTTATTTTTTTACCTCCTATTCCTATTCAAGGTGACTCAAGTTGATTTTGCCACCTATTCAAGTTGTTCCAAATTTACCAACTATTCAAGGTTTTTTTTACCACCTATTCAAGTTGTTCCAAATTAAACAATTATTCAAGGTGACTCAAGTTGTTTTTTACTACCTATTCAAGTTGTTCCAAATTAAACAAGTATTCAAGGTGACTCAAGTTGTTTTTTACTACCTATTCAAGTTGTTCCAAATTAAACAACTATTCAAGGTGACTCAAGTTGTTTTTTACCACCTATTCAAGTTGTTCCAAATTAAACAATTATTCAAGGTGACTCAAGTTGTTTAGTTATTTTGCATGTTAATTATGTTGGTGATAATAAAACTAAACCAATTGAATACATGTATATAATCATAATCTTTTGAATCTGTGTGACTGTAAAGTTAGATTATAACTCAAATAAATATATCAAATTTTTAATTCTATAATTTATATTTTTTGGTAGAACTCCTGTAAATGATACAATAAACGGTATTATTGTAACTTTATTTTGTTCCCATAAGGTTTTGATCACACTCACAACACAAGTAGTCGCAGAGAGGAGAATGCTGGGTATTTTCAGATAGATGTCTTCAAGTCAAATATATGTATGGGAGTAATATTCATACAATTTTTATCTCAATCAAGTACGCATTTACTGAGATAATATGAAGGTTCAAAATTGTGTATAGCACGAGGGCATGTATAGATGACACTCGGCGTTCAGGCAAGCGGCCGGTGGGCATCTATACATGATGCTTGTCTTAAAAAGGTTAAGACTTTAAACGAGCTAACACGCTGATAATACACTCTTTAATCCTAATTCACCGCAGTACCTTAAAACCAAATTCACCTATTTATCTAATCACGGCTTACTGCTTCGATCTGCTGAACGTACTACATTAACTATCCCCATTCACAACACTGAATTTTTCAGCTCTTCCTTTGAAGTGCGTTCAGCAAGACTCTGGAATAATTTGAGTCCTGATATAACTTCGTCAAACTCGCTTTCCATTTTCGAGAAAAGACTAAAGCAGGGATATCTCTTTGAAAATACCTGATCTCTCTCCTTTTCCTTCCTTCCCTTTGCTACATAATATTTAATAAAGAAGGAATATTTATCCCTAAACACCTGATTTCGATTTCCTCTTCTTGTTCCTTCCCAATCCTCTTTTTTGTTGCTATGATGTTTTTATTTATCTTGGTGTTATGTATATTTTCTTTGTTCTTTTGTAGCTTTAATTTTTTGTTGATGTACATGTATATTTCTGTCCGTAATGTGGTTGGTTGAATGAAATTGCCTAAGGGCAATAAGCCAGCCAGAGTGTATTATATTTGTTTATATTATGTACAAAAAGTTAAATAAATAATAATAATAAATACCTACATACATACATACATACATACCATCATGCCATATCCCTTACGGGGTAAGCAGAGAGGACCGAGCGCCATACTCCTCTATTTTTGCATACATTCCTAGCTTCCTTTACATCCATGCATCGTCTCATACATGCTCGTCGATTATTCAAGCTTCTTATATTTCCTTCTTTCAAAATATCATTCACATGGTCATGCCATCCTTTTCTGGGGCGGCCCCTGCTATTCACTCCATCTCTTACACCCATGTCTATTTTTTTGGTCAGTCGTTCATCATTCATTCTTTAAATATGTCCAAACCACCTCAAAGAATTCACTTTCATTTTATTTATAATACTCTTCTTCATCTTGCATTCCCCCCTTATGTCCTCATTTTTTATTCTATCATATATCGTTCTATTACATACTCTTCTTAGTGATCTCATAAATACCTGATACGTTGTATAGTTGCATTCGTTGCAAGAGAGAAGATCCCCCGTCGGTGGTTCGTGTATTTTCATGTGCGTCTGCAGGTTGAACTTTCTCTTGCTGGCGAACCCACACTTGTCGCATTCGTACGGTCTGTCGGCCGACTTGATCTTGTTGGTCGGCCTCCTGGAGGGGGGTGTTGCTCCCCCCCTCTTGGCTGCGGACCCTCCCTCACCTCCGCCACCCTTCTTCTCTCGACTGTGCGCCCTGAGATGGTTGCGCAGGTAGAACACCTTGCTAGTGACGTAGCTGCACATATTGCACCCGTAGAACTTGCGCTCCTCGTGCTTCTTCATGTGCCCGTTCAAAGTCACCTGAAAACATACATCATATCATTTAATTTTTTTTTTCTTTAAATGAATATGTCCTCTTTAAACAAGTACATATACATCTTCCTACGTTCCCTAAAATAAGCATAATTGCTTGTGCTATAGGTGAACGATATCGGTCGAGGCAGGATTCGAACTCGCGACCACTGGATTACTAGCCCAGCACGTTGACCGCTCTGCTATCTAAAACAATTAAAACAATTTTTTCATTATTTTTTTTATTTATATATTTTTCCCCATTATAGTTTCTCTCACGACCGTAGTGTAGTTGATAAGTTGTTCAGATGGGTGGTGGCAGAATGGTTAGCTTGCTTAGTTAGTAATTCAGTGGTCGTGAGTTCGAATCCTGCTACGACCGATTTCGTTTCCCTATAGCACAAGCATTTATGCTTAATAAGACGAATGTATTAATTTATTATTATTGTATAAGGATGTATATGTACTTGTTACATACTTAAGGGAAGGGTACCCTGGGTTGGATCACTCCTAGCACAGGAGAAATTGATTTAAAATCATTCCTCGTGCAAATATTGCTTCTCTGGGCTGAAAACGGAAAATTGCCATATGGCAATAAACTTGCCACTTACGCAGGATAAAAGGAAATGTTTATTTATTTTATTTTACTATTCCCATTTTCCTTTTTCCACGACTAAGAAAATCTTTTTCAACTTAATATTTTTCTTATTTTTATTGTGTACACAGCCATTACGTGCGATTCTATAACTTTAGAACGTTCTGGCTAAAATAGGTGCATTCCTATTATAGTCCAAGTTGATATTCTATAACGCTGAAATAGGAACGTTCTTACTGCAAGTCACAAATTAGTCCAATTCCATATTCTATAACCACATTTTAGTCTAATCAACTGTCAAAACGTTATAATTTTAGTTCACACCTAATTGGAAGTGTACTAGTAATATTCACACAAGTCTGGGATATTTTGATTCATTTGAAAACGTCATTTGGGTCGGGAAACAAATAAAAATGGATAATTAGGCACGAGGCCGGTGGGCATCTATACATGACGCTCGCCTCAAAAAGGTTAAATAAAATAAAATACCTGATATCTGTACTTGAGACCGCAGACGTCGCACGCAAATTTCTTTTCATGTTCGTGGGTCATCTTGTGGCGTTCGAGTTCGTACTCCTCTTGACATAGGAGACCGCACTCATCACAGGTAAACACCTCCTTGCCCTCTACGGAATGTGTCTGATTGTGCATCTGTAATCAACATATTATACGAATGGTGTTATGCAAAAATGTGTTAACCCACCAAATAAAAAAAAAAAATTAGTTGAAGTCAGAATCCTAACCCAAAAGTGATATTCTTGTATTGAAAAAATAGTTAAAGCAGCTTAAACTTATAAATACTCTGTAATACCTCAATGTGTTAACCAAAAACCATGAAATGGGACTAAAAATAATGTAATACTGTTTTAAGATGCTTGAAGTATTGTTGCAAATTGAGATCAATATGTGGCTAATATGACAACAATATTGCAAAAATGTTTTAACCCGCGTGACACATTATGGCAATCTTATATTTTTTTTTCACTCATGTAAATAATATTGCAACAATGTGTTAACCCGCATTATACCTACATTATGACAATCTTGTGATTTTTTATTCACTCTTATAAATAATAACCTATACAAAAAAATATTACAAATCGGAAACTAGACATTCATAAAGAAAAGGTTTCTTGGTTAAAAACTCTTGTCCAACTGTCGATTTGTTCAGGAGAACTTTGTTCTCTTAACATATCATCAATGTTTCAAGCCAGGATACGCGAGAATTGTATGCAGAGGTCTACTTTTTTCACGGCTTTTCCAACTTTGAAGTCAAAAAACACCAACTTAGAGGCTTCGCAGCATATATGTTCCATACACGGATTTACTCAGAATTCAGAGTAGAACATTTCGTGTGTCTGTGTGTGTGTGTCTGTGTGTGTGTATGTCTGTGTGTGTGTGTGTGTCCGTCCCCCCCTTATAACTTTTGATCCGCTCAATTTACAGAGCCCAAAATTTCAGAATATATAAACAGTTATAGGCTTACAAAACTTTTATACTCAGAATTTCGAATTTTTCTTTTAGTCGGGGTTATCAACTTTTGAATTTTTACTTTCTTTTTCCATATATCTCAGAAACCATAAAAGCTAGAACGCTGAAAATTGGTACAAATATAGACAAATACAAAATCTCAAATTAATTTATTCAAAAAAATTCCAGGGTTTCTCAAACATTTTTTATTAAGAAAAATATTTTTTTTATGATAAATTTATGAGTTTAACTGCCTTAATTTTAAATTTTTTTTTAAAATATCGAAAAAAGCCAAAACACCCCAACTAGATCATTTAATTTTCTATAAAAAATATTAGCATTGTAGTAGAAGATCTCAATTTTTTTTTAACAATTTTTTTAAAAATTGAATTTAGTGACGACATCGCTTCATACATTTTGTATGGCAGTCGCCTATACACAATATGTAAGAAGACTTAATAGTTTGATACTTCATCTCCAAACAAACATACATACCATCATGCTATTTTCATATTCTGGGTAGGAAAAAAGGAACTTCCTCCATACTATCCTATCTTGACATACATACTTACATATGTTGTATAGAAAACAAAATATCTGAAAATATTCAATAATTTGTTTTTATGGGTTTATAGTTTGGTACATATTCTTCAACTATACATACTATCGCTATCGACAGTTGGATCTCATGTGCTACATGCAACTAGTATATGAAGACAAATCTAGATGATAATGGGCAAACTGTTGATCTTGAGAAATTAAGAAGAGGAAGAAAAAGAGATTTTAAAGATGTAGAACTCTCTTTATTGTGGCCAGAAGGAAAACCTTTGTCAGCAGAAAAACTTTGAGATCTCAAAGAAATTTTAGAGTTCGTACCCGAAGATGTAAACAGTTTTTATAATTTTCTAGACTCTGTTTGTACTGAAAACTTTATTGACAATATAGAAGGATTCGGAAACGTTGTATTTGATCTTGAGGATGATGTAGAACATCAAAATATTTCTATTTATTTTTTTTTACTGAAAATATTACATCACAATAAAATATTTACTATTAATAATTTTACATTCATACCAAAAGTAGGTATAACCATAATGCTTTACTATATTTTATGATAAGTAACTACACTTGACACATTTTTGCTTTTTATTTATTGCATAAGAAATAGTTTTTAAAGTGTTCTGTAAAAATGTGTTATCCCACTTTTTCATTAAATTTTTGTATTAATCTAAAGTAATAAAGCAATCAAAATGTTAGTGTATGTGTGTGTGTGTGTGTTTGTCTCACGCCTTCTGAAAAACCAAGAGCATCTAAAAATCTATTTTATGTGCGAACGTGTACCAGTATACCTAATGCAGTGTCACGCTAAAAATAATGCGATTAAAATGCTGAATTTTAAAGATATTTCAATAATTATTTTTTTCATACAAAATTTTCCAAGTCATATCTGTCAAAAAAGTGTACATTTTGCACGCAAATATCTGTTAGTTTAAAAGTTAGAAGTACGTATTTACACGAAAAAAATATATTTTCAAGTATAACTTAGCTTTTAAGTGAAAAACATGGTGAATATTTTGTCTAATTACAATGTTTAACTTATTTTTAAAGTAAGCGTTTTGTACAAATGTACATATAAACCCGCCATTTTAATATCTTTTCATACGATATTTAATTTTCCTACCGAATGAATATGTTCTTTAAAATAATATACCTTTGAAATAAATGTGATTATGAAATAATAAAATGAAACACAAGACATTACAGCAAGTTTTAAGACATATATTGTAAAAGTCTGTTAATTATTAGTAAAGATATAGGCGTAATAAAATTGCATAATTTGTTAAAAATATTTGATTTTTCTGACAATTTTCATTTTTATGGCATCGAACAAACCAATGTAGGTACCTATATATTCAAAAAATGTCTACATAACATTTGATATTTTTCACATGTTGGAACATGGTTACTATGGTAACGGACACATTCTGATATTCAAATAAAATTTGTTATAAATCGAATTCGAATTAATTTAGAACATCATTGTAGGTAGGTACCTACATACCTAATACTTACTACTTAAAAACCAAGAATATACTGATTTTGTATAGGAAAATTATTAAACTATTTTAGGTTAACTACAATACACATTCAATATACCTACAAACTATTTCCTATAGTGAAATTCTTTTTTTTTCTATGTAGACCTTTGGGTGATTTTTTTTACAAATTATTTCTTGGGGTTTAAATCTTCTTCCTCTTCTTTTGTGAAGTCATTTGGGACAGTTAATAAATAAACTATTTCCTATAGTCTAATTTTTCTTTTTCTTAATTTATGTAGACCTTGGGTGAGTTTTTATACAAACTATTTCCTATAGTCTAATTCGTCTTCTTCTTCCTTTATGTAGACCTTTTGGTTAGTTTTTAAACAAACTATTTTTAAACAAACTATCCTTTAGTCTAATTCTTCGTTTTCTTATTTTATGTAGATGTTGGGTGAATTTTATATAAAATATTTCCTATACTTCAATTCATCTTCTTCTTCTTTTATGAAGACATTTTGGTCAGTTTTTTATATAATACATTTCCTAATGTGTAATTCTTCTATTTCATCTTCTATGTAGACCATTGGGTCAGTTTTTATTACAAACTATTTGTTATAGTTTTATACTTCTTCTTCTTTTTTTATTTAGTCTTTTGGATTAGTTTTATGTCTAATAGTCTATTGTAACGAAATATTATAAACAACATGCATACTTGATGAAAATACATAAAAACGAATGGGATGTGACCAACACTAGAATCTTCTCATTACTTTTGTTCAAACAAATTTACACCATTTATTATATCATCATATATTGCTTAATTTTCAATAACTACACATTTCATTTTGATGACAATATATAAAAAATCGGGGTTGTGGCCTTTGCTGGATCTTCACAACGTTTATATTCATATTAAAAACTATTTAACATAGCTTAAGTCTTCTTCATCTGTAATGTAGACTTATGTGTCAGTTTTAAGTCTATCAGTTTTATTGTGCAAAACTATAATAAACTATATGCACACTTGACGAAAAATATAAAAACGAATGGGATGGGACCAACACTAGAATATTTTCAGTACTTTTGTTTAATCAATTTTTAAACCATTTCCCATCAGCCAAAATTACTAAATATTTAAAACACATTATTTGCGTTCGATAACAATATATAAAAATAGGGGTTGTGGCCAAATCCAAACTCTTTACGACGTTGTCTTTTTATAATAAGTCATATTTAAAATCATTTCCCATAGTCCATGCATGCAGAAATTGTATGTGCTTATATATAAAAGCAAATGGATTGTGGCCATCACTTTAAGATTTTACACCGTTTAAACTCAATTAAATTTCAAACTACTTTTCATACTACGAATTAGCAAATATATTTTTGTGACAATATTATATAAACGATTGCTTATTCCTTCACTAATTTACATTCTTGGCCAACGGCGGGACATAAAAGCTAGTAAATAATAAATATGAAAAATTTTACAACATTATTTCATTGCTATAACTACTTTTTATATATTAAACCAAACAGCAAAACTAAATATTTAACCATAATTTTTAAACACGCGTCGGAATATGCCTGATTTTTAACATCAATTATCTCAGATTTTAAATTATCTCAATAGAGACGAAGTTGGAATATTTATTGTAGGAGAACCGGGAAATCAAGGCACCTACAGGGCTTACGACCTGTCATCGGCTGGTTTACGTGATCACTTTATGCGCTTGCGCAACGTTCACCAATTATGCCTTTTTAATGAGATCCCTATCAATTCAATTTTGAAAGTTCTATATATTGTAATACTGAAATTCTTTTCGCTTGAAAATAAGGAATTTTTACTACAGCCATCTATGGGTGAAATGATGAACAACAATCTTATTATTTTTTATTTATTTTGTTGTAACGCCATCTATTGAGAGAATTGGTTTTTTGTAAATAATGAAAGCTACAATTCTTATATCTGAGGTGACAATGCATTTTTCGCATAGAAGTCACCCCTGAATTGCGCCAGACTTATAAGGTCATTTTTGTCTTATTTACCTACTTGCACCAATGTGTAAGTAATCGAATATTTTTATTATTGCATATGCGCAAACATTGGATTTTTTTCCCTGTCGGGAGTCAACTGACTCCCAACAGGGAAAAAAAAAAAAAAAAATCCAATGTTTGCGCATATGCAATAATAAAAATATTCGATCAATTATCTCAGTTTGTAGTTGGTGTGGCTTAACACATTTTTGCATAACACCAGCCATATGTAAATACTTTCTTACAAATCATTGACTTTTATTAAATAGATGGAGGAGAGCCTGTCATCTAACAAATATTTCTTATTGTTGCATTAACTCAAACATTCGTTCTCCTATAAATTCCAACTTTGTCTCTATTGAGATGTTAAAATATGTCATAAAATATCATTTGACCCTCGACAAGGAAACAAAACCAATGTTTGCATATTTGCAACTTTAAAAGTATTTGATTTACATACATATTGGTACAAGCAAGTAAACAAGCCAAAAATAAACTTTTATTCTGGCGCAGTTCAGGGGTGACATATGAGCTTTAGCTGATTAGTAACCAGATGGGTTACCAATAAAGAGAGTTTGCTATATCCCAATTAAGTGGGTTGGTTAACAGTTTAATATCAAATCAAAGTGATTTGATAATATGATTTGAAATAAGAACACAAGGACAGTGGTTTAGAGAATGGAAAAAAGAATAGTTTCAAAGTTACAATGAGTATATTGATCACAATTAACAGTTTTCTTAAAGGTAAATTTATAATTGACAAAATAACTTACAAAGGAACTTTCTCACGATGAGTAGGTATAACAAGCGAGCAAGTTAGCGAGTGTGTCGAAGTGACCGAGTATTAGCATGGTGAAGTACCATTATGCTCGCGGGATCGAGAGGTGACTTACCAAAAGACAAAATTAAGACAGTCTACAATTTCGATAAACTTTACAAAATTGAAATTCAAACCAGAAATGAAATATCTGAAATCTGGTACCAAGAATCAAATGGTGCCCTTATCTGGTACACTGATGGTTCCAAAAAAGAAAAAGGAGTGGGCTCAGAAGTGTATGGACTCACACCAAAAGTGAAAATATACAAACACCTTGGACACAACACAACAATTTTCCAGGCAGAATTATGCGCCATAACAATATATGCCTATGAAAATCTCATAAGAAACTATAGACACAAAACTATTTATATTTACTCCAACAGTCAAGCAGCTCTCAAAGCTCTAAGCTCATGTAAAATAAATTCATCTACAGTCCAAGACTGTAATTTAGCATTAAACAAACTAACAATAGAACACAACAACAAGGTGGTTCTAAGATGGGTGCCGGGACACTCAAACTACAAAGGCAATGAAGAGGCAGACAAACTTGCAAATATGGGGGCTGACTCAGTTACCTATGGACCAGAACCTTACTGCATCTTAACCAATAGTGTCATTAAAACAATATCATACAAACAACATGCTAGAAAAAGCGAAACAAAACTGACTTAACCTATCAGGACAAAAGCATGAAAAATCAATGATCTCAGGCTTCTCAGCTAAAATATCTAAACAAATTCTTACTCTTAACAGAGAAAATATAAGAATTCTAATCAGAACACTGACTGGACATTGTAGATTAAATAAACACCTATGCACAATGAACTTAGCAGACATGCATCTATGCAGATTCTGCCTAGACGAACATGAAACTCCGCTACACCTGCTCAAGGACTATGGACCACTGATGCAAACAAGAGCCAGAATATTTGGCACTCACATCGCTGATGTAATACAAATCAGAGAAGCCAGCCAACTGAAGAGATTGGACTATGGGAAGACCTCTAGAAGCCAATCATTCACAATGAGCTACATATCAAGCTGACGTGAAGAAGCCGCTAGAAGGATATATAAAAAAATAAAAAATAATATTAATTAATAATCATCAGAATAAAAAAAATTAACCTTCAAGTCGTCCAACTTTTGGAATGGTAATCCGCACACGCTGCAGTTGAACGGCTTCTGCTTGGCGTGCTTCAGCTTGTGTATCTCGAGCTTGCTGAGTGACTGGAAGCGATAGTCGCACTGGTCGCAGGCAAACTTCCTCCACCTCCGATGGGACAGCTCGTGGTGCTTCATGTCTCGCTTCTTGGCGCATGTGTACTCGCAGGCCTTGCACTGCAGGATCTCGCCCTTGGTGTGGCAGTTCTTCTTGTGCTTCTTCAGCGAGCTCGGGTAGCGACAGCTGTAGTTGCACTCGTTGCAGGAGATGGGCTTTGTCTGAGTCACCTGCGCACACATTTATCATTATTATATTTTTTTTATTCCCAAATAAAAAGAATTACGTAAGCCATAATTACATAACAATATTAATACAAAATACAATGCATAGTAAAAAATATTGCAAATTTTACATACTTGGATAATATATATTGAATCTGTAATAGAACGATGTATGACAAGGTCAGAAATGATGACATAAGGACAGAATGTAAAATTAAGAAAGATGTTACTAATAGAATGAAAGTGAACACATTGCGATGGTTTGGCCACATGGGGAGAATGAATGAAGAACGCCTGACGAAGAAATTATACATTGTGGACAGGAATGGAATGAGAGTTTGGGGCCGCCCAAAGAATGTATTTTGAAAGACAAATATTAGAAGCGTGAACAACAGACGAACATGTATAAGACAATGTATGAATGTCGATGAGGCGATGAATGTATGTCAAGATAGAAATAAGTGGCGTTCGGTTCTCTCTGCCTACCCCGCGAGGGACATGGCGTGATAGTATGTATGTATGTATGGATATATTGCCTCACTAGGCAAAAGCCTGTTTCGAGGCCTGTTTATTTACGATTCTTCAACAGATTTAATATAAACAATCAAAAATATATAAAATTATTGTGAAAACTTGATATTCCTATTTAGCAATATGAAAATAAAAATATCATGATATATTTGACAGACAAAAATGAATAATAATAATAATGAATACATGTAGAATTGTTAAAGATTTTTTAAACGTTAATATTCGGGAATCAGTAGGGTTGTTAGGTAGTATAGAGACCTCCTCAGAGCCTAATCCTTTGATATGTTAAGTATCTGGATGGGTGAACTATTCCCAATTGAAAGCTTGATGATGCGTTTGTTGCATTTTATTTTGCTCTTTTAAATAAATTACAATTTACGCATTGATCTGCTAATTCTTTTGAGGAAGTGTATAATGGTAATAATAATAATAATTGAGTGTTATTATTTGTAGTGCTTAATTGTTATTAATATCATTAGTAAATCGGCCAGCGCCGCAAAAAAAAACTTTGATTTCAATATTTTACTATGAAAACTTGATAATTCTTCAATGCCATTATATGAAAGTAATGTGTCTTTTTAGTAATTTGGAAATAAAAATATGAAATTTTAAGTTTCCTGAGCTTGGGGTCACTTTGAAATATGTCATTTAAAAAAATTGTGAAGCGCTGATCAGATATGCTTCAAAATCTAATGGGGTCTAAGCGAGTATTAGATATACATATTTGCAAAATTTGAAAAGAATCGAATGATTACTTAGTCTATAATTGATAAAGTAAAATAAACACGCCGTACATAGCACATAGTACATAGATACATTGTTATGAAACATTCAGAATATAATCTCAGCATGATACTAGATGATAATTGCGAATTCATAACTACCCACTATAACCCCTTGGGGTAGTGATGTGTAAAAATAGTTCACCTTATCGTTATTTGATACTGCGAGTTCGGTGAGGCTGGCGAGACTTGGTAGATCATCTTCTTTAGGTAATTCTTCCTGTATTATCTGAAAATATAACATTAATTATTTATTATACAAGGCAAAATGATTATTTTTGTATGTACATACATACATACATACCATCACGCCATGTCCCTTACGGGGTAAGCAGAGAGTACCGAGCGCCATACTTCTCTATTTTTGCAAACATTTCTGGCTTCCTTTACATCCATGCTCGTCGATTGTTTATCAAACTTTTTATGTTTCCTTCTTTCTGTTAGGGATATCCTTTTGAATCCTCTCCTTATCCGTATCCCTATCATAGACAATGTTTGCCAACCCGCCTAGCCGCGAGAAGAAATGTTACAAGAAAAGGACTACCTACAACTACATAATATCGTCTGCTGACAGGAAAAAGTCACTAACTGCAACAAACATGTTTTCGAGATAATGGCTGTCAAAGTTTTTCGGCAATATTAACTCTCATAACTTTTTTAATTGTTTATAGATTGTCATGAATTTTTCAACATATATAAAAATAAGCCTAATCTAACTATATTTGATGTTCAAATTTGACAAAAACTCATAGGGAATGAAAAAAAAAACACAAAATTGCATATAATGAGATTTTCCTGACGGCTCATCTGCCATACTGTATGAGATTGTATGTAATATTTCTATGTAGCAAAATTCATTATAATGCTTTCATAAAAAAATTCAAATTTTAATCACTTCTTTGCAACCTGCACAAGTGGCGAGTTTATTGCCATTTTGCAATTTCTTCCAAACATTTTGTATTCTTCTAATATTCTAATTTTATTAGTAACTATCATGAATATTTCAGATGTTTCAAATGAAAGGTACATACCGTTTGTGCCCAGGACCTCTAAATTTTTTACTTGACTTTAAAATTAATAGAAATTTAGGTATTTACTCACATTTTCAGAAGATATTCAGATCAACTTCTATTTTCTGTCTTATATATATATATTTTTTTTAATTAACCAATATTAAACCTGGATTTATTCTAAATCATATTATGAATACTAAACCTTAAATACCGTCAACATCAACAATACATGTAAAAATATAGTTTTTTTTTGTTTTTTTTTAAAGAACGAATATGTTCGTTTAACAAGTAGGTACATTTATGCATCCTCATAATACCCAACTTGTATTATGAGGATATAATAATGTAATAATGATGTATAATATTGATGAGGCGATATATGTGTTCCAGGATATAAAAATATAGTGTTTGGTTCTCTCTGCCTACCCCGTTAGGGACATGCATGGGTTGATGTATGAGAATAACAGACTAAAATGTTGAGATGATGTATCAATATAAATAAGGCGATAAATGCAATCCGGGATAGAAAACAATGGCGTTCTTTTCTCTCTGCCTACCCAGTTAGGATGTGATGCTATGTATTTATCGAAAATTAATTTTTTTAGTTAATGTGTTAAAATTTTCGAATATTGGTAGTTAAATACAAAAATATGTAAAAAAAAGACTTCATTACAACGATAATGACTTTTTCCAGACGGCATAATTGAAAAAAAATGCAGATAATGAATATTTTTCCGAAAAATCTCCGCAACGGGACCTGATATGAAGATAATTTTTTTTCCAGATGTAAAGTGTGTTTTGGTGAATATGATAGCATAGTTAACTCAATTTTGCCAAAATAGGCAGTTAGTGACTTTTTCCTGTCAGCAGACGATATAGATCTACAGTATAGCGAGTTTACTTCAAGCGACGACACAGTGCCCTTCATATACGTATTTTTCATTAGTTTACCTGCGTTTCAAGTATTTTTCTATATACCTAGTGTTCTTCGTAAAGTTAAAGTTTTCTTCGTATAGTTTTCGTGATTGTGTTCCTGTGCTGCAAAAAACATTCTAACATTTAATTCATCTTCATATTGGTTCGTCGTGGCTGGCGGTAAGTACAAATTTACCTACATTGTTCTATGCTCCCTTCGAAATATTGTGTATCTTCAATTCCCGATTTTTACCCTCCATACAGTCCATTTGCTCCAACACTTTCAAAATATCATTCACATGGTCATGCCATCCCTTTCTGGGGCGACCTCTGCTATTCACTCCATCTCTTGCACCCATCTATATTTTTTTGGTCAGTCGTTCATCGTTCATTCTTTCAATATGTCCAAACCACCTTAAAGCATTAACTTTCATTTTACATATAATATCCTTCTTTATCTTGCATTCTCTCCTTATGTCCTCATTTCTTATTCTGTATATGTGCGCCCTAATTGGTGTACTTGAGTCGAGCTCTAGGTAAAATAATACGGATTAACTATATTTTTAACTTTGTTTTCACCACGTATAAAATGAATTTGCGACCGGTTTCGGAACTAACCGTTCCCTCCTCAGACAGAATTGAAAAAATACATACGTGTATTAATCAATATAAGGTGCAAACAAAGTTAAAAATATAGTTAATTTTTGTCAAATGTTCCATAAAGATAAAAACACGATATTTGCTAATAAAATAATATGGCTTATTAGATTTTAGAAAAAAATTAGAATATTGGGTAAATAGCGATTTATCTTTCTCTCGTTTTCTACGTTTGACTTTGAATTTCTCAGGATTTAGATTACCCAGCATTTCTCTTATTTGATTTTCTTTGGATCCTCAAATTTTTCTTGTTGTTTATAACATGGATCTCTGATGGAGAGATGCCAAATGAAACAATAAAACTCCGATCGTCATACGTCAACACAACACAAATGGCAGCCATGTTGACAAGTTGGCAACAAATAATTTTATAGATTTTTGTTTTATGAAAAATGATGAAAAAAGATTCCTATTTAAAAAAAAGTATTGTCATTATACCTAGTTAAAAAAAAGAGTATTGTCATTATACCTAATTAAAAAAGAGAATTGTTATACCTAATTAAAAAAGAGTATTGTCCTTATACTTATTTAAAAAAAAGGATTGTCATTATACCTAGTTAAAAAAAAGAGTATTGTCATTATACCTAATTAAAAAAGAGAATTGTTATACCTAATTAAAAAAGAGTATTGTCGTTATACTTATTTAAAAAAAAGGATTGTCATTATACCTAGTTAAAAAAAAGAGTATTGTCGTTATACTTATTTAAAAAAAAGGATTGTCATTATACCTAGTTAAAAAAAAGAGTATTGTCATTATACCTAATTAAAAAAGAGAATTGTTATACCTAATTAAAAAAGAGTATTGTCGTTATACTTATTTAAAAAAAAGGATTGTCATTATACCTAGTTAAAAAAAAGAGTATTGTCATTATACCTAATTAAAAAAGAGAATTGTTATACCTAATTAAAAAATAGTATTGTCGTTATACCTATTTAAAAAAAAGAGTATTGTCATTATACCTAATTAAAAAAGAGAATTGTTATACCTAATTAAAAAAGAGTATTGTCATTATACCTAGTTAAAAAAAAGAGTATTGTCATTATACCTAATTAAAAAAGAGAATTGTTATACCTAATTAAAAAAGAGTATTGTCGTTATACTTATTTAAAAAAAAAGGATTGTCATTATACCTAGTTAAAAAAAAGAGTATTGTCATTATACCTAATTAAAAAAGAGAATTGTTACACCTAATTAAAAAAGAGTATTGTCGTTATACTTATTTAAAAAAAAGGATTGTCATTATACCTAGTTAAAAAAAAGAGTATTGTCATTATACCTAATTAAAAAAGAGAATTGTTATACCTAATTAAAAAAGAGTATTGTCGTTATACTTATTTAAAAAAAAGGATTGTCATTATACCTAATTAAAAAAGAGAATTGTTATACCTAATTAAAAAAGAGTATTGTCATTATACCTAGTTAAAAAAAAGAGTATTGTCATTATACCTAATTAAAAAAGAGAATTGTTATACCTAATTAAAAAAGAGTATTGTCGTTATACTTATTTAAAAAAAAGGATTGTCATTATACCTAGTTAAAAAAAAGAGTATTGTCATTATACCTAATTAAAAAAGAGAATTGTTATACCTAATTAAAAAAGAGTATTGTCGTTATACTTATTTAAAAAAAAGGATTGTCATTATACCTAGTTAAAAAAAAGAGTATTGTCATTATACCTAATTAAAAAAGAGAATTGTTATACCTAATTAAAAAAGAGTATTGTCGTTATACTTATTTAAAAAAAAGGATTGTCATTATACCTAGTTAAAAAAAAGAGTATTGTCGTTATACTTATTTAAAAAAAAGGATTGTCATTATACCTAGTTAAAAAAAGAGTATTGTCATTATACCTAATTAAAAAAGAGAATTGTTATACCTAATTAAAAAAGAGTATTGTCGTTATACCTATTTAAAAAAAAGAGTATTGTCATTATACCTAATTAAAAAAGAGAATTGTTATACCTAATTAAAAAAGAGTATTGTCATTATACCTAGTTAAAAAAAAGAGTATTGTCATTATACCTAATTAAAAAAGAGAATTGTTATACCTAATTAAAAAAGAGTATTGTCGTTATACTTATTTAAAAAAAAGGATTGTCATTATACCTAGTTAAAAAAATGAGTATTGTCGTTATACTTATTTAAAAAAAAGGATTGTCATTATACCTAGTTAAAAAAAAGAGTATTGTCATTATACCTAATTAAAAAAGAGAATTGTTATACCTAATTAAAAAAGAGTATTGTCGTTATACTTATTTAAAAAAAAGGATTGTCAATATACCTAGTTAAAAAAAAGAGTATTGTCGTTATACTTATTTAAAAAAAAGGATTGTCATTATACCTAGTTAAAAAAAAGAGTATTGTCATTATACCTAATTAAAAAAGAGAATTGTTATACCTAATTAAAAAAGAGTATTGTCGTTATACCTAATTAAAAAAGAGAATTGTTATACCTAATTAAAAAAGAGTATTGTCGTTATACCTATTTAAAAAAAAGTATTGTCATTATACCTAGTTAAAACGAGTGGGTTGTGGCCAACGCTAAACTCCTCACTAACAAGTCACTATAGAGTATTCAAAGTTTCTATAGAAAGTTTTCGGCAATTTTATGAAATGAGTGAGTTTAATTCTTTTATTATTTAAATATATTATTATGAAAAATTGATATTTATTAATGACATTTTATGTAAGTGATGTGCCCTTTTAGCAATTTGAAAATAAAAATAACAAATTTCGAGTTTCCTGAGCATGGGAGTCACTTTGAAATATTTGACAGTTAAAAAAAATGAGAAGCACTATTCAGATATCCTTCAAAATCTAATGAGGTCTATGCGAGTTTTTGATATACAAATTTGCAAAATTTGAAAATAATCGAATGAGCACTTTAGTCTATAATCGATAATCTAGAATAAACACGCCGTACGTAGCATATTATAGTACACAGCACACACACACACACACAGATACATTGTGATAAAACTTTCAGAATGCAATCCCAGCATGATACTAGTTGATAATCTGCAATAAAAAATTACCTTAAAAATTACGAATTCATAAATCCCCTTGGGGTAGTGAGGAGTAAAAACAATGTTAAGTTCAACCCCTTCTTCATAAGGATTCATATTTTTTTCGTGCAATTCCAATAATATCTAAAAATTTAAGTCCTGGCAGCACCGTCCACCGTGGTTGACATTTGTCATTTGACAGATATTATATGCGTTCGTTCTGTCATTTGATAAAACATTTAAATAATTAATCAGCATAATATTATATTATAACTTTTTGTTTTATGTAGCTTCACGGGCAACTAACAGGTACAATGTCAAATAATTATTTAACATGCACCAATAACAAGCTGCCACATTCTGGAGACTTACGATCTGCTTATGGTATTAATCGTCTCACAGAGCCAGACTTAAAACACAATTAAAAACTGTGTCTCCACCGGGAATCGAATCTGGGACCCTTGGATCAGTAGTCAGATACCTAACCAACTGAGCCACGAAGGCCGAAGATAGAAATGATGCGACTATTTTAATTTTATGTTTCCCCCAGAGACAATCCAACTAGCAAACAAGTCGTATAAATAAGAGTTATACCTATGACTTTTAGTCGTATAGGAGTTTTATAGTGGTTATTAACTAACTCTGTTAGTCGTATAGACGTTGTACATCTGACGGTTAAGTCGTCTAACTAAATAGTCTAATTGCAACGTCCCATAAACGTTTTTGCAACGTAATTATACAAGGATCACATAATGGTCTTAATCGAAATGTTAACTTAACAAAGCTGTATGTCATAAAAAGATTTCAGTTGTATAAAGATTTTTAAAAAGACAATATCGTCATAAAAAGGGTATTATTATAACATCTAAACAACTTATTGGCCTATAAACGTTTTAGAAAAAACTTTAATAGACGATTGTATAGTGGTATTATGGATGACTTCAATAGGACATAAAATTATTAGTGTGACGTTTATATTATTCAACAGTTGGTTTTATAAATGAAAAACAAAAACTTTTATAAAACATAATATGTAGTTGTCGATGAACCTGTTATATTCCTTTTATATGACAATATGTTTTATAGATGTTAAGTACAGACTTTTATAAAACAAAATTAAACATTTTGTTTTACATTTAGGAGAAATTAAGAGAACATAAAACGCTGAATCTAGTAATTGAATATAATATGATTTATTAAAACATCCTAATACATGATGAAGTTACATGTTAGTTAAGATAAATATCACGTGCGTTAAAAAAGTTTTATACGTGAATTAAATCAACGGAAACCTAATGTTTATTGATATTTTTCTGCATTTTGAACAAACTTGACTTGAAAAAACTATGAGTCTTTTTTCCCTTTGTTTACTATTCAAGTAAGCTTTTTTCTTGGCCTTCTGGCCCTTAATCCATTGTTGACTAGGCGTCGTCGAATCGTCCTATCGCTTACAATTATACCACTCTCAGCAAGGATGTGTTGGATATCACTCGAAGTGGATCTACGGTCTTGAAGAGCTAATTTCGTTATCCTTCTGTCGTCTATCAATAACGTCTTCTGGTTTCTGCCAGATTTTACAGCATTGTGTAAACTTTTGGAGACTTTGAACCTCTCGCAGACCTTTGAACTCCAGACTTGGACGCTCTGTGTCCCAACTTTTCAGCAATTTGTTTATATGTATATCCCTCTTCTCGCAGGGTAACTGCTCTACTACATTTTGTAGGTGACCAGTAGCCTCCAAGCATGTTTCAGAAGAAGTTTCAGAATAAAATAATCTCAGAACTTGAAAAAACACTCCAACCACTTACAAATGACACAGTACAGGACGAACGACAGACTAATAGCTCTTGCTTAGATAGGATTTCAAATATCCTCAATAATTACTTTCTAATGATCACAGACATCAAAAAAACAAATTTCCAGAAAAAAATGTGAGTAATAATGATGATTCATATCATCAAATAGTAAGGTATATGTTCCTTACAACTCATTATGAGACAAATTAGAAAGGATTAACTAATTTTGTAAAAAAAAGTTAAAATAATTAAGAAAATATTTATTGTTTCTTGCGAAATAAACAAAAGAAAATATTTGTCATTAAAAACAATAAGATTGCAATAAAATTTCAATGAAAAAGTAAAATGAATCACCTAGTAAGTTGAAAAATGTAGTCAAAATAAAAAGTTTCCATTCTTTTGGACACTACTGAATATCACGTGTTTGTGTCACCGACACAGTAACAACATAGTTCTCTATAAATAATGGGGTGCATGCTAACTCCATGGCTCTTCAATCTATACGTTGAATGTTGCATCAGAACTTTTATGGAGGATAGCAAGGGTCTGAAATTTATTTATTTATATTCACATACACGGCCTCTTAGCCATTATAAAAATATGGTAAAAATAAAACATAAAACTCGTATTAAACAACACAACAATTAAAAATAAAAACAACACAATGATTCATTAAAATACAAAATCTATCACACAAATCGAAATATTCATAATATGTCCCATTCCGATTCGTCTAAATTTATCTGTCTGAATTTTAGTAGGTATATGAGAAATGTCAAAACGTTGACAATTCAGTAAGTATAGTATATGAAGGATGTAAAGAGAACGTACTGAGAATGGATGCCAGCAAATCGAAGTTCAAATGGTGTTTCAAAAGAGTGATAGCAGAACAGCGTACCAAATAAAATTAGAGAACAAATGGCTCAAGCAAGTAGACGAATATGTCTATTTGGGAAGCAACGGAACACCGGAATGGACGGATTGATAAAGAGATCGAAAGAAGAGTTATGGCAAGAAACAGAGAGAATGGAGCACTTAGACCAGTTATGAATGACCGCAACATATCAAAGGATGCTAAAGATGCCATTGATAACGCTATCTTAAAAGTGCCAACCTTGATGTATGCAAGTGAAACCTGGACATGGCAGAAGTCACATGAAAGCAGAATAAATGCAGTTTAAATGAGATCACTAAGATGAATCTGTAATAGAATTTAAGATGAAGATAGATGTCATTAATAGAATGAAAATGATGAATTCATTTCATTCATTAATTGGCCACATGGGGAGAATGAATGAGGAATGCCTGACGAAGAAAATATACAATGCGCATAGGAATGAAATGAGAAATCAATGCCGCCCAAGAAAGGGATGGCATGACCATGTGAATGGTATTTTGAAAGACGAAAAGGTTAGAAGCGTGAAGAACAGATAAACATGTATAAGAAGGTGTATGAATGTTGACGAGGCGATGATTGTGTGTCAAGATATATGGCATTCAGTTTTCTCTGTCTACCATGTGAGGATCATGGCATTATGGTATGTATAAGAATCACATACATTAGGTATGAGAAATTTTATAAATATAATAATTAAATTAGACAAATGATTTACTACAAACAAGACAAATATTGAAAATAATATTTCTATATTGCCCTCATTCAGTATAACAAAAGCTGTTTTTCATTCAAATTTTGCTTATGAGTAAAAGCATTTCTTTATAAACATTATTCTATTTCTATTTTACAAATATATATATATATATATATATAAAGTCACTAAAATTTAACGATTTATTATACACAGACTAATCTCCTGAGCTCGTAGTGCACAGTGACATAGATCTGTAAATGTGTGGGTGCGAGAGAGACTGCTCAATAGAGTCTGGTCAATCAAAGAACACTTTTAATATATAATACTAAACATAATATAGGAAAAAAAATTCACTTGATCTCTGAAGTGCTGCTTTAACTAATACCATGAAATATTTATTTAGCTTTTGTGCATAATTTTAAGACAATAAACCAAAAATTCTAAAAGAAATTTTTCAAAAGCATACTTTGTGAAATATAAATTATATATAGTAATATGAAAGCTTTCTATGCATGACATGTTATGGCTGGTCTGGAAAAATATAGTTGTTTGTTACTCATGATGAACATACACAATATTATGATTTCAAAAATCAATATTAAGTCTATACAAGTTGTTCTAAATTCAAACTTTACATGGGAAATTAGTAGTTGATGAATATTATTTGTTTTGTTATTTTTTATAAACTTAATTTCTTTATGTTACATTGAGAATACATGAATGTAATTCAATGTAAATAATGTTCTTTTTATATATTTTTCAAAACAACATAGTAAAACATCAAGTTTCCCAAGTAGAATAACTGCCGTTGAAATGAGGTCTCTCAGACAAATGTGTAATAAGACGATGTGTGATTGAATAAAAAAAGTAAGCACAAGAACAGAATGTATGTTGGAAAAGGACACCACATGCAAAATAAAAATATAATATATGTCCTTAAGTGGTTCGGCCACATAGAAAGAACAGATGAAGAACAGTTGACAAAAAAATTATACATGGCTAAAAGATGCGGAATAAGAGATAGAGGTCGGTCGAGAAAGACTCATTTAAATCACATGAATGGAATCTGATGTGTAGATAGTAGGAGAGTGTGCATGAGGCAATGTTTGGATTAAGTGAAGCGAGAAAAGTATATCAGGAAAGGAAAGTATGGCGCTCAGTTCTCTCTGCCTACCTCAATATGAACAAGGCATGATAGTATGTATGTAAAAAAACACAAAATATTTATTTGTAACTAGTATATTCCTAGAAAATAAACTATCATGACGTTCGGTTTCTAAAAAAAACTGATAAAATAAACATTTTCCTAATATTCATATAAGATATTATGAAAAATGATGTAAAAGAGTAAAATTAAATAATAATTTAACATAAACAGAGCAAATTTCACAATAATAATGTTAATATATTACCTTTAGTCAGAATATATTATTATAAGGTCTTTGGTATATACCTAGTCAAAGATGTTCCGTACTCAAATTTTGTATGGAAAATTTTCAGCGATTTTATGAAATGAGTTTGTTTAATTATTTTTTTATTTTATTATGAAAAGTTGATATTTCTTGAATGCCATTTTATGAAAGTGATGAGCCTTTTTACCTATTTGAAAATAAAAATTTCAAATTTTAAGTTTCCTGAGCTTGGGGTCACTTTGAAATATTTGACAGTTAAAAAAATTGAGAAGCACTATTCATATATCGTTCAAAATCTAATGGGATCTAAGTGAGCATTAGATATACAAATTTGCAAAATTTGAATAGAATCGAATGAGTACTTTAGTCTATAATCGATAAAGTAAAATGAACACGCCGTACATAGCACATAGCACACACACACAGATACATTGTGATGAAACTTTCAGAATACAATCTCAGCATGATACTAGTTGATAATCTGCAAAAAAAAAAATACCCTTAAAAATTGCGAAATCATAACTCCCCACTATATCACCTTGTGTTAGTGAGGAGTAAAAAAATATTGTTGTTATACCTAGTTAAAAAATAGTAGAAAGAGTAGAGTAAAAAATTGTCATAAAAGTTAAACAAAGGATTATGTTTTTGTTCTTACCGGTTCAGAAGGAAACGTCTGCAGGGTCATCTGCTTTTTGCTGACGTCCAACTGAATTATATTGGCGCCCTGATGTCTCTTGTCAAGGTCCTTGTCACAGACCTGCGTCTGTGCCTCCTCCGCCACCGTCACCTGAATGAGATAAAAATCGTCCTCCTGCCGTCTCTCGTAGTTGCAGATGCCGTCCAGGTCCTTCTGGGTGATGTTTTCCTTCTGCGCTATCATGTACGCCTGCTGATGGTGTCCGTTCTTGGGGTCCAAATATGCCTCCTGACCCTTGGGAATCAGGTAGGTCTCCTGCGCCTTTGGTATTATATAATTCTGCGTCTTGGGCACAATGTAGGACTCCTGCCCCTTTGGCGGTATGTACGACTCTTGGCTCTTCGGTATAATGTATGACTGCGTCTTGGGTATCAGATAGATTTCTTGATCCTTTTGCGTTATGTATGTCTCCTGACCCTTAGTCGGAATCAGGTACTCTTGTGTCTTGGGCAGTATGTAGGACTCCTGGGTTTTTGGAATTATGTAAGACCCAGAATCCTTCGTTATTATGTACGACTCCGACTGAAGCTTCGGTACAATGTAAGATTCTTGAGGCTTTGGGATGATGTACGAAGACTCCTGCGTCTTGGGTATCAGATAGGCCTCCTGTCCCTTTGGGATCAGATAAGTCTCCTGGACTTTTGGAATGATGTAAGTTTCTTGCGTCTTTTGGTTGATGTAAGTCTCCTGCGACTTCTGGTTGATCTGATAGGCCGTCTCTTGATTCTTTTGTGCGATGTAGGAGTCTTGACTCTTCTGGGCGATGTACGCCTGGCCCTTTGTGGCTATGTACGGCATGTGTGTCTTTTGCTGCATGTACTGCTGATCTTGGCCCTTCTGGGCGATGTACGCCGTAGGCTGTCTTTGCGTCATGTAGGTGTCCTGTGTCTTCTGTGTCAGGTAGGTCTCCTGTCCCCTCTGGGTGAGAAAGAGGTTCCTCTGAAAGTTTGTGTTGAGGTTGAGAGGATCCTCATTGCAGGTGAGATGGGACTGGATGTAGGAGACTTGCTCCATGTTCATAGAATGGTCCATTTTGACAGCCGTTACTGTACAGACACCTCCTCAAACTGAAAGAATAATATTATCAAATTAATATGGATGGAGGCAGATCAGTTAGTGCACTGGTTTAGTAATACAGTGGTTGCGATACATTAACGGATTCCTAATGTTAAACTCTAACATGAAAAAGTCATCAGCACAGTACCTGGAGTGATTTTAAAGTAAAACATACCAAATATATTTAAAAATGATTAGTTAATAGTTAACCTTTTATGAAACAAATATTAAGGCCCTTGTATACCTTGGGCATATAGTTGCACACAAAAATGTAGACCAAATTACCTTCTACCCAATAATAAGTTGCCACATTCTGGAGACTTACGATATTAATCGTCTCACAGATCCAGACTGAAACAAAATTAAAAACTGTGTCTCCGCCGGGAATCGAACCCGGAACCTTTGGATCAGTAGTCATATATCCAACCAACTGAGCCACGAAGGCCGACAAGATTTAAATTTTTTTTATAATATTCGATGGGTGAAAGGCGACATTTTATAAATTAACAAGAGGATCCATTCAAAGTTTTATTTTTAAATATATATAAAAAAAACCCTTATTTAAAAATTAGCGGTCATACTTTAAACTAGGTAAGGTCACTATTTCTCAAAAAAAAATCTCAAATTACTGCAAAAATTAACAGATAAATTAACCATAATAGGTAGCTGATTTCATCATTAATATTTAAAAATTTTATGGTTTTTGTGTTGAGTATTTTGTAAAGAAAATAAATAAACACATATACAACTAATAAAATGAGTTATATAGAGGATAATATATATAGCAACTCAGATCTTTAATTGTTCATAAATACCAAAAGAATACTATGGGTCAAAAATAAATCTAAGAATTCACAGCAACCACAAATCAAAAAAGAAACTAATAAAAAATTGGCGGGATCATAAAATACATAAATATTATGATTCTCAAAGTTTAGTATTAAAAAAAGTAGTGTTTATAAAATGAATGATATAAATGGAGGCCACGGAATAGCAAGTGAGTGTACATACATGGCCGACCTCTCGATACTTTTACATTATTATGAATTTAACCGATGAAGTAATCGACTAATGACATAATTTCGATTCAATCTCATAATAAATCAACTGTAAAAATATAAAACAAACACACAAAAGGGCACCGAACGCGATCACAACATTGAAATGTCAAACAAAATTTCGTCTCCACAAAACTAAAAGATTAGAAAAGCCATTTTACTTGGCAAAACGTAAATTTCGTATATACATATAGTCGATCTATATATAACAAAAGAGGAATGTAGCGAGGCATCTCGCGGAAAAGAGACACGCTCGAATATATCGATTACGACGGTGTCGAACGAACGGTTTGACTCTTTCAATGATGAGGTTGTACTCTCGAAACCACTAATTGCCCGAAGCAAACACATCATATTTTATACAATTGTCGTTTAAAACACAATTGAACTGACCGTTTGATCACCCGGGGAGGTGATGCTGCGTCGTTATAATCCCTTTCCGACGAAATATAGTGTTTTTACTGTCATTAATAACTATTTTTTGGGACACCAAGATATGCAAACCAACAAAGTGACGCGGCGATGCGAGTTGCGATTTTGCACATAATCAAAACACAACATGGCGACTATCTTACGAACATCGCCGAACGTGGCCGAACGTTTACTAGCAATCATTACCAAATATTTTTACTTTGATTATTTTTTATTAATAAATCGCTTTCACTCAAATAATCTGATTTATCACAATCATCATATTATCTACGAAACAATACAAATAATAAGAATAAATCATTACTTTATATTTCAATATTTAATTTCGGCTATTTCCGACATCAAGTCGGCCATTTTGAATTTAAGTTATGTGTAAAAAAATATTTATCCACTGTATATAAAATTTTTCTTTTATCTCGGTGGAGCTGGGCACGCTGGGTAGGTCCGCTCAAATATTTTTCCTCTTTAAAAACAAATGTAAATTTACTAAGAGGAAAAGAAAAAATAAAGTCGTTTTTTAAAACAATTTTATCCTTCCATTATTCACGATTATTTGAGTTTTTGAAAAAGCATCACATTTGATAAATATGTCCGGTGAAATTTGACATGTCACGTCACTTGCAAATAAAATCATATAACAGTGAAATTTACAGAATTTACTCATGAATACAGATAATATGCATTGATAAATGCACTATAAATTATTGGTAGTTATCAAAAATGTATTGAATTGTGTGTCTTCTCGAAAAAGGACATAAAATTGAAAATCTGACAGGTAAGTACCTATTTTAATATATCGGCGTAGGTACCAATATGTGCCTACCTAAAAAAAAATCACGAAATAATTAATATATTCCATATTTGATTTTTTGACATGTTGACAAAACAATTGACGAAGATGTTTGAATATATGAGAGTTTTAACAAAATTAAGATCTTTTCGAAATCTTCTCTTGGACCTACCCCTTGATGACGAGGTAATAAGGCACTTTTTTCATAAAATATCATTTTGCGTATTTCTTTGTATCAAGTACCACACTTATAAATTACTACTTTTTGTATTTGTTAAAATAGGTCATTTTTGTACCTACTTTGTTATTTTTGCTTAAAAAAAATAGGAAAATATAGTTTTTAACGTGGGTTAGCACCACAATATGATTTACCATGGAACGGCCCTGCTGGTCTAGGGTTTTGTTTATGAACTATTGTGGCGTTTCTCTGTTTGAGGATTATTGGGAACCAAATGATGCACTGTCCCATTTGTCATGCGATTCTTGTCTTTTTAAGTCAAACTCTCATTACGTTTTATGATCTTTTGACTCTTATTTAGCTTTTATGTGGCCAAACCATTTTTATGCTTTCACATTTTTAATATAGATTAATAAAACTATGACTACCCAGCTCCGTTTTATTTGTTTACAGCTAAATATGACCTAAAATAAAATACGCATAAATTAATACAATATTTTTTATTTCGAAATTTGTATTCTGCATAGAATTATAATGTACAGAAGCCGCGTGTAGTATAAATTTCGAATTCAAATGTATGCCAAGTTTTTTTTTACATGTGTGTGTGAGGCGGTAGATCGGTTGGTCTACGTTTTATGTAGGTGTGCGTATCGGTAGGTGTACGTATACTAGAAATTCTTCTGTTTCAGCGTAGTTTTAGTTGGCATACATTCATTGCGCTGACTATGTATCTGTATCATATATAATCTAAGGTATACTGTGATCCAGACATTCTCATTGGTATAATTTATTAATAAATGCATTTTTTAATAATTATAAACTCGAAGGATCAGACTCACAGACTAAGTATTTGTAATTTACGTATAATAATACTTGGAAAAACCAGCTTTCAACTATTTACCACAATAATTATCCTAATTGTAATCAAATTTATTTAATTTTGTATTATATCAATTCTGTAGGCATCAATCAATCAGTGGTGCTACAACCCATCGTGGGTCCTGGCCTCCTCCAGAAGCTCCCTCCACCCCACCCAGACCATCACTTCCTGCCGTCAGGAAGCGATGGTCAGGGAGGGGTGTCTGTAGACATCCACCATTTAAAATTTCTTGTATGAACTATCTCCTATACCTTAATTTTTTTATGCTCTTACTTGTTTATGTTGAATTTGTTAATAAAAAAGATGGTTTCTCTACTCATCAAATGCATCTTCTCTATTTGTCCTGCCGGGTCCCCCCGACGTTGGCGATCACTCGGGAGAAACTTTCCCTGTCTTGTGCGGTGCGGAACAAGTCCTCCACACGCCTCATTCCGGTCCGCTCCCGAATGTTACGGAGCCAGATAGCTGCTTCCTGCCGACTCCTCTACAGTTGTCAATCTTCCCTTTTATGATCAACTGTAAGATGGGGTATTTTTCGCCTCTGATTATGTGACCAAAATATGAAGTCTTACGGAGCTTGACTGTCTTGAACAATTGTCCGTCAGTATTAGATCTACGCAATGTTGCTGACCATGTCGACCGACATGTTGCTCACCATGTCGGTCCAGGATATCCTTAGCATTGTGATATATGAAAAAAGAGAATGGCGTTCTGTTCTCGTTGCCTACCCCAAATAGAAAAACAGCGCGATGGTACGTGTTTTTGCATTGTTTACTAGGATTTAAAAAAATGATTTGTATTTCTTTAATAAAAGCTGCTCCAGGATGGATTTGGATGACACCCACTTCGACGATCAGCATTTCAACTATGATCATGAGAATGTCGCCAGCGCAGAGACTCCGATGGACATGAAAGAGTCAGACAACGTGACCCAGGACGAGATGAACGACCTCAAGCACAAGGAATTGGACTACGAAACTCATTCTTTACTATACCAGCTGAATTCCCATATCTCTGGATCGGAATTTTCAAACCACCTAAAGATGGCGCACGATATCCTGTCCGAAGCGGAAAACGAGCCTGTCGTAGACATCGACACAATAGACGACAAAGATTGCAGCCCAAACAACATTGATAAAGAAAAAAATCCAGCGGTTTTAAAAGGTGAAAATGAACGAGATGGAAATTTCAGTAAGGCATACGATAGAAATAATTTCATTGAAATTCTGGCTACGTCTAACGCAGACGAAGCAATTGTGTCCGATTCTTACGGCCCAACTGTGTCCAACTCGTATGCGGCAACTGTATCTTATATCAAAGAAGCTAGTGTCTCTGACATTGTAGAAGATGAATCATTTAGAGAAGAAAAGGAATTCAACTCTGATGTGGCAACTATATCTTATATCAATGAAGCTAGTGTCTCTGACATTGTAGAAGATGTATCATTCAACGAACAAAAAGAATTCAACGCTGATGCGGCAACTGTATCTTATATCAAAGAAGCTAGTGTCTCTGACATTGTAGAAGATGTATCATTCAAAGAACAAAAAGAATTCAACGCTGATGCGGAAACTGTATCTTATATCAAAGAAGCTAGTGTCTCTGACATTGTAGAAGATGTATCATTCAAAGAACAAAAAGAATTCAATGCTGATGCGGAAACTGTATCTTATATCAAAGAAGCTAGTGTCTCTGACATTGTAGAAGATGTATCATTCAAAGAACAAAAAGAATTCAACGCTGATGCGGAAACTGTATCTTATATCAAAGAAGCTAGTGTCTCTGACATTGTAGAAGATGTATCATTTAAAGAACAAAAGGAATTCAACGCTGATGCGTCAACTGTATCTTATATCAAAGAATCTAATGTCACTAACATCGAAGATGTATCATTCAAAGAACCAAAGGAATTCAAAGTTGATGGAACAGCTGTGTATTTGGATAAAGAAACTGAAATCGTTTCCAACATGGACGAAGCTATTGTATCTGACCCTCATGCTGTAACTGAAATTTACAGCAAAGCACCGAATGTCTCCGTCACTGATGGAAGCATTGTGTCTTCCCAAAATGAACTAGCCGTGTCTGTTGCCGACGTGATGAAAGAGGAAATGGAACCAAACTCTCACGAAAAGGAGACAATCAAGGATGAAGTCAAATGCGAAACAACTCAAGACTCAAATGATGGATCCAAAACGGGATTAGAATGCATTTTGAACGATTCCGAAGGGGATCTAGGAAACGACGAGGAGTACATCTTTGCTATCGGCAGCGACATTCAGATGGGAGACAGTTTTGAACAGAATACGCAGTCGGTGGAAGCTTTGAAGGCACGGCTGCTGGAGGGTCTGGCCAAGGGAAACCTGGAGGAAGCGGGTGGAGAAAGATTGGTCATAAAGGAAGAACCGATGGATACTGATCTGCACGAGTCCATGATAACAATACTAGTGCCGCATGGCGTCGACGAGAATAACATGAAGGTAAGTCTGATTATCTGTTTTTAATAAGGATGACATTGCAAATTTGTAAATCTAATACTCTCTTAGATTTTGAAGGATATTAGGTGCTTCTCAATTTATTTAACTGTCAAATATTTCAAAGTGGCCTCAAGATTAACACTATTTTTTTTTTTGAAATTGCTACAAAAGCACCTCACTTTCGTAAAATGGCATTATGTATTAATATATTTAAATCAAAAGTAATTTAACAAATTCATTTCATGAATGTTGAAAATAGGGGGTAATACTTACTTATTCATGTGTGGAACACCATCGTTTTCGTAGCCCCCAATATTCAGCCACCTGGATTCACATTTCCTATTGAATGTCTCTCTCTTGACATACATTTCTAGTTTCATTCACGTCCAATAATAATGTGCAATGATAAAATTCAATTTTCTTATTATTTATAACGTTTAAGAATTTGTCCTTTTGTGAATGTGAATTGTTACGTTTATTTTTCTGTCATCAGTTGGAGCCATTGGATTATGATACAAAGCCGCTCGACTATGAATACTATGACTTGGACAAGAGAAAAATTGTGGATAGAAATGGAACGCAGGATGATACCATCGAGGAAATCGAAGACGACGAAGATTTTTACATCATTCAAGTAAGTCGTTATTATATTTATCGGCAACTGGCCAAGGCTGATGTGTCCATATCTGCTACGTCCGATTCTATAACTTTTTAAGAACGGTCCACTTGGTCTCTTGGTGAATTGATATTCTGTAACGCTGATATAGGAACGTTATTACTTGAAGTTATGAATTAATTCAATTCCCTATTCTATAACCACATTTTAGTCGAGTCAACTGTCGAAACGTTCCTAATTTTAGTTCACAATTGGACCCACACTGGTTATTTTGAAAGCAGTCCAGGATATTTTAGTTCACAATTGGACCCACACTGGTTATTTCGAAAGCAGTCCAGGATATTTTAGTTCACAATTGGACCCACACTGGTTATTTCGAAAGCAGTCCAGGATATTTTAGTTTACAATTGGACCCACACTGGTTATTTCGAAAGCAGTCCAAGATATTTTAGCTAAGTTGAAAACATGAGTTGTGTACGGAAAAAACTGAAAATAGATCAATAGATTAAAGAAATTAATATCAATATTTGGGAAGTCCGATGACTGGAATATCCTAATGGATACGAGAACAGAGAGATATAACCTTCCAAAGGAGATCTGCATCTCGTCTCTTAGGCCTGACTTGATAATTTACTCTCTTTCATTGAAAAGTGTTATTTATGTGGAGCTGACTGTTCCATGGGACACAAATATTACAAAAGACCACCAATACAAACTAAACAAGTACAAGGAACTGGTAGATACAACAGTTCAAAATGGCTTTAGCACAAGTATATATGTTGTAGAGGTAGGGACGAGAGGCCTGCCCGCAAAATCTTTATATTCCTACTTTAAAGACCTGGGTCTCCCAAGAGGTAAAATAAAAGAACTTTTGGATAGGGTGGTAAAAGCAGCATCCTATTGGATTTGGTTGCGCAGAGGAGTGGAGTATCAGTCGGAGATTGGTGGGTGAGTGGTGAGCTTGACTTGAGCCATAAAGGGGCCCCTTAATCCCCCATACATGGTCGCAAGCCCATGTGGCTCACCTGTTCCGGCTGGTACTCTGGTCGCCTGTGCTCGTGGGCCTAGAATCTTTTATTTTACCCCTAGGGAGATCCAGATCTTTAAATTAGGAATATAAAGATTTTGTGGGCAGGCCTCTCGCCCCCACCTCTACAGCATATATATTTGTGCTAAAGCCATTATGAACTGTTTTATCTACCAGTTCAAAATGGCTTTAGTATTAAGCCAAGGTGTGCGTATTAGGAACATTTTGTATGGGATAGTGGAGACTTGAGTGCAAAAAACACCAACAAAGAGGCTTCGCAGTATACATTATTTTCTATAGGTATATAGGGTGCATCATGAGGGGAGGATCGTCCTAAGCAGGCCGGTAAGGGACCTCAACACCTATCGATTGAACACCCATGTATGTTCAGTGATATCGTGTGGTTTAAAAGTTATGTAGACTTTTGTGAAATTTTAACAACAATTGGATTTCAGACTAAACCACATCACTGTAAATAATAAATAAATTTGGAATGGTAAAATAAAACCAAAGTTTTCAGTTCTACTAATTTAATGACACTGACTAGTTTCGGTCATCCAGTGACCATTTTCAAAGTGTGAAAAAACAAGAGGTGGTTGGTGTTTATATAATATCTGGTTAAGGGGTTTGCAACATTTTTTTTTTGTTTATTTATTTATTTTTCAGTCAGTTCAATTAGTGTTGCTAGAAAGAACTGACAAAGAAAACTAGCAAACAAAACGGAGCGTACAAATACAAAAAGAAATGTTGTTCACATCACTGTAGCTAAACTATTAGGTCTGCGACCATGATTTTTTTTCTGGGAACAATTCATAGTGATCCTTCTATAAAACAATACATCTGTGAGTCAGCACCAAAAAACAAAATTTCGTCTTCAATTTTCAAACAAAGCTTCAATTTTCCACTAACTTTCAAGGGTTCTAAAAAAATAATTTCACACAATTTTTACTCCACAAGTTATCTTAAAAACTACCACCATTCATAGAGAGCTAGCCCTGCAAATTTCATTCAGCTTGTGTTAGAGGATCATGTTGAAAAGTTCACTTAAATTGTACGAGTACTAAAACTCAATATATTTTCTTTAAGACAGAGACTTATTAAATTGTTGATAAAGATAGTTTTTAAATTATTTGTTGTACTTTAAATCTCCTCTGCTGGGGATCAAACACATACATAGGACATCAGCACGGAAGCCAAAAAATTACTATCCCAAAAACACAATTTGGAACAGATATTTTTCAAACTTAGCCTTACATTGTTAAACATATGGTTGAATATATGGGGAGTATGTGCCAAGACCATCATGGAAAACTTTGTCAAACTCAGAGATACATTGTAAAAATAATACTTAATTAAGAGACCTTTGACTGTCATACAGAAAACCTTTCAAAGAGTTCAAAGTATTTGACCCTAGACAAACATATATCCAATACATTATGACTTACTATCATATAAGTATACTACAATACCAGAGAACACAACAAACTGTAAACACACAAACAAGTACAAACCTAATTATTCATTTATCATATATTATGGGAGGACAGAACTAACACAAATACTTAGTATTCAACAATAACCACTTAAATAATTATTAATTAAAATTATTAACACAACATTATTGAAACTATGTATGTTGTATTGTGTTTGCGATGCTCTTTGAGTAACACATAAAAATATTTGATTTGATTTTGGAACCATGTGATTCATATTAATTACACCAACATAGTTAACTAGTCTCTTTCTATGGCTCTAATATAAAAATCGCGTCAGTATTTATGACTGGTATTATGGCGGACATTGGTACCTGGTTGATCTGTTTTATGTGAGCCCATATGTTTGTTGAGGTAATGATTGTGAGTGCAGAAAGTTGAGATTGTGTACATATTTAGTGTGGAACGGGAACAATCACCTGGTTCATAATTGCATATACCTAATTGTCAATAAAAATTGTAAACTGCTAGCCCTAGAACAGGATTTCCTAGTTGGGCAGCAGTAATCTGCTTATCCTTGACATTGTAAATATGGTGTGATTAGAAATAAATAAATAAAATAAATTAATTAATTCATTTGTAATACAGCAATATGTTTTAACCTCATTTATTGATTTTTACTCCTCACTTACTCAAGGGGATATAAAGTGTTTGCAGGGGTTCTATTCATGCGACTTATGCCACATGCAGAACATATAATTGGGCAATAACAAAGTGGTTTCAGGCCAGGAAGATCGACAATTGACCAAATTTTCGCCCTTAGGCAAATACTGGAAAAAAAGCTCGAGTATAATATAGAGACCCCCCATTTATTTATATATTTTAAGGCAGCATACGATAGTGTCAATAGAGCGACATTGTACGAGGCCATGATGGAAATGGGAGTACCATTCAAACTAGTAAGACTAGTGAGAGCGACATTACATGGTTCAAATTGTAGGGTCAAAATACAAACCAGCACCTCGGACATATTTAAAACCTATAATGGCTTACGGCAGGGTGATGCATTGTCTTGACTATTATTTAATATAGTACTAGAGAAAGCCATCAGAGATGCCAGAATTGAGACAGCAGGTACAATTTTCCGCAAATATAGCCAGATACTTGCATATGCAGATGATGTTGACATAATTGCAAGAACACCAAATGATGTAAAACAAGCGTTTATACACCTGGAAAATGCTTCTGCCAGAATGGGACTTCAAGTGAATTCTTCTAAGACAAAATATATGATTGCAGCTAAAATATCCAACCATAGAAATGCCCAAGAAACTCTGATTAGTGCTGGTAATCATACCATTGAAACTGTGAGGTCGTTCCAGTACCTAGGTTCAATAATAACCAGTAACAATGATGTTAGTGTCGAGATTAAAAGACGAATAGCTGTGGCAAATAAATTCTATTTCGGTATTCACCGTCATCTCAAGTCCCGATTGTTGACACGAAATACTAAGTTGTTATTGTATAAAACATTGCTGCGACCAGTATTATACTTGTATATGGTGCTGAATGCTGGGTACTTAATAGGAAGGATGAAAAAGCGCTGTTGGTTTTTGAACGGAAGGTTTTGAGAAAAATCTTTGGGCCTCTTTGTGAGAGTGGAATATGGAGGATAAGGTACAACCATGAGCTGGAGAACCTTTACAGTGATCCTAACATAGTAAAATATATTAAAATACATCGGCTTCAATGGTTAGGGCACGTTCAGCGAATGCAGGAAGGCCGAATCCCAAAGAAGATTCTCGACACACGACCGGAGGGGAGACGTGGTGTGGGGAGACCCAAGCTGCGGTGGATGGACGGCGTACAGGAGGATCTAAAGAGGATTGGCGTGACAAACTGGAAAATGCAGGCTGATGGACTGGTCTAAATGGCGAAAAATTCTGGAGGAGGCCAAGGCTCACAGTGGGCTGTAGCGCCAATGATGATGATGATGATTATAGACTAAAGTGCTCATTCGATTCTTTTCAAATTTTGCAAATATGTATATCTAATACTCACTTAGACCCCATTAGATTTTGAAGGATATCTGAATAGTGCTTCACTATTTTTTTTAACTATTAAATATTTCAAAGTGACCCCAAGCTCAGGATACTTAAAATTTGAAATTTTTATTTTTAAATTGGTAAAAAGGTACATCACTTTCATAAAATGGCATTGAAGAGTTATCAAGTTTTCATAGTAAAATATTTAAATAAAAAAATAATTGAACTAACTCATTTCATGAAAATGCTGAATATTTTCCATACAAAATTAGAATACTTTATATTTGTCTTGTTAGTGAGGAGTTTAGCGTTGGCCACAACCCACTCGTTTGTCATGATTTTAAAGTATGTTACAATTTTCATACTTTTATGGGCCTATAATATAATATTTTATGTGATCCTTTCCAGGTGGCCGACAACACAATGGCGCGGCACTTGGAGTATGGTCCTGCCCGCCCCGTGCGCCCCGCCAACCAGATCTACTCCACTCCTGTCACGTGCGACCTGTGCAACTACACCACGTTCGACAGGAGCAACCTGCGCAAGCACACCCTCATACACACGGACCTCAAGCCGTACTCTTGCTCCCAGTGCAGCTTCACATGCAAACTTCCCAAATATCTCAAACAGCACCAGGTTAGCTGACACATTATTATTTTATTTATCTTTGTAACTAAGTTGATAACGTCCCGGGTTTGATTCCCGGTGAAAAACACAGTTTTTAACCTTTTTAAGTCGAGCGTAATGTATAGATCGGCCGCTTGCCTAGCCGAGTGTCATCTATACATGCCCTCATGGCTATACATAATTTTGAACCTTCATATCTCAGTAAATTCATACTTGATTGAGACATCATCTATACATGCCCTCATGGCTATACACAATTGTGAACCTTCATATCTCAGTAAATTCATACTTGATTGAGACAAAAATTGTATGAATATTACACCCATACATTTCACTTCAAGACATCTGTTGGTGTATCAACAAAACAATTGTTAAATTATTTAAAAAAATTAAGAACTCTAAACATTGTAATTCATCAAAAATCACCGGCCAAATTTAAATTCTCCTGCCCTTTGTAAGGATCTAATACGCATGAGCGTAGGAAAGAGGGATACTGTGCCCATCAAATGTCGGAAGGATCATGTGACATATTGATGCCGCCATATACTTTTTTATAAGGAGATAACTACAATAACATTATTCATCATTTATCTTATGTTTATGTTATGAAGTGTTCAATTTCATTGAGTATTTGTGATCTTTTGTTTATCTTTGATCTTTTTAGATTTTTTTTACCATTATTATATTAAATTAATACGAGATTAAAAATTCTGTGCAACACGAAATACTGTCCATCTGTAGGTAATGCAAGTACTTGTACTGATTAATAAATGAGTTAGTCAATGAAGTTTGTTGTGTTACAAAATGTGAAATTATATTATAGATCTTTTCAGTTATATGAATGTGTGTGTCTACAGGTGACCCATATGACACTGCGCCTGTTCCCTTGCTCCGTGTGCTGCCACCGCTGCCGCAACCTGACGGAGCTGAACCGCCACCAGAAGAGACACCTCAGGCTGCACGGAGTCACCTCCCTCGACCAGCTGTCTCCCGAGCAGGGCACCTTCTGCGTCTGCCGGGACGGCTGCAAGGCTATCGGCGACTTCAAGAGGAAGAAGAACAACATCAGATAATAGAACCCTCGTCTTAATGAGACTGTCTTGAAACAACTGTGGTATAGTGGTGTAATTGTTTAACTTGTGCGCTGGTATTCAACCTTACTAAATTGTGTCCTCACACATCTTCTGCACATTCGGCACAAAGATGTTGACTTGGGGAACGAATTCGTACCAACCCAAACTACGCCACTGATCAGATGACAATCCGCGGACAGTTGCTGGCATCCTGGGTTCTGTCTTGTCCTGGTGTGGGGTTAATATGAACAGTGTGCGGAAGCGATAAGACGCCACGATTCGTGTTTATACCGTATTTATAGTCTTTATCGGGGAAGGGGACTATACCACGTACTCTAATACACCACAGGTTCCATTCTCAGTCAGGGAGAAACGCAATTATTTGTTACGCAATTGTTGCTTCCCTGAGCTGAAAATACTTTGAAGAAATGTCCATTCTTTGGCTATAAACTCAACAGGAGTAAGGATGTGTTCAGCCAATTTGTACATGATTTATCTCTTGTATTCAAACTGTGATGTACAGTGTTGGGGGTTGTATTCTAGTAAATTACTTGTAGATATTGTAGGGTTGATACTATATATCTATTTACAGTGTGAACTTCTATGCACTGCCTACTGAGCCGTGTGCAGAATGGCCTCCATACCATTTTACGCATACTATAATCATACTTTGGTATATCTCTTTCACACACTACCGCCGTGGTAAAGTTCGTAAGCCCGTGGTTACTGTACGGGAGTCCTGAGTTCGATCCCCAGCAGAGGAGAAATTGATTTAAATTCATTTCTCACACAAATATTGCTTCTCTGGGCTGGAAACACTGGTTAGTTCTAAAAAATTATGACATGTCAATAAATTTGCTACTTGCGCAGGGTGTGAGAAAGTATTTATTATTACCTATTATTATTATTCATTGTCTTATCAACATTCATGCATCGTCTCATACATGATTATCTGTTTTTAAAGTTTCTTATATCTCCTTTCAAAATTTCACTCTCATGATCGTACCATGCTTTTCTTGGACGACCTCGACCTTTGGTTTTGTTTCTGTCGCCTTTGTATATGTATATTTTATTGGTCATCGGTTGTTTCCATGTGCTCAAACCACCTCAATGTGTTCATTCTATTAATTACATCTTTCTTTATCTGCATTCTTTCAACTGCATTTATTTCTTTCACGCAACTCGCAATGTCTCGATTGCATATGTAAAGGTTGGCACTACCACTGCATGGTATATTGCAACTTTGGCTCCTTTTGATTAATTGTGATTGTTCCTAACTTGTTTGAGTATTTCAATCATTATGTTTATTACTTACTTACTTTCCGTGTCCGGAACACCATCATATTCGTAGCCCCCAATATTCAGCCACTCGGATTCCACTAGTGTTCGCTATCACTGTGTCTTGGTACGTGCATGTCACTCCTGTCATGGGACATGACAGTAGGTGCACGTTGTCCTGTCTGGCGCCACACTCGCAGATGTCTTCCTCTCTGTAACCCCATTTCTTGAGGTCACTGTAACAGCAGGAGACACCCGTTCTGAGCCTATTGAGCGCTCTCCATGTTGGATAAGGCAGGTTGTGTCCCACTGACACGTCCTCCGCGGGTGGTAGCTGCGTGCGTTCGACACTATCACGCCACAGTGACAGCCTTCGGGCCTCGGGGAGGCCAACTATAGGGGCGGTCATCTCCAGGAAGCTTCTTCTGGACTTGAGTCTGCACTGATGCGGCTGTGAGCCATACATTGGATGTCTAGGGTCAGTTTGCTGCTTGCTCCATTCGACTTCTGCTGCAACACGCCGTCTGATCGTAGGGGGGGCAATACCCACAATTGGATAGAGTTCTTTAGTGGGGGTCGGTTTTAGGCAACCAGATATTAATCTGGCTGTTTCATTAATTGCCACATCTACCCTTTTTGCGTGTGATGAGTTGTACCATACTGGTGCAGCATATTCAGCAGCGGAGAAACACAGTGCCAGTGCCGAGGTTCTTAGGACATGGGGTTGGGCTCCCCACTTTGTGCTGGCACCAACCAAAAAATTATGTTTATTTCAATCATTATATTAATTTTGACCACACCTGATCCGGACAATTGAATAATAACGAAAAATATATATGTATGTAGTAATTTATTTAAAAAATGCAATAAAATGTACATCATAAGTCCCCACCAATCACAACAGGTACAATGTCAAATATTATTTTAACACGCACCCAATAACAAGTTGCCACATTCTGAAGACTTACGATATTGATTGTCTGACAGATCCAGGCTGAAAACACAAAAAGTGTGTCACCACCGGGACCTTTGGATCAGCAGTCAGATACCTAAACAACTGAGCCACAAAGGTCGACATTATTTTATTTATTTAAGATTTGTTACACAGTTAATATACAATACACATTTACATAATATCAAAACAAAGAAACCGTGCATACAAAAATACCACAAGGCAAAGCCTGTCTGTGGGTATACCTACATATTGAAATATAGATAAAATTATTTTGTTTACAACAAAAAAAAATGTTATTAAAATGTGATTGTTATTAAAATACATATGGCAACAACTGTCTTTTGCATGTTTGCTGAGATGTATCATTTTCAACTCCGTTCAATTTGGGTTTTTACATTTAGTTAATAAACTTGTAACACCTTCATGTTAGATTACTTCCTCTCTTCCTTGCCATTACCCAGTTCATCTGGGGTCGGCTCTCCTGCTTCGTAGTCTCCACGTCTTTGTCCCGTGTCGTCTCAGTGGTCAGCCACTCCTCTCTCAGTTTCAGGTGGCTTGTAGACGGCCTCTAGCCCTTGGTGGTGTGGGAATGTTCTCCATGATAGGTGCGACCCCAAAGCTGCCGCGAATATACTCTTTTTTTAATTGTGTCCAGGGGGGCTACTCATGACACGTTCTTAATACATTCTTAGCTTGCCTTAATCTTAAAAATGTATAAATCAGTACTCGAATATATTCCAATCTTAATCTTTCTCTGCATTTAATCACGAAAATATGTTAATATTAACGTTTAGTGTGAAACTGTCTTCAATTGTTGTATAAATTAATATTACTTTTCACATAGAATTATAATGTACAGAAGCCGCGTCTAGTACAAATTTCGAATTCAAATGTATGCCAAGTTTTTTTTACATGTGTGTGTGAGGCGGTAGATCGGTTGGTCTACGTTTTATGTAGGTGTGCGTGTCGGTAGGTGTACGTATACTAGAAATTCTTCTGTTTCCTCGTAGTTTTAGTTGGCATATATTTTTTAACAGATTTTTAATTATCTCAATAGAGACGAAGTTGGAATATTTATTGTAGGAGAACTGGGAAATCAAGGCACCTACAGGGCTTACGACCTGTCATCGGCTGGTTTACGTGATCACTTTATGCGCTTGCGCAACGTTCACCAATTATGCCTTTTAATGAGATCCCTATCAATTCAATTTTGAAAGTTCTATATATTGTAATATATAGAACGTTGCGCAAGCGCATAAAGTGATCACGTAAACCAGCCGATGACAGGTCGTAAGCCCTGTAGGTGCCTTGATTTCCCAGTTCTCCTACAATAAATATTCCAAATTCGTCTCTATTGAGATAATTAAAAATCTGTTAAAAAATATCTTTGACTTCCGACAGGGAAAAAAATCCAATGTTTGCGCATATGCAATAATAAAAATATTCGATGGCATATATTCATTGCGCTGACTAGGTATCTATCATATATAATCTAAACTTATCAATTAATTGAACCTCAAAGATTGCTAAAGTCTGAAACTAATCTTAATTTTACCATAGTCAAGTTCATGAGTAGCCCTGCAGTTTAGTGACCATTTTCATTTCTGTCATGTGCATTTTATGTTGTTGTATTACTCAGCATAACATTGTCATTGTGAAGATGATCTCATATTATTTTTGTTTAAATTATAATTAACCTGTATGTACCTATATGAAATATTAATATTTATGTAGGTATAAATAATTTATACCTCTTCATTTGCATGAAATTCTGAAACGTGAAACGTTTGTTTTAAAATTTTTTAGTTTACAATTTTTTAGTTGACAATTTTTTAATTTATGAAAAAGAATGTTGTGAAAATTATTTTGTTTTTATTTAAATAAACTATTTAAAACATTTATTTGTTTTTATATTGTCTGTATTTATATCTTGTAGAACTCCACTTTCAAACAAATTATATATATAGAATAGTTGTTAGAGCTGGGTAATGGAAAATACAACAGGCAACAATAACTCACCTCACAGGGATAGCCTAGTTTGTACACCAGTTTTTGATTTTGACACATCATATACAGACAGTTTATCTAGTATTTACACCAATTTAGTTATTTTATTTTAATATTTGTTCCTTTTTTTAATATATAATGCAACTGCCTCACGCCAGTCGCAATTATAACTGCTGACAAACCTAATCAACCTATTTTTACCAAACTTTTGTAGGTTAGGTTTAAAAAATCGGTGTACATCCTAGGATATCCACCTCACATACATACTTCAGCAATGAGGTTCACCATCACATTCTGAATGATCTCGTCACACCTTTTTAGGTGTAGCACAATCCTACCTCTCCGAAGAGTAGAGAGAGTTATTTCTTTTGGAACTCTTTTGAAGTTAATAAACAGTGTTATATAATCACGTCATAAAGGGTTAGTGAGGAGTAATAAAAATCCTAATTTATAAAACTCTTCTCAGACCTGTCGTAGTGTATGGAGCTGAATGCTGGGTCTTAACAAAAAGAGACGAAAACAGCCTCTTGATATTTGAAAGGAAAATCCTGAGAAAGATTTTTGGTCCAGTAAATGATAATAGACTTTGGAGGATGCGATATAATCACGAACTACAGGCATTATATGACGAACCCAACATTGTACAAGTCATAAAAGTAAGTAGACTGCAGTGGTTGGGACATGTCAGCCGGATGAATGATGATCGTGTCCCCAAAAAGGTTCTTACAGACGGTGGCCAAATTAATACAATCAAATGAATTTATAGCAGTTTTTAGACCTCGAATCATTGAAAATTATTATTTTTTTATTTTATTTCGATCTTTCTAGAATATTATGGGAGATTTAATATATTTTTATAAAATAAAATTCATTTACTATGAATATATAATAGTTTATTGATAATAAAATACGTTTTATGGTAAAATGATCAATATTTAGTAAATCCTCCCTTAGCTTTAATTACTGCTGATATTCTTCTGGGCATGCTGGAGATACATTTAATTGAGATATTTTTTAATTCTGGTGTGTTGTGCCATGCCTCAATTATGTTTTCTATTAGTTGTCTTTTGTTGGTGATGACACCTTTTTTTACAATTGCCCTTTTCAGAGCCTCCCAAACGTTTTCAATTAGATTTAGATCCGGTGAATTTCCTGGCCAATCTAATACCTTTATTTTTTCTCCTTCTAGAAATTTAGTAACGGTTTTCGCTTTGTGGCAGGGTGCAGAATCATGCATAAATACATATTTTCCATTTGGAAACCATTCGGCCACTTGAGGCTTTAGTCTCCCTTTTAAAACTTCTATATACTGGTCCTGGCGCATTGTGCCATTCACAATATACAGCCTTCCCATACCCATCCCACTAATCACTGACCAGATCATTATTGACTGAGGGTGCTTCACTCTTTGGACCACACATTCCTCATTATATTTTTCACCTGGCCTTCTTCTCACATATTGAGTTTTGTCCTGCAGTATTTGGATTGAGGATTCATCAGAAAAACAAACCTGAAAGAACACGAGAAGTTTTCACTAGTCAATTTTATTTAATACAGAAAGTTTCATAAAAACTTATTTTACATTCTAATACCTTGCTCCAATCGTCTTCGTTCCAATTTTGGTGTTTTAGTGCCCATTCTAGTCGCTTTTTACGCATTTCAGGTGTTAGTTTTGGCTTTTTCACTGGGCGATAACATTTGAGGTCCATTTCCACCAATCTTCGTCTCAATGTACGATCAGATATATTGACTCCTGTGGTCTGCAAAATAGATTTTATTACTTTTCGAGGCTTCTGTCTATTTTCTAGAGCAACATTTCTGATTTTTCTTTCTGTTCGCGGAGTAGTAATGCGCTTTCGTCCACATTTTCCTATTCGAGATGGTTCAAGGGGTACATTTCCTTTCATTTGCCTACTTATTTTGTGCACAGAATATTGAGAAACATTGGTAAGTGTGGCAATTTCTCGTTGACTGTATTCACAGTGACCAAGAAGGGTTGCAATTTTAGATTTTTTTCTTGGAGTGAGGTCACAAGATCTTCCCATTTCAAAAATAAACCAAAAAATTCTGAAATTCAGCATACATTTAGAAAATAATTTATCAAAATCGTAATAATTTGATAAGTAGTATAATTGTGATAAATATTTAGTAATAAATATTAGGTTTACCTGTTATTTAAAAAAAAAATGTAAGAAACACTCAAACACTGTCTCAAATAAACACAAAATCAATGGGCAAAATATTCCATTAACACCCGCACACTCTGTGAAGACCAATACTAAACTGACATTATCGTATCTTGTATGTGACAAACTTCATGTTGATGCTTAAAAAGTGTTGCAAGTACGATAACAATAATGAAGGGAGTTGCCACAATTAAAAATATACTGATGTGATTCGATTTTGCTGGATAACAGCTAAAAATACAATTATTTTTGCATTTTTTTCCTTTGATTGTATTAATTTGGCCACCGTCTGTAATACCAATCCAGAGGGCAGAAGAAGTAGAGGCAGGCCCAAGCTAAGATGGTTGGATAACACAGAAGACGACATAAGAGCGATCGGAATAGCAAACTGGAGGAGAGCGGTGGAGGACAGGGACGGCTGGAGAAGGATTCTGGAGGAGGCCAGAGCCCACACAGGGCTGTAGCGCCAATGATGATGATGATGAATAAAGAGCCAATCCCAATAGCCCATATAGGCTGCAAGTTGGAACAATGCTAGGAAGAAGAAAAAGAAGACATGCATTATTTTAATTGTATATATTTATTTATACATATTCATAAAATATACACGTCATTATCTATATATTAGTGTTAAATTTTTGGTATATAAATTATTTATCTGTATTTAAGTACCTACATACATTGCATCAATATTTTTATATAATTCTTCCTAAAATACAACATAAAACATCAAATTGACTAGATATTATGTAGTTATAGATAAACATCTTGAAAAATTACGAGGGCCCATCCAGACAATGGGCCCAAATTTAAACAATAGGTATTTGTATGGAAAAAAAATTATCATTCTAAAAATAACGTACCCAATTGAAATTAATTTTCAATATATAACTTTTTTTTGAGGACACAAAAAAAAACAAATGATGAAATCATAGAAAAGAAATTGAAAGTTGTCTATGGAAAACTTATCAGCTCTTGGTCTATGCACTTTACACATATGATGTTAATATGAAGTCAATCGGACTTATAGTTTGGGCTGTAGAAAGGACACAAAAAGGATAATTCCGTACACCGAACGCCATACATACAAACACATCACGACGAAACTCACAGTGTGCACTCTCTACATGATACCCATTGAGAAATTGATGTTAAAAAAATATGCTTAAAAATTGTGAAATCATGACTGTCCACTATTCCATAGTGTGGAGAGTAAAAATCTATGGTTTGCCATATCAATGTGAAATAAATTTCATATTTGTATGAAAAATGTATATAACAGAAGTTAAATATTTTTTAACAGATTTTTAATTATCTCAATAGAGACGAAGTTGGAATATTTATTGTAGGAGAACCGGGAAATCAAGGCACCTACAGGGCTTACGACCTGTCATCGGCTGGTTTACGTGTTCACCAATTATGCCTTTTTTTTTTTTAATGAGATTATCAATTCAATTTTGAAAGTTCTATATATTGTAATACTGAAATTCTTTTCGCTTTAAAATGAGGAATTTTTACTACAGCCATCTATGGGTGAAATTATGAACAACAATCTTATTATTTTTTATTTATTTTGTTGTAACGCCATCTATTGAGAGAACCTACAATAAATATTCCAACTTCGTCTCTATTGAGATAATTAAAAATCTGTTAAAAAATATCTTTGACTCCCGACAGGGAAAAAATCCAATGTTTGCGCATATGCAATAATAAAAATATTAGAAGTAAAATAGCTTCTGTTTGGGAAAATTGAGTGATCAACTTCATATTGATATTGTATGTGTCTCTATAGACAAGTGTATTGTATTACTCTCCACTATTATCTTCCTCAAGGGGTAGGCAGTGAGAACCGAACACCGCATTCTACTATCTTGACACATACATCGCCTCATCAACATTGATATACTGTCTCTTACATGCTCATCTTGATAGTAATGCAATTTTACTTAAAATTTCTCAACAGGTATCATGTAGAAAATACATACTATTAGTTTCGTGACAATGTTTTTGTGTGTATGGTGTATTGTGAAATCTTTTGTCCTCTGGGAATCTTATTTATTTAAGAATCTAAGTACTTCATAAAAATGCATTTAGAGATTGTCAACATTTCAAGAAGAAAAAATGAACGCTTAAGGTACCAGTTCGCTGCGCGACCGAGACAGTAGACCGAGACCGTTAATTGATTGTATGAAATTGTATGAACACCAGTTCGCGAGCGAGACCGAGACAGCAAAGCGGTCTCCTCCATACAAAAGTGGTGTCTCTCTGAGTGTCATGTGGTTTCTCTGAGAATCACGTGACCGAACAATGTCAGAGTGACATTTATCATCAATATTTCAGGTTATGGTTTCATTTTTTCGCATTATTTTTTGCAGTAAATTTAATACAATATTATTTTATTTAGCTGAGAGTACATTCTGAACATATTTTCATCAAACAATAAATTTCTGTAAAAATGAAAACGATCTTTCTTTCCCTCTAGTCGTGTATAATTTGTTTACAGCCATTCTTCGTTTTATTTTGTCCAAATGTCGATTTGTTCAAGAGAACTTCGTTCTCTTAACATATCGACAAAGTTTCAAGCCAGGATATGCGAGGTTTTTGAGTGCGTGTGCGTGTGTGTTTGTGTGTGTGTGAGGGTGTGTGTGTGTGTGTGTGTGTGTGTGTTCGTCCCGTTTTTTTTCAAAAAAATCCAGAGATTCTCAAACATTTTTTATTAAGAAAAATATTTTTTTTTATGATAAATTTATGTGTTTAACTGTCTATATTTCCAAGGTTTTTAAAAATATCGAAAAAAAGCCGAAACACCTCAACTAGATAATTTAATTTTCTATATAAAATATTAACATTGTAGTAGTACATCTTTATTTTTTTTAACAATTTTTATAAAAATTGAATTTAGTGACGACATCGCTTCATACAATTTGTATGGCAGTCGCCTATACACAATTATATCTAAATAGTTTGATACTTAATCTCCACACATACATACTGACTGACCTCCATACTATCCTATCTTGACATACATGTGTTGTATAGAAAACAAAATTTCTTAAAATATTCAATAATTTGGATTTGTGTATAACTATACATACTATCGCAATCGACAGTTGGATCTCATGTGTTACATGCAACTAGTAATAATAATACAACAGTAAATCATTGTCTTCTTCTTCTTCCAATAGTAACTTCAATATTGCATGGCTATTCATAAGACTGAGGATCAATACGTTCCCAGAACACGACACGCGTGACTCCAACGACTACCTCGATAATATTGATTGAACAGAGATCATTATTGTTACCCATAGGTATAGGTACAGAATTCTCTCATGTACTGAAAGATTTAGTTTTTAAATTTTTATTCTATGAAAGTATACAATAGAAATGTACCTACCTATTTCAAATAAATGTGTAAAAAATATTATATTTTTTACACATTTATTAATTAACAATATGTATCATATTATACATCATCCTAAAATATTTTTACTAAATATATTATTATAATCAAAAAACATAAAATTTTTTTCTTAAAAAGAAATATAGAAATTAGAAAAGGAAATTTTTCATTTTATATAAAACAGACTAGTAAAAATATGAAATTAGGTAGGTATATAAAAATCATAAAATAAATAATAGGTATATAATAGGAAATAATAGTAAATATAAATTAATCAATGACTGAGTCAGAAAACAACGTTTTTTCTACAATTTCGCTAGTGATGTCTCGGTCTCGCTCGAGACCCTCATTCGGTCTCGCGTCTCGGTCTCAGTCTCGCTCGCGAACTGGTGTTCATACAATTGCATACAGTCAATTCACGGAATCGGTCTCGCGTATCTGTCGTCGGTCTCGGCGCAAACCGGTAACTTTCATAGTAAAAGTCATGTAACGGTCTCGGTCTCCGGTCTCTGTCTCCTGTCTCGGTCTCCGGTCTCGGTCGCGCAGCGAACTGGTACCTTTACTATGTATGGTGTGGAGAGCTTAGTGTTGGCCACAACTCACTCGTTTTGTCATAGATCAGATCCAATGTCTTTTCAAACATAAAAATTTCATAAAACGATCCCTCTGAATGATCACTAGTTATCATTACATATTTGTGAAATGTAAAACTATCTAATTTTCTGATTTTTTTTGTTTTATTTTTAATCTTTGTCAATATTATATTGGGTCACTAAGTTCAATACCCTGTCACTCACATCTAGTCAATAAAATGTTTTGTAAAAATACTTGTATTTCATCAATATGTAGTCAAACAAACTTATACAAGAGGATTCAAAGGAAGAGTAGCAAGTTAAATATTTTATGATCGTACATAATTATATAATATAGGCAAACCTTGAATTATTTCCCTGGTAATATCTTCTTGTACACATCATTTGTAACAGTAATTTCTTTCAACCAACCAGAGTTGATGATAATACGAGTATACAATGTGTATTATGGCAATTATGTTTATCATTACATGTTTATTACATATTTGTATGTTTATCATTACATATTTGTATGTTTATCATTACATATTTGTATGTTTATCATTACATATTTGTATGTTTATTACATATTTGTATGTTTATCATTACATATTTGTATGTTTATCATTACATATTTGTATGTTTATTACATATTTGTATGTTTATCATTACATATTTGTATGTTTATCATTACATATTTGTATGTTTATCATTACATATTTGTATGTTTATTACATATTTGTATGTTTATCATTACATATTTGTATGTTTATTACATATTTGTATGTTTATTACATATTTGTATGTTTATCATTACATATTTGTATGTTTATTACATATTTGTATGTTTATCATTACATATTTGTATGTTTATTACATATTTGTATGTTTATCATAACATATGTGTATGTTTATTGCATATTTGTATGTTTATCATTACATATTTGTATATTTATATGTTTATTGCATATTTGTATATTTATCATTATATATTTTTATGTTTATCATTACATATTTGTATGTTTATTACATATTTGTATGTTTATCATTACATATTAGCATGTTTAACTGTACCTATTTGTCACTATCACCAATATGTTTATCTAAAATATTAGTAGATTTGTACTATTATTTTTATAAAATGACAAACCTCTAATTTGCTCAATCACGCAATGATTGAGCAAATTAAATCTGTCCTTTGTTGCTCACTTATCATATCTTTACTCATGTAACATCTCAATAGTGACCAAGTGAGAATATATATTTATAAGAGAACAGGGAGATTATGTACCTACCAGGGCTTACCACCTTATATTATGCAATCACAAATTATTCCATTTATATTTCCTAACATTTGAGCAAATTAAACCTGTTCCCTCTTGCTCAAGTTTGACTGATAAATATTTTTGGCATATTAAATATTATTTACAATTAAAATAAAATTATATACACCTCTGGTTTATCACCGAGTTTTATTTATTGATATAGGTCCGAATGCAGAGTCCGACCTAAATATTAAATTCTAAATACTAACCATGTTTTCATTGCACTGTCGCTCACTTAAGTTAGGAGATCACGTGGCTTCCTAACTGGAGGATGCTACCAAGTTTTTGTATGAGAATTGCATTGCAAAGACATATCTAAATACTTAGCGCATGCACATTGGCAGATTTTTTCGGTGGATGATGATTTTATCGGCTTGGTTGAATATGTATTTGGTAATTTTGTCAAATCAAATACCAAACAGAGTATTCAGCTATCTATACGAGATGCCAAAAATTCTCTGGAATTGAGCTGTCAGTGTGAGCGTAGTTACATGTGTTTGTATTGTTATGACAAATACCAAACAGAGTATTCAGCTATCTATACGAGATGCCAAAAATTCTCTGGAATTGAGCTGTCAGTGTGAGCGTAGTTACATGTGTTTGTATTGTTATGACAAATACCAAACAGAGTATTCAGCTATCTATACGAGATGCCAAAAATTCTCTGGAATTGAGCTGTCAGTGTGAGCGTAGTTACATGTGTTTGTATTGTTATGACAAAAAAACATTTTAAACATCAGTCCAAGCCCGTAGAAAGCTACCTATCTCTTTTCTTCATACACAATAATGTGAAATTCTACGCCATCGACCTTAAGTTTGTCGTAGTATTTAGTTAGTGATGTCTCTGCAACGCAATTGCTAACTTAAGAATACTAAATACTCCAGTGAGGTAAGGATTTAGTATTTAGTAACCTAGGACTGTGCATTCGAGTCATATTCAATCAATTGTATAATATTTCGAATTGCTCTAAGAAAATTAATACTATTTTACTGAAAATGTAAAATAGTACTTTGTACATATAGTACATACTTGTATATTGACATATAGAACTATGTACTATAGCTATTTTTTTGGAACATCCTATATAGAGATGGAGAAAGAGAAAGGAGTGTATTTTTAAAATGTTCTCTTGAGTAAAATTAATTTAAAAAAATAGGTAAGTACATGTTTTTTCATATATTTTTTTTAAACACCCTGTTATTAACATACAAACAATGAACATTAAAGATCTGCCCCCCTAGACAACGTGTCACTTAGCTCAAGAAAATAAACAAGAAAAGATAACTCAATGTATGGAAGTGACAGTTGCCAGTCACGTGACAACTGTCTATTCCATACATTGAGTTATCTTTTCTTGTTTCTTTTCTTGAGCTAAATGACACGTTTTCTTGGGAGGCTGAACGGACTGTACATTTATTAATGTTACATGTAACATAATATAGCACTAGGTTCTCTCTGCCTCAAACAAACAAACACATAATAGACAATATTGAAAATGCAATAGATTATCTACAAAACTAGCATTACTACAAAAATTTTATATGCTAATAAATATTATTTTTTATATAAAATAAAAACTATAAGTTCATTAAATATTGTATATTTACTTATAAATTTATATTAAAATATTTGGCATCGCATTATAATTATCACTTATCTATAATAAAATATAAGTTTCTTTATTAAAATAATATTAAATATAGCAACATTGACAATATTAATTAACAGAAAATAATGGATATTTCAATTTATCATACTGCGACAGGTGAAGATTATTTTTCAACCAGAGATATTCTGTACTTGACTAAATACTAAACCATTGTAAACCAGGGTGCGCTGATATATATCACGACATATATATTGATATTAATGCGGATATACATCATTTGATATTTATGCGGATATACAGCATTTGATATTTATGCGGATATACATCATTTGATATTTATGCGGATATACAGCATTTGATATTTATGTGGATATACATAATTTGATATTGATGTGGATATACATCATTTGATATTTATGTAGATATATATCATTTAATATTTAATATAGCTTCTCGGGCAACTAACAGGTACTATGTCAAAATATTAATTTAACACGCACCCAGTAACAAGTTGCCACATTCTGGAGATTAATTATATTTACCGTCTCACAGATCCAGACTGATAGTACAATTAAAAACTGCGTCTCCACAGGGAATCTAACCTGGGACCTTTGGATCAGCAGTCATATACCAAACCGACTGAGCCACGAAGGCCAAGATTTATGCGGATATATATCAATTGATATTTTACTGTCTTCTGAACAAGAAATTTAGCAGGTTGATGTTTACTGACAACACTTAACAAAAAACTACAATTGAGATTATTTTCCCAAAATGGCAATCTTATTAGAAGTTATATGTAATAATAAAAATTGGGATTCCCCTGTTCTGATACAGTACATAGTTTTCACTTTCTTGGGAATCACAAAAAACTCAATTTTTCAACATATTTTTTAATATTAATAAATTAATATCAAGTTCATATTTTATTTACCTTACCATTTTGATTGTTTAAACTAATTACAGAATGAATATTGTTTATTTATGTTGTAAGGATATTGGATATTTTGATACTAATTATAAATCAAATTGGATTTTTGCGAACCCTGATATGATCATGAACCATTAAACGGCGCTACGACAATGATTATTGTTTTAAAATCTGTATTGTTTCTCGGGCAACTATGTCAAGTATTAATTTTACACGCTCCCAGCGACAAGTTGCCACATTCTGGAGACTTACAATGTGTGTTGCCTAACAGATCTAGGGTAACCAGATGAAAAAATCAAAGTCCAGAGAAAAGGCCTGATTTCCATGGAAAAGTCCTGAGATTTTATGCGTTGTGAGCAAACATTTTCAAGACAATAGGTATTTCACGATCACCAGAGATACTGCGTATTCGTCAATATATATTTGCAATTACAGCCCAGAATACAAACGTAGAAAGAGTTTTTTCTATCATGGGGGCTCAATGGTCGAAAGAAAGAAACCGACTAAAGGTGTCTTCAGTTCGAGCTATACTTTTAGTTTAATATAATTTGAAGAGTTTAACATGTGAGACATTTTATAAATCAATAATTAAAGAAAAAACCTTACTTAAAAAGGTATCTTCACATATTAAGTAAGTACAATAAAACTGATTAAGTACCTGCTTGGATTATTACCAAAGGAAGATTATTTTTAGTTTGTTTCACTTTTAATTAAAGAGATCTTTAAAATGTAAGCTTTATTTTATTGAAAATCCTGAGATATCATGAGATTTGCAAAATCCGGCCGCAATCCTGAAATATCAGGACAAATCCTGAGATATGGTAACCCTATACAGATCCAGACTAAAGACACAATTAAAAACGTGTCTTCAACAGTTTATGCACTACCCTACTCTCTGGTTGATTTCTTCACCACTTTTGATTTTGATGAATTCAATATAGGTATGTAGATAATCGCATAGTCTATTTGCTGCCAGACATCAGATAGATGGGGCAGTGTCCAACTATGTAATCAATCATCCTTCCTGCTGAATTCCATCTTTTGCTGTTCTTTGATTTGCTTCATACGCGAATAGATGGACGCCTGCTTGTAGTTGATGGGTCCGTAGTCTTTGAGTTCAGCGTCTGCGTATATCAGCTGATCATTGATGTTGGGTCGGAATGGCTGGAAAAGAAATCAAAAGTAATATTAATTGTTGTAACACATTCGAATATAAACAGGAAATACCAACCGCCATGACACATCTCAACCAATTGGTATCTGCCTAGTTTATAACTACATATAATATAATGCTAAACTCCTCACTAACAAGCCACTCCATAGTGTATTCAAATTTTGTATGGAAAATTTTCAGCATTTTCACGAAATGAGTTTTGATAAATTATTTTTTATTTAAATATTTTATTATGAAAACTTGATAATTCTTCAATGCCATTTTATGAAAGTGATGTTACTTTTTAGCAATTTGAAAATAAAAATTTCAAATTTTAAGTTTTCTGAGCTTGGGGTCACTATGAAATATTTGACAGTTAAAAAAATGAGAAGCACTATTCAGATATCCTTCACAATCTAATGGGGTCTAAGCGAGTATCAGATATACATATTTGCAAAATTTGAAAAGAATCGAATGAGTACTTTAGTCTATAATCGATAAAGTAAAATAAACAGGCTGAACATAGGACACACACACACACACACAGATACATTATGATCAAACACTTAGAATACAATCTCAGCATGATACTAGTTGATAATCTGCAATAAAAAAATAATCTTGAAAATTGCAAATTCATTACTCAAAACTATATCCCCTTGGGTTAGTGAGGAGTAAAAAATGAAATTAAATGGTGTACAGGGTGGTGAGCAATAATATTAATAGCAAAAAAAAACAGTAACGAAAAAACGTCAAGTAATCGTAAAAAAATTAGGTAAACGAGAAAAGAAAAATAATAATATCTTGGGTGTTAGTGTGTACTTACCCGTATTAGACTGAAGACACATTTAAACGTTAACGTCATCAAATTTGATGGTCGCATACGGCGTCCTCTGTCTATCGAAACCGCCGCCCCTCACGTCCTTCGAAGTCGTTTCTTTCGATTCGCCGTTCTGCCGCTCCAAGTCGAGATCAGCGTAGACCAATCTCTTTTGCTGGCCGCCCGACGCCTCCTTCGGAACGTACTTGTGCCTGTCGAGCGCCCCAAGTCTGTACGTCGTCTGAGGCACCTTCCGGCTCGAATCCCTCTTGAGCAGCTCGTGCAGTTTATTCATGGACTCTCTATGCGCCGGATTCACTTCTTTCGATGCTTCGTTGTCCACATTTCGAAACGGATCCGTTACTTTGATTGTTTTTTTGATATGCGGTTTGTATATGAGCGGGCCGACGTTTTCTTCGTCTGCCGACTCTCTTTCGCTATCGCGTATCGGTTGGAAATAGCAGAAGCTGTGGTGTTTTTGCAACGGTAAAAGGACAGGTCTTGAAGACACACTGGGATGGGTCTTGTTCAAACCATACATGGAATCATCGCTACATCCTAATGTGTTAGTAGTTTTCTGAAACGTTAATTATTGTGTGACTGATTGATTAAGACCATCTCCAAAATTATTGAACCATGTTTGTATTAAGTCTTATTGGGTTGAATAAAAAATCGAAAATACAAGAGGCAAATTTTTAAGTTCAGCAATGAGGTATCATCCATTCCGAATGTAGCATACATGTCGCTGGTTACTCCACATTGTGGGATATGCTGTGATGGTATGTTTGAAAATTAAAAGCAATCAAAAATGAAAGAAAAAAATATTTTGTGTAAATATTTAAACATGTGTCATAATTTACAAAACAGACGTGACTAGAGTTTTGTCCTTGTAAATAACCTCAGTTATACAAGAGTCTTATGGTTCATCATTTAAAATTGCTATAGCTTTAAAGTTTAAAATTTTAGACCCCAAATTTGAGCCTTGAGGTACGCCAATTTGAATGAGTGCCGTAGGAAATAAGTTTGAATGAAAGGTGCCGTAGATCCAAGTCAAACAAATACCTGTCTGAGGTTGAGCTCTCTGATCTTCGCCCTGACGAGAGAGCCGTCGTTGGCGTTTGCAGCTTCTCTGAGCTGTTGCCGATAGTGGGATCCTTTGGAACTGACGCTGCTCTGGCTTCGTCTCACCGGATGTATCTTTGGGATCGGCTTGGGGAGGAGTTTTGGGATTTGCAAGGGTGCCTTGTCCGGTTGAATGATCATCTGCTGTTTTGGTATCACCTTTCCCACCACTCTCTGGTTCGAATTCAGACTCTCAAAGAGCTTGGCCGCATTCCTGGCGTAGGTGTTTCGGTGGTCCGTTTCGAAAAGCTTCCTGGCGGTCGTGCTCGACTTCATCTCGACGCTCTTGTCGATGCTCTCGAACATCTTTTCCGTGTCTGAGCCAAACTTGAGGTCCATCCGTTTGACGGGGCTGTTTTCCGACGGTTTGCGTGATTTGAAATCGAATCTTGGCGGGTTGTCTTGAGTCGTTCCGAATCTGAATGGTGTCTGCCCTCCCAGGTACGTAGTATAGTCTCTCTGGTTGACGGTGAATGGTTTGACTTTGGGCGTAGCGTCGACAATGCTCGGCGAAGTTTTAACGGGTTCAGTATTGAGTTGTTGCAGTTCAGTTTGGAAATTTCTATGGCGTTCTTCCGCTTTTTCTGCGTCATTGAAGGAATGATTTCTCGAAGGCATTTTACTACTTTTGACTTTGCTTTCCTTGTTACTTTCAGTCTTTTTACTCTCTGGTGCATTGGCGTCGTCGATTTCATTCAAAATACCGCTTTTGGTCGTTCTCTTGGGAAACGTCATGGAGCAGAACTGTGGATGAGTTTGCTTGTCGTTGTCTTCCGATCTTGCAGGTTTTCTGGGCATGGTTTTTGGGGTCTCAGTAATGGCGACAGAGCTGTTTGCATCTTTTGAAATTCCATCTGGAACGTCTGCCGACTCATTCAGTTTAGGGGATGTCTTTTTGTCTTCGGTTCTATTCAAAGTGTTGACTAAGGGTATCCCGAGGTTGCCTTCGGTCATGAGGCCAATCTGATTAGCCAAGTTGGCGTATACATGTTCTCTGGGGTATTTTTTGCGGTGTCGTTCCATGCTGACTGGAGAAATTATCGTTCTGGGTGCAGGTGTCGGAGTTTTGGATTCACCCCTGTGCATCGTCTTCTTGGAGCTGCCTGCCGGACTATTTTCGTAGATCTGTATTGAGTCTGTCAAGTTTTGATAGGAAACGTTCATGCTCTCGACGATGAGACTGTTATTCCGGCGGTCAACGATCTCCGGAGACGAGACCGAGGCGTAGTAGAGTCCGGGAAAGTTGGCATAGATGACGTCGTCATTGCGGTACTTTGGACTTCGTTTGAATATTTCGTCGTTCTTGTGGACCAAAACATAGTCTATTTTGTGGTTGTTGTTAGGATAGAACTTGTCGAGTTTTCTCTTACGCACAATTTTCATCGAGCTGAAGTGCGGTTCGTGTCTATTGTCTCTTTTCATGTTCAACGAATGGAACTTTTGGTCGGAGTCTTCTTCGGATTCGTTGGCTGCTTCTATCTGATTCAGTTTGGTGTTATAGGCGGTCGAGTTTCCGCACTGGGGGAAGAATTGGAGGGAGGTCTTGACTGTTGCTGAGTCGGACGCGAACGACGGTGTCTTGTTGAGTGTGACTTGCGTCAGGGTCTGCGTGGATACGGAAGGGACGAGCGTGTGGAGCGAAGTGTTGGACTTTGCGAGATTGGTCAGACTGATGTGTGGTGGGTTGTGAGAGTACGGGGGGCAAGACAGTATTCTGGGCGTGAAGGACGGATTGCATTCGAGCTGCTTCTCCAGGACGGACTCGGGTGTCTTGGGGGACTTTTGGCCCATCAACGCTCTGATGACCCTCGGCTGGATAATTTGTACAGGCTTTTGTTATCACAAAGCGACACAAAGCATGCAGCGAGCGTGAAAAACAAAAAAAAAAAATTTTAATTGAAACAAAACAAAACCAATAAAAAATGTTAAAATATATTAACAATGTTAGAAAAACAAAATTTTAACAATGAAGGAGTTAAAATGAAAATTGAATCAATTTGGTCACTTGGGAAAAATGATGAACGCATGATGAAGAAAATATACAAAGCTAATAAAAAAATATCCGCCGTAGCACAGTTGGTAAGCCGTTTGATTTCTGTGGGGGCATCCTGGGTTCAATCCCCAGCAGAGGAGACATTATTTAAATTAATTCTCACTCTAATATTGCTTCTCTGGGCTGGAAACACTGGTTAGTTGGAAGAAATTGCCAAATGGCAATAAACTCGCACATGCGCAGGGTGCAAGGAAGTGTTTATATTTTTATTATTAAAGCTAACATGATCGTAATAAGAGGTTGGGGGCGTCCGAGCAAAGGATGGCACGCCCATGTGAACCATATTCTGAAAAATGGAAGTGTGAGAAGCCTGGACAACAAACGAACATGTATGAGACGATGTATGAATGTTGATGAGGTAATGAATGTGTGTCAAGAAAGAATAATATAGCATTCATTTGTCCCTGTCCATGACGTGATGATATGTATGAGACGATGTATGAATGTTGATGAGGTAATGAATGTGTGTCAAGAAAGAATAATATAGCATTCATTTGTCCCTGTCCATGACGTGATGATATGTATGAGACGATGTATGAATGTTGATGAGGTAATGAATGTGTGTCAAGAAAGAATAATATAGCATTCATTTGTCCCTGTCCATGACGTGATGATATGTATGAGACGATGTATGAATGTTGATGAGGTAATGAATGTGTGTCAAGAAAGAATAATATAGCATTCATTTGTCCCTGTCCATGACGTGATGATATGTATGAGTTACTTCATATGATAGGTTTCAAAACAATCGCTTCATTATCGGAACGTATGACGGCCGTCTGTCTATGGCAATTTGACGAGAGAGAAATATTCAAACTTGTCTTATCAAATAATAACCCATTCAATGTTAAAACAGAGTTAATTTGTTTAATAATAAAAATAAACTAATTTATTTTATTTTAATTTTAAATCTTAAATTATATTCATGCATTCAAGAAACAATTATAATAAAAAGGTTGGTGTTATTAAACCCCGTTGACATATGAGTTTGTTAAATAGTTATACCACATAAAAATGGTGTAAAGATAAACACACACACTACAACAGCAATGTCAATGTCTGTAAGAAGGCATATAACGCTAAATCTAGTGCCTGAAAACCAAAGAAAATCAAAGGTTTGAATATCCTCGGTGTATAATTAAAAAAAAAATACACACACAACATAAAACACACTTAAAAAGTTACGCCGTTACACGCATATTTGGAGTTTCTTCGCCAGAAAACATTGAAATACATACATCTTTATTTTAAAATAATTTCATGGTGAAGATTCTCCACCCCTGCGTGTAAAGGCGTTGCGGGGGATATATCTAGGCCATTGAAACATAATTTTTATTAGTCCCAATATATCTAAAGTGGTGACCCCGATGTTTTTAAAAAAAAATCTGTCATTTTCTCACAGTAATGTTTAGATTGGTATATCTGATTATTGTCTTTGGTGGAGTCGTTACCTTATTTGGTACTTGTTGTAGTCCGTGGAATGGTAAGTTCTCGTAAACGCCCGGATTGTCTATGCCTGTCCCTTCTTCACCAACACCATTCGCTGGGCCTGAAAATACAATATAATATTGCAACTTAAGTTACTATTTTCATTTTTGGGTAATAACTACCTACATTTTAATTTTGATTTTTTAGTGTTGTCAGATGTAAAAAAAAAAACTACTTTTTGCCAGATGTGGAAACGTGGACATCACACATAGTTGAATGAAAGTAAGAGCAATAATATTTTTTTTAGTATTGAATTATAAAGACCAGTATTGAATTCATTTATTATATCTTTTTTTTTTCAAAATTTATTATTCCACTGGCATGAAAAATAATATATAAAAAAAATATGTATAAAATTTGCCAAAAGAAGTTATTATCGTTATATGCATTTGTAAGCAGTATAACAATAGATTTTGCGACATTAATGTACTCAATAGCACATATCAACATCATCGCAGGAGTATATTAGCAATAATGCAGTGATAGGAGGCATGGAACTCCAATCCCCTTTATTCCCTCCCCACTCCCCGCAATTCCTACATACCTCATTATCTATTTCCCTAATTTTGAAATAGATTTGTCTGACTACTCGTCATATTTACGTTTTAATAGTTTATAATAAGGAATAATGTATAATGATGAAATATACAGCATCTATAAGACTCCTAGGCTCTCTGTACATGCTAGACTGAGCAGGCTGAGATGGGCTGGGCATGTACAGAGAATGCCGTCATCACGGGCACCCAAGAGGATCCTTGAGGGACATCCGGGTGGAAGAAGAAAGGTCGGCAGACCCAGGCTGCGATGGGAGGATGAAGTGAAAAGGGATGCGGAACAATTACTGCAAGTGGCAGACTGGAGGACAGCAGCGGTAGACAGGAGGAGTTGGAGGCGACGATTGATGGAAGCCAAGGCTCGATATGGGCTGTAGAGCCATCGGAAGAAGAAGAATGCGAGAAATGGATCCCATGTAATGTTATAGTAATATACATTACATTTTTACATTGTTTACTTTTTACATTGTAAGTTGATTAATTTATTATTTTGTTTATATATTTACCCACTGATAACCTATTATGGTTAGTGGGATCATTGGTTATATTATTTTTCATGTATATTATATGCTGGTATAATCTAGATGTTATTTTTTATTTCTTAATTTTTACATTTATGTTTAATCATTTAGTTTTGCATTTTTGAATTCATCATTTATTTACACACATCCTCCCTCTACACAAGCTAATAAGCTTTAAAAGGGAGGTGATATTGTTAATTATATATATATATAATGTATAAACTTTGTATGTTTGTTCGTACATTTATTTACACACATCCTCCCTCTACACAAGCTAATAAGCTTTAAAAGGGAGGTGATATTGTTAATTATATATATATATAATGTATAAACTTTGTATGTTTGTTCGTACATTTATTTACACACATCCTCCCTCTACACAAGCTAATAAGCTTTAAAAGGGAGGTGATATTGTTAATTATATATATATAATGTATAAACTTTGTATGTTTGTTCGTACATTTATTTACACACATCCTCCCTCTACACAAGCTAATAAGCTTTAAAAGGGAGGTGATATTGTTAATTATATATATATAATGTATAAACTTTGTATGTTTGTTCGTACATTTATTTACACACATCCTCCCTCTACACAAGCTAATAAGCTTTAAAAGGGAGGTGATATTGTTAATTATATATATATAATGTATAAACTTTGTATGTTTGTTCGTACATTTATTTACACACATCCTCCCTCTACACAAGCTAATAAGCTTTAAAAGGGAGGTGATATTGTTAATTATATATATATAATGTATAAACTTTGTATGTTTGTTCGTACATTTATTTACACACATCCTCCCTCTACACAAGCTAATAAGCTTTAAAAGGGAGGTGATATTGTTAATTATATATATATATAATGTATAAACTTTGTATGTTTGTTCGTACATTGTTATGATTTGAATAAAGAAAATAAAATAAAATTAGACCTTCTATACAAACCTTCGCCTGGTTTCTTTCTCTTCCTGGAGTTGGAACTGTTTAGCGATTGGTTGAAGGCATCCGCAGATTCGGACTTGGGACTAGAAGCGTTTACTTTGGCGGAAACTTGTTTAAGGTTGTTATTGGAGATGTCCTCGGTGGTTTTGGGAAGGCGTCTAAATGTTACTACTAAAACACACACAAACAACAAACATGAAGCTGATAAAAATGGCGGCCATGCAAAAACCAACAGTTATTAACAAGCGACAAGTTTTTAATTAAATAGTAACAGTGAAAGATTGATTGAATATAAAAGTAAAATAATTCAATTGGGATTAGACATATTCCAGGGATGGTGAACCTAGTCACACGTGCCCCGGTCAAAAATATTTTTTATTAATATGTAAGCTTAAAAATACATATTTTGATGTAATAATCCATGAATTATTAATTAATTATCAAATTAAAAAAAAACTAAATAGGACTGTATTATCAATTTTCTCTTCCACATAATATGCTTTTGAGTGAATAATGTGAGGATGATAATATCAATTTTCTCTTCTACATAATATGCTTGTGAGTGAGTGAGTGAGGATGATAATATTAATTTTCTCTTCTACATAATATGCTTGTGAGTGAATAATGTGAGAATGATAATATCAATTTTCTCTTCTACATAATATGCTTTTGAGTGAATAATGCGAGGACTGTATTATCAATTATCTTTTCAAAATAATATGTTTGTGAGTGAATTATGCGAGGACTGTATTATCAATTTTCTCTTCTACATTTGTGTTTGCTTGTGAGTGAATAATGTGAGGACTGTATTATCAATTTTCTCTTCTACATAATATGCTTGTGAGTGAATAATGTGAGGACTGTATTATCAATTTTCTCTTCTACATAATATGCTTGTGAGTGAATAATGTGAGGACTGTATTATCAATTATCTTTTCAAAATAATATGTTTGTGAGTGAATTATGCGAGGACTGTATGATCAATTTTCTCTTCTACGTAAAATGCTTGTGAGTGAATAATGAGAGTACTGTATTATCAATTTTCTCTTCTACATTTGTGTTTGCTTGTGAGTGAATAATGTGAGGACTGTATTATCAATTTTCTCTTCTACATAATATGCTTGTGAGTGAATAATGTGAGGACTGTATTATCAATTTTCTCTTCTACATAATATGCTTGTGAGTGAATAATACGAGGACGATAGTATTAATTTTCTCTTCTACATAATATGCTTGTGAGTGAATTATGCGAGGACTGTATTATCAATTTTCTCTTCTACGTAAAATGCTTGTGAGTGAATAATGTGAGTACTGTATTATTAATTTTCTCTTCTACATTTGTGTTTGCTTGTGAGTGAATAATGTGAGGACTGTATTATCAATTTTCTCTTCTACATAATATGCTTGTGAGTAAATAATGTGAGGACTGTATTATCAATTTTCTCTTCTACATAATATGCTTGTGAGTGAATAATGTGAGGACTGTATTATCAATTTTCTCTTCTACATGCTTGTGAGTGAATAATGTGAGGACTGTATTATCAATTTTCTCTTCTACATAATATGCTTGTGAGTGAATAATACGAGGACGATATTATTAATTTTCTCTTCTACATAATATGCTTGTGAGTGAATTATGCGAGGACTGTATTATCAATTTTCTCTTCTACATAATATGCTTGTGAGTGAATAATACGAGGACGATATTATTAATTTTCTCTTCTACATAATATGCTTGTGAGTGAATTATGCGAGGACTGTATTATCAATTTTCTCTTCTACATAATATGCTTGTGAGTGAATAATGTGAGGACTGTATTATCAATTTTCTCTTCTACATAATATGCTTGTGAGTAAATAATGTGAGGACTGTATTATCAATTTTCTCTTCTACATAATATGCTTGTGAGTGAATAATGTGAGGACTGTATTATCAATTTTCTCTTCTACATAATATGCTTGTGAGTGAATAATACGAGGACGATATTATTAATTTTCTCTTCTACATAATATGCTTGTGAGTGAATTATGCGAGGACTGTATTATCAATTTTCTCTTCTACATAATATGCTTGTGAGTGAATAATGTGAGGACTGTATTATCAATTTTCTCTTCTACATAATATGCTTGTGAGTGAATAATGTGAGGACTGTATTATCAATTTTCTCTTCTACATAATATGCTTGTGAGTGAATAATGTGAGGACTGTATTATCAATTTTCTCTTCTACATGCTTGTGAGTGAATAATGTGAGGACTGTATTATCAATTTTCTCTTCTACATAATATGCTTGTGAGTGAATAATACGAGGACGATATTATTAATTTTCTCTTCTACATAATATGCTTGTGAGTGAATTATGCGAGGACTGTATTATCAATTTTCTCTTCTACATAATATGCTTGTGAGTGAATAATGTGAGGACTGTATTATCAATTTTCTCTTCTACATAATATGCTTGTGAGTAAATAATGTGAGGACTGTATTATCAATTTTCTCTTCTACATAATATGCTTGTGAGTGAATAATGTGAGGACTGTATTATCAATTTTCTCTTCTACATAATATGCTTGTGAGTGAATAATACGAGGACGATATTATTAATTTTCTCTTCTACATAATATGCTTGTGAGTGAATTATGCGAGGACTGTATTATCAATTTTCTCTTCTACATAATATGCTTGTGAGTGAATAATGTGAGGACTGTATTATCAATTTTCTCTTCTACATAATATGCTTGTGAGTGAATAATGTGAGGACTGTATTATCAATTTTCTCTTCTACATAATATGCTTGTGAGTGAATAATGTGAGGACTGTATTATCAATTTTCTCTTCTACATGCTTGTGAGTGAATAATGTGAGGACTGTATTATCAATTTTCTCTTCTACATAATATGCTTGTGAGTGAATAATACGAGGACGATATTATTAATTTTCTCTTCTACATAATATGCTTGTGAGTGAATTATGCGAGGACTGTATTATCAATTTTCTCTTCTACATAATATGCTTGTGAGTGAATAATGTGAGGACGATAATATCAATTTTCTCTTCTTAGCGATTATTTTAAGAAATGAATTTCATAAAATATAATTCAAGATAAAGAATGACTGATTAATCCTGTTGGTCGTATGTGAAGAAAAGTGACGAAATATGAACCGGATATAACAAATTTGTCATTGAATGGACAACAGCAAAAATCTCATTCATAAATTACTAATGTACCTACATTTTTATTATTACAACATTATTTTAAATAAATCCTTTTATAATTTGAGAGCCAGTAAATAAAATTTTAAAATTTTTTCTATTTGGTTAAGTCCTTTTTACTGCTTGGGCATGCCACACAATCGAGTAATAATATTTGAGGATTTGTGGCACTTGGACCCAAAAAGGTTCAACAACCCTGGAATGTCCTTTTATAATGTGAAAAAAATATCTACTTTTTTATTTGGACGTAGTAATAGTTAATTGTACGGTAATAGTTAATTGTACGGTAATCCTTTTTTAACTTTCTTTTTCTGGGGTCAAAGATTTAATTTTTTCATACAATTATGTGTTTAGCAAAAAATAAATAAAATTAGTTTATTGCAGATGTACCTCCTTCGGTGGGTACGACGACGGGTGGGTGACCTTGGAAAAAGGATCTAATCAATCTCTTCTTCTGTCCTGTCCGCTCCTTGGAGTCCCCGTCTTCCTTCACCGAGAACCCGACCAGCGATAGTGCCCGCTTGTTCGACTTTGTCCTTTTTGTTCTCTTGACGCTATCGCTGTCACTGAGGCACTCGTCCTCGTCGCTCTTCAAATTCCTACTAAGACGCATCTTCAGGAAGATCCTCGCCAGCCGCGAGGGTTTCCGTCTGTCCCTCTTCATCAAACTGCCGCACCTCTCCTTGTCGAACTCGATTCGAGTGTTGATGACGCCGTCTGGACGTTCGGCATCGACGTTTGTTTCCCTCTCCAAAATTCCAATCTTGGAAAAGTCCTCCGTCGTCTGCTGAGCCACTCGATCGGGTCTCTTGAGCCTTTTTGGACTCAGCGAATGGTTCGAGTTGACGTGGACCAAGACACCTGGTTTCAGCGGCCACTTGTTGCCCGTCGTGGTCGGGGTCACCGTTTTAGACTTGGCTTTGGCAATTTCGTTGTCGTTTGTCGACGCGTCGTTGTTGTTCGCGGTGTCGTCTTCAGCGTCGTCCTTTTTGGGCGACGGTTCGATTGTCGCACGCACCACGTCCACCTTTTTCCCCTCTTTGCAAAAACTAACGGACAGGTCCTTGTTGAGGCTCAGGTTGGACCTGGCGTTTTGTCTGGCTTGCAGTCCCGCTTGGTAGCTGGCTTCCAGTTGGCTGAGGTCGGCTTGTAGTCTGCCGGAAGCGTCGGAGAGGATTGACTGTCCCTGCTGTAGGGGCACGAGACGGGTCTTCTCCGAGTACTGGACAGGAGTGGTGGGGAGACATATCCTGGGGGATATCCCAGGAATACCCTGGGAAACGATGGCTTGTACGATAGACGATTCGTTCTGGGGTGATATGCATGATCTGTCAATGATAATTGGCAACTAATATAGAAAACACAACACGAGCAACATAACATTTAAGCACAAATAAAAAAAAATGAAGCATATTAAAGGCTGGATCAAATATTAAAAAAAAATATTATTTTTCGCATTTATCATTAGGTATATTTTTTTCAGAAGGAAGTCAATATTAGTACTATACATCATCACACATTCATTAAATAAAAATAAGTAACATAACAAATTGACTAGCTATGTGACAAAATCACAATAAAATATAAAGAATGGCAGCCAGCTATGTGACAAAATCACACTAAAATAAAAAGAATGGCAACCAGCTATGTGACAAAATCACACTAAAATAAAAAAAAATGGCAGCCAGCTATGTGACAAAATCACACTAAAATATAAAGAATGGCAGCCAGCTATGTGACAAAATCACACTAAAATAAAAAGAATGGCAGCCAGCTATGTGACAATAATAACACGAAAAAAATGCCTTCTATTAATATGACAAAATCACACAAACATAAAAAAATGACATACAAAGCAAAGAAACTATGTATTATTATTAGTAACTAAACAAAATTGAAAAATTTGTATTACATACCCTTCTTCCAAAGGCACCGAACTGTTGTCTGTCATTGGTAAAGGCCGATGAGACCATTGAGCAGTGTTGTTAGAGTGAGGTGGGTGTATGATGCGGATGGTTGGGTTAGATCATGCGCAAGACAGAGATGCACGACAGCGTGTTAGTTCAATCGTATTCGGATCACATGAAAAATACAATAGAAATGTTAATTGATATATTTTACATCCATTTATTCAATAAATTTTTAATTAACCTCCAGACTAGTTCACTGAAACATTCATAATTTGTGTATTCCCGATGACAATGCATGTTAAAACTGTTTCCAGCTTGATTCGTTTGATATTTTGATAAAATTTAACAATTTTGTATTTCATACAAAGTAAATTATAATGCCATACTTATTGCATAAAACTAGGAGTATTTGATTTGATTTTCTTAAGACTATAACATAACAGTGTGAGAAAAAGTTTGAAATGGTTTACTGCAATGTTTTTTTTTTTCAATCCTTATTTCTTCAATGCTCATTTCAAATGACTTCATAAAAGGAAGGACGTTTATCAATTCAACATATTATTTTTATAATCTTTTAACACAATTAAATTTTTTTTAGAAATGAGGTACCTCATGGGTTATCTTATTTAAATTTGGTCAAGATTTGATAATGGGAGGATTCAGGAGAAAAGATTTGATAATGGGAGGATTCAGGAGAAAAGATTTGATAATGGGAGGATTCAGGAGAAAAGATTTGATAGTGGGAGGATTCAGGAGAAAAGATTTGATAATGGGAGGATTCAGGAGAAAAGATTTGATAATGGGAGGATTCAGGAGAAAAGATTTGATAATGGGAGTATTCAGGAGAAAAGATTTGATAATGGGAGGATTCAGGAGAAAAGATTTGATAATGGGAGTATTCAAGAGAAAATATTTCATAATGGGAGGATTCAGGAGAAAAGATTTGATAATGGGAGGATTCAGGAGATAAGATTTGATAATGGGAGGATTCAGGAGAAAAGATTTGATAATGGGAGTATTCAAGAGAAAATATTTCATAATGGGAGGATTCAGGAGAAAAGATTTGATAATGGGAGGATTCAGGAGAAAAGATTTGATAATGGGAGGATTCAGGAGAAAAGATTTGATAATGGGAGGATTCAGGAGAAAAGATTTGATAATGGGAGGATTCAGGAGAAAAGATTTGATAATGGGAGGATTCAGGAGAAAAGATTTGATAATGTGAAGATTAAGGAGAAAACCATCAAACTCTTCAATTTGCAAAGGCATCTGGAATCTATACGACATACTAAGTCACAGCAATAGTTGTTTACTGAATACTGTATGGAGAAATAAGCACATGCTTACCACCAGCAAAGTCAGAATATACAAGACATGTGTTATGACATATGGGATAGAACTAAGTGTCGACTCCGACAGAACAATAAGCTATCTTAAAGTAGCCAAAATAAATACCCTGCGCTCCATTATGAGAAGAACCATCAGGGACCGCATCAGAAATGAGACGATCAGGTCTATATGCGGTGTCGAGGATATAACAAGATGGGGAAGTAGCAGAAGACGCTTCTGGAGATACCACGTCGAACGTATGGACGACAACAGCAGAATGGTCAAAATTGTAAAGACACAAATACCCAACTACAGAAGACAGTTGAATCTCCTCATCCCTGGTTAGTCCACCTTCATAAACAGGTCAAGAGACCCAATACACTATGAAGAAGATTTCAGAGGAAAGGGCGAATAAGTCTTTAAGTTTTATGGCAATTGCTGACATCAGACATTTCAAAGCACCGTATGATTGTCAAACAATAATATCTATAATACGTAATAGGGATTGTCAAATTATGCACCACTTTCAGATAACAAAACCAGACGGACTCAGATCTCATCATACCAGGGCCGCACTCAAGAAAATACGAACAATTATTTTTCTCGTGTTATCCCAATGTGTGGACAAAGGACTCCTGTGGTGGATAAGAGGTAGCCTATATATACCCCCATCAATGGCGACCTGAGTCAGTTCTCATTTAGGATTCTCACGGACCAGTCGCTCTAATAAACTTCATGTAACCGAACACAGCAGTTTTCAGTACGATCCACTATAGGTACCGACCTTCACATCTACAGTACCTTTGAAGCCAATTGTAAGAAAACTCCTTTTATTGTTCTTAGTTCTTATAATTTCTTTATTTATCTTTTAAACAATACACTTTTCGAACCTTCTCTATGCACGTACGCCGTACGCACGGTCTGTTTCACACTAACTCACGCACATTACTACTGTCAAACATCATCATATATTGCACAATTTACTCACGCAACATTCAAATATTCACAAACGTTCATCATAGTTCCTAACACAATATTGGACACGGAGGCTTTAACGGACTACGACTCACAGAGCACCCTCGAATTTCTGTACGACGGTAGAATTGTTACAATTGTAAAGACGGAAGTACCCAACGACAGAAGACTGCCGAGAAGACCTGCAAAGAGATTGGAAATTTGGATTTCCTCCTCCCAAGATAGTCCATCTTCACAAACAAGTCAAATGAACAAATATACAAAGAAGAAGAAGAATTACATTATATTAAAAAAGAGTGTTGATGTCCCCCAAAAAAATATCATCTATGATATTGAATTAGTTATCAATATTCAGTTTTAGTTATTCTAAAACATTATGTCCAATCCTGTAACTTTTCAACTAAAATAGGAACGTTCTAAAATTTTAGAATCAAGGTCGTATGAAATTAATTTCGCATTATGTAACTGACGTTCCTAAAACTAAAATCTACAAAGTTTGGGTGACGTATATAATAATTTGAACTTATTGTCTATGGCGCAGACTATGTATGCATACTGCACATTGTTCGGCCATGTCTATTTATGCCTTGTCACCTAACCTAACATGGATCTGCACTAATATTCTTAGGTTTTTATTTTCAACGGACTGCGATACATGTAAATTATCAACTGATGTTTACAACTTAACTGAAATATCCCGGACTGCTGTGAAAATAACTAGTACGCTTCCAATTAGGTGTGAACTAAAATTAGGAACATTTTGACAGTTGATAAGACTAAAATATGGTTATAGAATAGGGAATTGAACTTATTAGTAACTTACTTGGAGTAAGAACGTTGCCATTTCAGAGTTATAGAATATCAACTTGGACTAAGTATAATAGAAACACACGTATTTTAGCCGGAACATTCTTAAAAAGTTATAGAATCGGACGTATGATCAATTCTTTTTATCAACCTACATACTTATTATACAATTAATTTGTTAATTGAATACATGTTTATTGATGCATTTGTCTCTTTCTATCGCATAAAAAACCAAAGGAATAAAGTGAAATAGCAATATATTTAATGACACATACTTTTTGTGCTTGCACACAATGATTTTTTTAATTTTAAATAATTTGAGTGTTAAAGCAATAAATGATGTTAAAATGTACGCATTTGTCTTTTTCAATCACATAACAAACCAATGCAATAAAAAGAGATAGAAATAATGTTACGTACATTTAGAAGTTTTCCTCCTCCTTCTGCATAATATACACATTGTAATGATTTTAATTTTATATGAAATAATTTGAGTGTTGATGCAATTAATTAAACAACAATAGATTCATTAGTCTCTTTCTATCACCTAACAAACAAATGGAACAAAGTGAGATAGGAATATATTGAAGGATACATACATTTTGAAGCTTGCCTCCTTCTTCTGCATATGCACATTATAATGAGACAGAGCAGGATGACGAGTATTAGGAGAATGCAGATGCCTACAGCCACAATCAAGGCTGTGCGACTCCACCATTTCCACCACGGCAAATAACCTGGAAGCATATTAATGATATAAAAATAGGAATATCATATTATTGCTATTGTGAGGCGAGCTAACAGTATGACATATTTGACACGTAAAGCATTTGATAATATTAGCCCAGAATCACTAGTGTAAATGTACAAGACATTTTTTTTTTTATAAAAAAATTAATATGTTCTTGTTAAACAAGTACATATACATCTTCCAACATTCCCTAAAATAAGCATATATGCTTGTGCTATAGGTGAACGAAATTGGTTGAGGCAGGATTTGAACTCACGACCATTGAATTACTAACCTAATGCGCTAACCGTTCTGCCATCGACCCATCTATTATGTACTCTTTTCTATTATAATTATCCAACTGCCGATATGTTCAAGAGAATTTAGTTCTCTTTACATATCGACATAGTATCAAGCCAAGATGCGAGAGATTTGTATGGCAGGTCTACATTTTTCTGGGATTGTTCAACATTGAAGTCAAAAAACACCAACTTAGAGGCTTCGCAGTATATATTTTTATATATGGATTTACTCACAGAGCCTAAAATTTCAGAATATATATAGTTGTAGGCCTACAAAACTTTTATTCTCAGAATTTTGAATTTTTGTTTCAGTCAGGGGTTATTTACTTTTGAATTTTTACTTTATTTTTCCATATATCTTAAAAACCACATAAGCCAGAACGTTGAAAATTGGTAAAAATATAGACAAATACAAAATGTCTAAATTATTTTTTAAAAAAAGGTCCAGAGTCTGCATTTTTTTTCTAAGAAATTTTTTTTTTAATAAATTTACAATGTGTTTAACTGCTTATATTTCCAATATTTTTGAAAATAGGAAAACGCCAAAATATCCAACTAGATAATTTAATTTTCTATAAAAATATTAGCATTGTAGTAGTGACGACATTTTTTTCATACAATTTTTATGGCAGTATACACTACACAATATCTACAGTGACTCAATAGTTTGATACTTAATCTCCAAACATACATACATACCATCATGTTGTTTTCATATTCTGGGTAGGAAGAAAGGACTGACCTCCATACTATCCTATCTTGACATACATATCTACACATACATACATATTTTATATAGAAAACAAAATATCTTATAATATTCAATAATTTGGATATAAGGGTTTATAGTTTGGTACATACATATTATTCAACTATACATACTATCCCCATCGACAGTTAGACCTCATGTGTTACATGCAACTAGTTTTACAACTTACCATGGACGTGCAAGGAGCACTCATTAGACATTCCTACTTCATTTTTTGCTGCGCAAACAAATGTTTTGGGACTGTCCAGATCCACGGTGGTCAGCAGCCCCAGTTTGAGGGTGCTCTGTGAGTCGTGGTCTGATATAGCCTCCGTGTCCAATGTTGCATTATCGTCTTTCAACCACCAATAGAAGTGGACCTGATTACAAAACAAATATTAACGTGACATTATACGCCCGCAAAAAGTTACCAACTTGTCTGAACTGTCAACTTTAAAATTATACTGTAACATCAAATCGGCACTTAAAGTCGAATCTTTTATAATTGCATATACCTAAGTTGTATGACAAGTACCATGCTATTGTGTCAATTATTTTTTGAATAATTTATTGTAGAAACACGATCCAAAAACATTTTTTTAAGATACAAAAGAGAAAGGCAATCATGGTTTCACTGGATCCACGAATCCAGACCCCACGAGCACAGGTGACCAGAGTACCAGCCAGAACAGGCGAGCCACATGGGCTTGCGACCATGTATGCGGGATTAAGGGGCCCCTTTATGACTCAAGTCACGCTCACCACTCACCCACCAATCTCCGACCGATACTCCACTCCCCTGCGCAACTAAATCCAATACAATGCGGATAATGCTGCTTTTAACACCCTATCCGAAAGTTAATTATTGAAAAAAATTCAGTTTAAAAGTTAATCCTAAAAATACAAAAATTTAATAGAGAAGGTACCAATAAAAATAATTATATAATGTACCATTATATAAATACCATTATATAATGTACCATTATATAATAATGTACCATTATATAAATACCATTATATCTTGGAGGGGTTAACATTATATAATAATAATCTAAAGTAATAAAGCAATCAAAATGTTAGTGTCTGTGTGTGTGTGTGTGTGTGTGTTTGTCTCACGCCTTCTGAAAAACCAAGAGCATCTAAAAATCTAATTTATGTGCGAATGTGTACCTGTATACCTGATGCAGTGTCACGCTAAAAATAATGCGATAAAAATGCTGAATTTTAAAAATATTTCAATAATTATTTTTTTCATACAAAATTTTCCAAGTCGTATCTGTCAAAAAAGTGTACATTTTGCACGCAAATATCTGTTAGTTCAAAAGTTAGAAGTACGTATTTACACGAAAAAAATTTACTTTCAAGTATAACTTAGCGTTTAAGTGAAAAACATGGTGAATATTATGTATAATTATAATGTTTAACTTATTTTTAAAGTAAGCGTTTTGTACATAAATGCCGCCATTTTAATATCTTTTCATACAATATTTCATTTTCCTACCGAATGAATATGTTCTTGAAAATAATAAACCTTTGAAATAAATATAATTATGAAATAATAAAATGAAACACAAGACATTACAGCAAGTTTTAAGACGTATATTGTAAAAGTCTGTTAATAGGCATGATGACTAATTTTGAAAAACTATCTCACGATGTTTTTACGCATTCACTGTTTTCAAATATATATACATTTCTACATAAAATAAAGGTTTAGTAGCAAAAATCGCCATTTTAAAATCAAATTTGACATTTACGCCAAAAAAAGCTTGTAGTATCATGGCGGCTGCCGACCCTGACGGTGACGTCATGGTATCGTAAACTGCATATCACTACCATATGTAATATATGTGTTCTAAGACGATTTGTGTATTTATAATCAATTCAAAAGTGCATAAGTGTTGTGCGGTCCCTAAATGTACAAACACGACGAAAAAAACACCTACTGAGGTATTTGTTTTCGTCCCACGCGAAAAAAAAGAGAAATAAGTGATTAAATTTCGCACGGCGAGACTCAAGTGAATTTTATTAAGTACGCGTTTACAATGAAGTACAGTATTTGTTCCCCCACTTTTAGCTCTCAATAATATAATATTTACCATTATTTAGGCAATAAGCATATAAAGAACTTCATTAATGTCCAAACGTCAAAATAGGCCATCATAAGTTTCCCGCGTATGTTTTTAGCTTATGAACACATAATGTAGAGAGAAGAAGGAGCATATTTTATCGATTTTCGAGATGTAAGTTGTATTTAAATTACAGATAAATAAAGTACTTATATGTACTTATTATTAAGTTTTTACGTTTCGAAATTCTGATGAACAAAAGTCTTTGTTCGACACAAAGAAATATCCGACCATGGCGACCATCAAAAGTTCCATTCTAGTTAAGAGTAGTTAAGACAGGCAGAAAAATAACTACTATGGCTGCTATTGCTAAAAATAACGATAGCAGATAAATATAGCTTGTTATGAACACAATACAAATAACGAGCGCTATGTAATAATTCGTATGCTGCTAAAATTGTAACGATGTTTTAAAACGCATGCTTCGCGTAATCGCCGTCGTTTCGCAAATCGCTTCATTGCATGAAAAAAATATAGCTTGCTAGTTTAGTTTGGCAGTGACCAGCATCATAACATGTCGAACGTTCGTCAGCTCACCATCGCATGACAAAATTGTAGAATACTAAAACTAAATTAGTTTACCATACGTTGCGAGCGTTCATTATTTATTTATTTATTCAATAAAAACTAAGTTACATACAAAATACATTTAACATAGGCCCGATATTACAGTCGGCCCTCAACTCATTGAGTTTGCCAAACTCAAGATTAATGTTAAGGGGAGATTGAATCCATTTCCGTATTACAGTGCAATATGACATGTCAGTTACTAAATCTTCAATTATAGACATATTTCACTTTTTCTGTGGTTATTATCTGTCAAATTTAAATAACCTCAAATAATACGAAATACAAAACGGGACGCTACGACTTTAAATACCATTGTTTTATTATCCAACATGGTAAATTAAATTTTTTTCACCAAAATAATGCTTTTAAATGCCCGTGTTCGTTTCAATACGGCTGTCAGTTTGTTTTGTTGTGTGGCGCCACCTTCGATACAACACTGAAACTACACACGTTGCCTAACGCCTCTAGTGATAGAAACTGAAACTACACGAGTTGCCTAGCAAATGACAGTTGACTCACAGTCAAGTACTTAATCTGCCAGAAACGTTGAGTTAAATATTTGTCGTTTTAGTGACGTATTTGAGGGAAGATTAGGTCTAAACGGACACTGTAATACGCTATATTTTTGTAAAACTTGAGTTTAGCTCTTAAACTGACACTGTAATACCGGCCCATAGTGTCCCCCGATAGGTAGGCGAGTATCTAGGTAAATTGAAACTATTTGCTTTGATGAATACTTGTTCCATTTATATTTAATTTGTTTTAGTTTTAAGTATCTAATTAAAATATTAATATATCGATAACACCAAAATAAACATAGTCCAGACCGACAATTAATGCGTATATTGTATTGAAGACTATCAGAAGAATTGACGCGACCATACTATGACGTCGTGCGCTCTGATTGTTTTTTCTCATAAAATGGCGGACTAACACATTTTGTATTTTTATATTTATAATATTATTATTATTCACTCCTATAAATTAAAAAAAAAACATTTTTTAAATCTTTATAACCTATTTTATTTTTTAAAATCATAATTTCAATGATTTTTTTCTTACAGTCATCACACCTATTACATATTTTAATATATTAATCATAATATGTATATGAATCATAACAGTTATCCCATATGTATATTAGATTCATCATAATACATTGTGTATTTCCATTTCAACCTCATGTAACACTGTACAACTCCCACAAACAATATAATTACATCATTTTATTTTATAATCAAGCAATGAAAGCCACCAAGTTATTTATTTCTGAAACGTTAAATATTCTCCACCACGTTACAATACTCGGTGCGTGTTATAACAGATGCGTCAACGATTCAATAGAGCGGATAGCGATATTATTTGGTTTATTGTCCCAAATAAACCAAATAAATCAATAAATAAAAATAGCATGTTAAAAATAAGCAGCATATTCCATATAGCTTGTTATGAAAAAAATAGCCATTTCGAACAACACAACAGTTGACAGTAACAAACACAATTGACAGTGACAATATGGTGACGTCATGCGCTCTGATTGGTGTTTCACATAAAATGGCGGACAAACATATTTTGTATTTTTATTTTAATAATATTAATATTATTCGCTCTTTTAAAATGAAAATAAATATATTTTTTCAAATCTTTATAACATATTTTATATAATAAAATCATAATTTCAATGATTTTTTCTTACTGTCATCACGCCTATTATTAGTAAAGATATAGGCATAATAAAATTGCATAATTTGTATATAATATTTGATATTTCGGACAATTTTCATTTTTATGGCATCGAACAAACCAATGTAGGTACCTACATATTATTCAAAAAATGTCTACAAACCATTTGATATTTTTTACATGTTCTATGGTTACTATGGTAACGGACACATTCTGATATTCAAATGATATTTGTTATAAATCGAATTCGAATTAATTTAGAACATCATTGTAGGTAGGTACCTACATACCTAATACTACTTAAAAACCAACAATATACTAATTTCGTATAGGAAAATTATTAAACTATCTAAGGTTAACTACAATACACATGTCATTCAATCTACAAACTATTTCCTATAGTTTAATTCTTCTTCCTCTTCTTTTGTGAAGTCATTTGGGACAGTTCATAAATAAACTATTTCCTATAGTCTAATTTTTCTTTTTCTTAATTTATATAGACCTTGGGTGAGTTTTTGTACAAACTATTTCCTATAGTCTAATTCATCTTCTTCCTCTTCTTTTATGTAGCCCTTTGGGTGAGTTTTTATACAAACTTATTCATATTATCTAATTCTTTTTCTTCTTATTTTATGTAGACCTCTGGGCCAGTTTTGATACCAACTATTTCTTTTAACGTATTTCTTCTTTTTCTAATTTTATGTAGACCTTTGTTGAATTTTGTATAAACTAACTTCCTATAGTCTAATTTTTCCTCTTTTATGTAGACCAAGGGAGAGTTTTCATGCAAACTTTTCCTTTAGTCTAATTCTTCTTCGTCTTCTTTTATGTTGACCTTTGCGTTAGTTTTTATACAATCTATTTCCTGACGTATAATTATTCTTCTAATATGTAGACCTTTGGGTCAGTTTTTATATTAACTACTTTCTATAGTCTAATTCTTCTTTTTCTTATTTTTTTTAGATCTTTTGGTTAGTTTTTATACAAACTATTTCCTTTAGTCTAATTCTTCGTTTTCTTATTTAATGTAGACGTTGGGTGAATTTTATATAAAATATTTCCTATATTTCAATTTGTCTTCTTCTTCTTTTATGAAGACCATTTGGTCAGTTTTTTATATAATACATTTACTATTGTGTAATTCTTCTATTGCATCTTTTATGTAGACCATTGGGTCAGTTTTTATTACAAACTATTTGTTATAGTCTTATACTTATTCTTTTTTTTTCATTTAGTCTTTTGGGTTGGTTTTAAGTCTTATAGTCTATTGTATAGAAATATTATAAACAACATGCACACTTGACGAAAATACACAAAACGAATGGGATGTGACCATCACTAGAATCGTCTCAATACTTTTTTTCAATCGAAATTTACACCATTTATTATATCATCATATATTGCTTAATTTTCAATAACTACATATTTGATTTTGATGATAATATAATAAAAAATCGGGGTTGTGGCCATTACTGGACTCTTCACAACGTTTATATTCAAATTAAAAACTATTTAAGTCTTCTTCTGTAATGTAGATCAGTTTTATTGTGCAAAAATATAATAATCTATAGGTATGCACACTTGACGAAAAATATAAAAACGAATGGGATGTGACCAACACTAGAATCTTTTCAGTAAGTACTTTTGTTTATTTAATTTTTAAGCCATTTCCCATCATCCAAAATTACTAAATATTTAAAACAAATTTGCGTTCGATGACAATATATAAAAATAGGGGTTGTGGCCAAATCCAAACTCTTTACAACGTTGTCTCTTTATAATCAGTCATATTTGAAACCATTTACCATAGTCCATGCGTGCAGAAATTGTATGTACCTACTTATATATAAAAACAAATGGGTTGTGGCCATCACTTGAACATTTTACATCGCTTAAACTCAATTAAATTTCAAACTACTTTTCATACTACGAATTAGCAAATATTTTTTGTGACAATATTATATAAACGATTGCTTATTCCTTCACTAATTTACATTCTTGGCCAACGGCGGGACATAAAAGCTAGTACCATAATATAATAAAAAATATTATATAATGGTAATTAGTTTTATGGTACTTACTTGTTTTAAAATTTAATAACTTTTGAACTGTCAATTTCTAGACCCCAACGAAGAACTTATATATAGAAACACTATTTCTTTTGGCCAAAACATTTAATTTATGAAATAAAAATAAACATACCTCGTTAGGGTTAGCGTTTGCAGTACAAATCAGGACCTTTTCGTTGTCTGTCTCCGTTACTGTTATCACACACTCTGGTTTATCTGAAATAAAATATCGTAATATTAACAGGAGATCGGAGAGAGAGGGATACTTGGATTCTCTTGTAGAATATATTGAAAATATATATCGAATTGTCTTGAATACAAGAAAGAGAGAGGGATACTTAGATTCTCTTGTAGAATATATTGAAAATATATATCGAATTGTTTTGAATACAAGAAAGAGAGAGGGATACTTAGATTCTCTTGTAGAATATATTGAAAATATATATCGAATTGTTTTGAATACAAGAAAGAGAGAGGGATACTTAGATTCTCTTGTAGAATATATTGAAAATATATATCGAATTGTTTTGAATACAAGAAAGAGAGAGGGATACTTAGATTCTCTTGTAGAATATATTGAAAATATATATCGAATTGTTTTGAATACAAGAAAGAGAGAGGGATACTTAGATTCTCTTGTAGAATATATTGAAAATATATATCGAATTGTTTTGAATACAAGAAAGAGAGAGGGATACTTAGATTCTCTTGTAGAATATATTGAAAATATATATCGAATTGTTTTGAATACAAGAAAGAGAGAGGGATACTTAGATTCTCTTGTAGAATATATTGAAAATATATATCGAATTGTTTTGAATACAAGAAAGAGAGAGGGATACTTAGATTCTCTTGTAGAATATATTGAAAATATATATCGAATTGTTTTGAATACAAGAAAGAGAGAGGGATACTTAGATTCTCTTGTAGAATATATTGAAAATATATATCGAATTGTTTTGAATACAAGAAAGAGAGAGGGATACTTAGATTCTCTTGTAGAATATATTGAAAATATATATCGAATTGTTTTGAATACAAGAAAGAGAGAGGGATACTTAGATTCTCTTGTAGAATATATTGAAAATATATATCGAATTGTTTTGAATACAAGAAAGAGAGAGGGATACTTAGATTCTCTTGTAGAATATATTGAAAATATATATCGAATTGTTTTGAATACAAGAAAGAGAGAGGGATACTTAGATTCTCTTGTAGAATATATTGAAAATATATATCGCATTGTTTTGAATACAAGAAAGAGAGAGGAATACTTGGATTCTCTTGTAGAATACATTGAAAATATATATCGCATTGTTTTTCCACTTATTCTTGAAAACCTAACCAATAAAATATTAAATCTTCAGATTATATCTTTCTATGACGAAAAAATGTCATCAATAACATCATGAATAAAATCATATTTATTTACACTTCTGCAAATACTTAATATGTATAAATATGGCTACCAGCTTTTTTGTAATGTCATTTTTAATTCATATTGATTTAACATACTGTTTTACTGTCATCCTATTCAAATACTGTAATAATCTTTTAAAGTTTCGAAGCATACATTAATTTTCAGTCCATTTCTTCTTTAAAATACTAAATTAAAGTTTGTCCTATATCTACATTATTTTTGTTGTAGAGAATGAACAGTCGTGGTGGTAGTATGCTACCTTGTGGAACCCCTTCATAATGTAACTACGGTACATACATACTGTGGCGTATAGGTACATCCGTCGCAAATACATCTTGTTTACATTTAATTTGCACTAGATACAATTTCAAGAGGTACCTACTTTTCTAGGGAGGAATGTTCGAGAACCACCATGGACATTGATTCGGCACGTAGGTACTCATTCAACTACCTCCCTGAGGATACAAAAGGCCAGGTAGCGCTCGACATTTCATCGTAGTTACCAACATCTACCGTGAAAGCTTGCATTTCCAAGTTGTTCGATTTTTTATTGTATATATATTTCTAAATTAATGTAAAAGTTTATATTGTGAGATGTAAATATAAATAAATGTAAGTAATCAAACTTGTCTATTATCTAGAGCTCTCTTTCTCTCTGTTTGATCTTACACTGCTTGTTTTAACTCTAGTTTATATTCACCATTTGAAAAGGGATGACACAGTCATCTAGCTTTGACTACTGATTTAACTATTTTATTTTTCATTTGTAATTTACTAAATTCTTTGAATGATGATTAATCATCATCATTATGGTGACCCTTAATAGTTAAATTAGTAACTGAGCTGATGATGTAAATAGTCTGAAACTTGCTTACTGCAATTATGATCCCTTACTGGACACGGCAGTTTCAAAAGTTATCTTTTTCATTTTCACTTATCTGATTCGTCCTCATGTCAGCTTTGTGATAAGCCCGAACAGACTTCTGAGCATATCTTAACTAACTTCTCCTTGTCAACTTTCCGACGAGAACTCTACAACAATTTACGGCTTTCAAGACTTTCTGTCTTAAATTCGATGCACTCTTATCCTCACTATCAGTGAACAGTGAGCCAGTTGTTTTCAGTTGATTAACTCTCTTTGGCAGTTTAAGCGCAGTGTCTGCAAGGTTTTAGAGTTCTCCGGACTCTTCATATGTTCTTTAAGAGTTTTGCAAGGGGCCGTTATTAGTCCCCATAAGCAGAACGGGTGGTGGGGGGGAAGAAATTGTCTACCAAAGTGGTATCGATATATCACATGTCACAGACAGTATCGATATGTCACAGACTAAATATGGGGTTGTATAACTAAATATGACTCAATTCCACAATATGGGGCACATCTGCCGAAAACTATAATCTTACATTTCACATTGAGATATGTGGTTATGGAGACAGTGCCGTGTTTGTTGGTCGCCTCGCAGACTAAGTCCCCGCTCTCGGTCCTCCAGATGTCCCTCTTGAGGTCCAACACGTAGCCATTGCTGAGCACCTCCCTGACCGAGTTAACGGTCGCTTTCTCAGTCACTCCGTCCTTGGTCTTCTCCGGTTCTGTCGCCGCTTTGGACGTGTTGTATCGGACCCACGCGTAAGTTGGGTCGGGTTTTGCCCTGAAGTAATACACATTATGATTATCATTTTTGTACAATTTTCTCTCTAAGTCACAGTACCTTAAAAGAAATCCACTATTTATAATGGATTAAATAATGCTTTATAAAATCATAAATTCAATTGTGGTTTGTTCAGACCTCAACGAACTGATCTACTATTGTGTACCTAGGGCAATAGGCGTGATGGCAGTAAGTGCCTTTTCACACGACCCAGTTGTCTGGTAGGGTAATTGTATGGGCATGCATGCCGGTGCGTGTGAAAGCTACCATGCGTGCCCATACACTTCGCTGCCAGTTACCCGGCGCTTACCCGGCAACCAGACAACCGGGTCGTGTGAAAAGGCACTAAGGAGAGAATCACTGAAATAATGATTTTTAAAATAAAATAGGTTAAAAAGATTTAAAAAAAAATATTTATTTACATTTAAAAGAGTGTATAATACTAGTTGCATGTAACACATGAGATCCAACTGTCGATGGCGATAGTATGTATGCATAATTTAAGAATATGTACCATACTATAAACACTTAAACAAAAAGTTAGCTTTAGAAACAATAGATTAGCTTTAGAACAGAACAATTATGAAACAATAGATAAGGTTTAGAACAGAACATTTATGTAGCGATAGATTAGGCTTAAAACAGAACATTTATGAAGGGATAGATAAGGCTCAAAACAGAACATTTATGAAGGGATAGATAAGGCTCAAAACAGAACATTTATGAAACAATAGATTAGGCTTAAAACAGAACATTAATTTATGAAATGATAGATTAGGTTTAGAACAGAACATTTATGAAATGATAGATTAGGTTTAGAACAGAACATTTATGAAACAATAGATTAGGTTTAGAACAGAATATTTTTGAAATAATAGATTACGTTTAGAACAGAACATATATGAAACGATAGATTAGGTTTAGAACAGAACATTTGTAAAAGGATAGAATAGGTTTAGAACAGAACATTTATGAAAGGATAGATTAGGTTTAGAACAGAACATTGATAAAAGGATAAAATAGGTTTAGAACAGAACATTTGTAAAAGGATAGAATAGGTTTAGAACAGAACATTTATGAAAGGATAGATTAGGTTTAGAACAGAACATTGATAAAAGGATAAAATAGGTTTAGAACAGAACATTTGTAAAAGGATAGAATAGGTTTAGAACAGAACATTTATGAAAGGATAGATTAGGTTTAGAACAGAACATTGATAAAAGGATAAAATAGGTTTAGAACAGAACATTTATGAAAGGATGGAAAAGGCTTTGAACAGAACATTTATGAAACGATAGATTAGGTTTAGAACAGAACATTTATGAAATGATAGATTAGATTTAGAACAAAACATTTATGAAATGATAGATTAGTGTCATTGAGAATAGTAGTGTCTTCCACCAAAGTTATCTATCTATTTTATTGCCATACGGCAATAAAATAGATAGATAACTGTTTATTATTATTATTATACTGGTCATGGCGCGGTAGCATGTGACGTCAACAAAGTAGTGTCATTTAGTAGTTGCCGTATTGGTTGCGTGTCGTATTACAACAAACTATACGTCACACGTTACCTCGCAACGTACCATCTTCTAGATATGTATAAACAAGGAAATATATTAATATGAAGTACTAACTTGGCAGAACATATAACCTTCTCTGGTGCGTTACCCTCGGTTACTGACACCACCTTGTTGGAAACTGTCATGTTTTCGGGAGGAACTGGAAAATAAAACGTACGTACGTAATATATCTCTCTATTTGCTGTTCAGTATATAAATATTCAACCATTCATACCAGCGACAGATGAATGGGTGTGTGCATTATCATGTGAAAAGATGTGTGTGATATATTATGTGATATATTATGCCCCACACACCAGTGTCGTCGTCGTGAATCTCAATGCTGAACTATACGAGATTATGTTTGTGTTGTGCTCGGTTCTCTTTACCTACCTCATTAGAAGCATTGGATGATGTATAATTGATTAGTTATTGTGTTGGTCTAGGATCACAACCACTTTCAAAGAGATTTTTTTTATTTTATTTTATTTTAATGTAGCTTCTCGGGCAACTAACAGCTGTACTATGTCAAATAATTATTTAACATGCACCCAATAACAAGCAAGTTGTCACATTCTAGAGACTTACGATATTAATCGTCTCACAGATCCAGACTGAAAACACAATCAAAAACTGTGTCTCCACCGGGAATCGAACCCGGGACCCTTGGATCAGCAGTTAGATACCCAACCAACTGAACCTTGATATCTGAAGTTGGAATATTACAAGACAGGGAAATCAATACAATTTTTGAAAGTTCTACGAAATTGAAATTGGATTGATAAGAGAACTAAATAAAGGCATTATTGGTGAACATTGCGCAAGCGTTCAAAGTGATCACGTAAATCAGCCGATGTCAGGTCGTACACCCTGGTTCCTTGATTCTCCGGTTCCGCTATAATATTCCAACTTTGTCTCTGTTGAGATAGTAAATTGTCAAAAAATATCGTTCTCTCCCACCAAGGATAAAAATCAAAAATCCATCTAATATAATATATAAAGACGTTACTCACATTCAACAATGAGGGATGTGTTGGACATAATGGAGGGTCCAATGGGATTGTCTTGAGAGACGCAGGAATAGTTGGCGTTGTCCATCAGACGGTCCAACGACTGACCCGGCCAGTTGCTAATGTTGAAGATCTGAAACAAAACAGAATCATCATCTCTATTCCACTGTAATAAGTCTCCCCCTCTCCGCTTCATATTGATATGTGTGTCATTACTGATATGTGTCCATCAATTATCTTTCATTCTTGTAAAGTGTCCATCTATTGTCTTTCATTCTTGTAAAGTGTCCATCTATTGTCTGTCATTCTTGCAATGTGTCCATCTATTGTGTGTCATTATTGATATGTGTCCATCTATTGTCTTTCATTCTTGCTATGTGTTCATATATTATCTGTCATTATTGATATGTGTCCATCTATTGTCTTTCATTCTTGTAAAGTGTCCATCTATTGTCTGTCATTCTTGCAATGTGTCCATCTATTGTCTTTCATTCTTGTAAAGTGTCCATCTATTGTCTGTCATTCTTGCAATGTGTCCATCTATTGTGTGTCATTATTGATATGTGTCCATCTATTGTCTTTCATTCTAGCTATGTGTTTATATATTATCTGTCATTATTGATATGTGTCCATCTATTGTCTGTCATTCTTGCAATGTGTCCATCTATTGTGTGTCATTATTGATATGTGTCCATCTATTGTCTTTCATTCTTGCTATGTGTTCATATATTATCTGTCATTATTGATATGTGTCCATCTATTATCTGTCATTATTGATATGTGTCCATCTATTGTCTTTCATTCTTGTAAAGTGTCCATCTATTGTCTTTCATTCTTGCTATGTGTTCATATATTATCTGTCATTATTGATATGTGTCCATCTATTGTCTTTCATTCTTGTTAAGTGTCCATCTATTGTCTGTCATTCTTGCAATGTGTCCATCTATTGTCTTTCATTCTTGTAAAGTGTCCATCTATTGTCTGTCATTCTTGCAATGTGTCCATCTATTGTGTGTCATTATTGATATGTGTCCATCTATTGTCTTTCATTCTAGCTATGTGTTTATATATTATGTGTCATTATTGATATGTGTCCATCTATTGTCTATCATTCCTGCTATGTGTTCCTATATTATCTGTCATTATTGATATGTGTCCATCTATTATCTTTCATTCTTGTAATGTGTCCATCTATTGTCTGTCATTCTTGCAATGTGTCCATCTATTGTCTTTCATTCTTGCAATGTGTCCATCTATTGTCTGTCATTATTGATATGTTTACATTGTCTTTCATTATTGATATGTGTCCATCTATTGTATTTCATTCTCACAATGAGTTCATAGTTCTCTTATAATATTCCAACTTCGTCTCTTTTAAGGTGATATTAATTTATCATAAAATGTTACTACAAAACATTTTTTTGGTTGCATATACCCAAACCTAGAGTTCCTAGTTTTCCTATAATATTCCAACTTCGTCTCTATAAAGGTGCTATTAATTTGTTATAAAGTGTCACTAAAAAACTGTTTGTTTGGTTGCATATACACAAAGCTTGAGTTCTTAGTTCTCCTATAATATTCCAACTTCGTCTCTATTAAGGTGATATTAATTTGTCATCAAATATCACTTCAAACCTTTTCTTAGTTGCATATGCGCATAACTAGAGTTCCTAGTGGTACTATAATATTCCAACTTCGTCTCTATTAAGGTGATATTAATTTGTCATAAAATGTAACTTCAAACCTTTTTTTAGTTGCATATGCGCAAACCTAGAGTTCCTAGTGGTACTATAATATTCCAACTTCATCTCTGTTAAGGTGTTATTAATTTATCACAAAATGTCACTACAAAACTTTTTTTTGGTTGCATATACACAAACCTAGAGTTCCTAGTTCTCCTATAATATTCCAACATCGTCTCTATAAAGGTGTTATTAATTTGTTATAAAGTGTCACTAAAAAACTGTGTTTTTGGTTGCATATACGCAAAGCTTGAGTTCTTAGTTCTCCTACAATATTCCAACTTCGTGTCTATTAAGGTGATATTAATTTGTCATAAAATGTCACTAAAAAACTTTTTGTTGGTTGCATAAACGCAAATTTAGAGTTCCTAGTTCTCCTACAATATTAAAACTTCGCCTATTTTGAGGTGTTAATAATTTGTCATAAATGGCCTTACAAAACATTCTTTTTAGTTGCATATTTGCAAACCTAGAGTTCCTAGTTCTCCTATAATATTCCAACTTCGTTTGTATTGAGGTGTTAAAAATTAGTCATAAATGGCCTTACAAAACATTCTTTTTAGTTGCATATATGCAAACCTAGAGTTCCTAGTTCTCCTATAATATTCCAACTTCGTCTGTATTGAGGTGTTAAAAATTTGTCTTAAATGGCCTTACAAAACATTCTTTTTAGTTGCATATTTGGAAACCTAGAGTTCCTAGTTCTCCTATAATATTCCAACTTCGTCTGTATTGAGGTGTTATATAATATTCCAACTTCGTCTCTATTGAGGTGTTAAAAATTAGTCATAAATGGCCTTACAAAACATTCTTTTTAGTCGCATATATGCAAACCTAGAGTTCCTAGTTCTCCTATAATATTCGAACTTCGTCTGTATTTAGGTGTTATATAATATTCCAACTTCGTCTCTATTGAGGTGTTAAAAATTAGTCATAAATGGCCTTACAAAACATTCTTTTTAGTTGAATATATGCAAACCTAGAGTTCCTAGTTCTCCTATAATATTCCAACTTCGTCTGTATTTAGGTGTTATATAATATTCCAACTTCTATTAGTGTAATAAATTTCTCAACAGAAATTTTGTATGACAATATTATAAAAACGATTGCTGATTCTTTCACAAATATATTTACATTCTTAGCCAACAGCGGGGTATTGAAGCTAGTCTATATTAATTAGCCTATTATGACAGATTTAAATAATGTTTTACTGACCAACTGTGAATGTGTTGATTCAAAATGATTAGTTCTGGATTCTGGCGACATTGGAGTGTTGATGACGGTGTAGAGGTCACGGTTGACTACGGTGGCGTCCACTGCCTTTCCATTTTTCAACCAACCAACTCCACACAAGGGAGAGCATTCCACGCGACAAGATAGAGATATTTCCTGTAAACAATAGTAACAATAATCATTTTTATGACGCAATTTTTAACAGGATTTACAATGCTTAATAAAAATATGTTTATCCAACTGTTCTCTTAACATATCGACAAAGTATCCAGCCAAGATTGGCGAGATTTGTATGACAGGTCTATATTTTTCAGTTTTTTAAACTTTGAAGTCAAAAAACACCAACTTAGAGGCTTTGCAGCATATATGTTCTACGTATGGATTTATTCAGAAATCGGAGTAGAACATTTAGTGTGTCTGTGTGTCCCCTTATAACTTCTGATCTGCTGAATGCACAGAAAAAAAAATGAAAAAAAAATTCAGAAAATATAGAATGTTATATGCCTATCAATATTTATATTAAGAATTTCTAATTTTTGTTTGAATCAGAGGTTATCAACATTTGGATTTTATTACATTTTTCCATATATCTCAAACCATAAATAGTAGAATGCTGAAAATTTTAATTAATATAGACAAAACAATATCTCTAACTACATACATACATACCATCACGCCATGTCCCTTGCGGGGTAGGCAGAGAGAACCGAACGCCACTTACTTCTACCTTGACATACATTCATCGCCTCGACAACATTCATACATCGTCTTATACACGTTCGTCTGTTGTTCACGCTTCTAACATTTCCGTCTTTCAAAATACCGTTCACATGGACGTGTCATCCCTTTCTTGGGCGGCCCGGACCTCTCATTCCTTTTGTTATCTCAAACTAATTTTAATAAAAAAAATCCAGGGTTTCTGTAACTTTTTTAAATTTTTTTTTACTTAATTTATTATCATCACACTTAACACATCTTACGATTTTTTAATTATATTGTTTTTATTAGCTAATTTTTTAACTGACCTAAACATCGCCTAGAAAATTTTTCCTTGTTCAGTAAAATTAGAAACGCACAAAATTCAAATATTGATTCCACAAGACATATCGGAGAACAATTTCAAATATATTGTTGATTTTAAAATCCACGTCTTTATTTCACTAGTGTAGGTGTAGACTTACCGAGCTGTTGAACAATACGCCAGTTGTGGGAGTCATAGTTGTGATGAATGAGGGGGGAGCTAAAAACAATAAAAAACAACAATAATTATTAATGTGACAATAACAAAGACAAATACATAAATTAAGCATTAATGCTTGTGCTATATTATATTGATGTGCGGGAATATAACAATAACCTGTTAGTAGGAATAAAGATATTGGTTGAGACAAGATTCGAACCTGCGTCCTCTGGATTACTAATCCAGCGCGTTGGCAGCTTTGCCCCAATTATATATTTACAAAAATTTTAGTAATTTTAGATTCATTTTATGTTTTTGTACCTATATATTTTAGGTTTGGTTTTGGTACTTTTGATTTTAGGTTTTGGTAACTATAGACTAAAGGTTTTGGTATATTATAGTTTAGTATTTATTTATTTTAATTTATTTATACAACACTTTTTGAGTACATGTGCACAATGGCGGGCTTATTGCCAAATGGCAATATCTTCCAACCAACCATATACCTATAGATTTTAGGTTTTGATACCAATATATTTTAGGTTTTCGTACCTTTTTACGATAGGTTTTTGGTAACATTTGATTTCAGGTTTTCGTACCTATTGATTTTAGGCTTTGGTACCTATATATTTTAGGTTTTGGTACCATTTTATTTTAGGTTTTCGTACCTTTTTCTATTTAGGTTTTGGTACCTTTTTCTATTTTAGTTTTGGTACCTACCTTTTTCATTTTTGGTTTACCCTTTGATTTTAGGCTTTGGTACCTACATATATATTTTAGGGTTTGGTACCTTTTGATTTTAGGTATATTGAATATTTCTATTTATGGTATAAATCGCCTTATAAAATCAAAAGTAAAGTAATACGTATAGCATACAAGTCATGAAAAGAAAACATTTATTTTTTTTTAAGTAAAAAAAAAAAAAAAATTAATTGCATAAAAGAAAACAAAAAAGTAATAAATAATAACCAGAGTCATATCAGTATTAACGGGACACTGGGTTATAGGAAAGCATGCCAGAAGGCTAGGGCTGGAGGCATACCATTACTGCAGAGCATGCCAAGACGAGGAGGAGGAGGAGACGGTGGTCCACTTCCTCTGTCACTGTCCTGCTCTCTCTAGAAATAGGAGAAGCTCCTTGGGAAGTTTCTTCTATGTTGATTTAATTGACATAGCGTCGGCCGACATCGGAGACATTATGACATTCATTAGCCACTCAGGCTGGTTCAAGGGGGATGAGTGAGTGGGAGGACAGCCCCAATGTGGTATCACAAAGGGCCAATTGGCCTAAGTGTGTTCTCCTCAAGAACTGCCACCCGCAAAAAAAAAATAAATAAATAAATAAATAAAATTCGGAATTATAATCTTCCGAAGAAGCACACTACGTAGCATTGGGGAGGGTTTGCAATCTGCTTAGGAAAATATAAATAGAGATCTTAATAGGAGTCGGTTTTTGAGAAGGTGGAAACTCAGAATTTAGAAGATCGTTCTGCAGTCGGACTGCTGTGTTAATAAAAAAATTGGAGAAGCGACTGGTTCGTTTATATGTTTAGTGTGAACGGGTGTTGAGATTAAATAAAACGTGTGACTCAATTGTGAATGGGTGGAAGAGGGACCAGAGATTCAATTATCAAAAATAAACGCACCTGATACTTCAACATAGATTTCCGCAGGTTCCCCAAACCCTGCTTCATTGACCGCCCTGCACGTGAAATTGGTCTCTGTGTTCAATGACACAGGGTCTATTATCCATTCCGAGCTGGTGACACCGGCGATCAGCTGTGATCCACGGTGCCATTGGTAACTGAAATTATTTCAATAAATTTGGAAAATGAAACATTACTCAACATATTTAAACATTTAAACTATTTTTTCGTTAAAACTTTTAAGACATACAATATAAATTCACTAGATAATAAACATTCCAAATTAATCATACAAAGAAATTGGCACTGAAGTTCGTCCAGTTAAATACCCTCTAGATCGATGCTCGCTGATTGGACTCTTGGAGGAGTATGCATCCATTTGACAGGGCAATAGCCAGGCGCTGTGCCCCCATTAGTTCCTTTGATTATTATTATAAAAACATCATTGCATCATGTATACCTAATAGTGCTTCCTTTTATTATAAGCCGCAATTAGAAAATAATTGAATTAGAGGTGTCTCGGTATTGTGAAGTTATAAAATAAGAGATATATTGATAATTTTAACATACTTTGTCGCTTTTGGTCTGCCAGGATCCTCAACGGAGCAAGTCAGCTTCACAGTCTTTCCCTTGACTACGTTCTGAGGGTAATACACCAATATAGCAGGTCCAGGTTCGTCTGAAATAAATTAGATTAATATATTTTGCAACTGGTGTAGGTATAAATAAAGATGCAGTATCGCGCATAAGACATTTGCTGTTTTTTTACAAAAAAACACGGTAATTACAAAAAGCTTTGATGTATTGTTATACTGCCGTGTTAAGTAAAAACACAGTAATTACATAAAAACATTCATGTATTGTTATACTGCCGTGTTAAGTAAAAACACAGTAATTACATAAAAACATTGATGTATTGTTATACTGCCGTGTTAAGTAAAAACACAGTAATTACATAAAAACATTGATGTATTGTTATACTGCCGTGTTAAGTAAAAACATAGTAATTACGAAAAAAAACATTGATGTATTGTTATACTGCCGTGTTAAGTAAAAACACAGTAATTACAAAAAACATTGATGTATTTTCATACTGCCGTGCTAAGTTAAAACACAGTAATTAAGTTCCGTGCTAAGTAAATACACAGTAATTACAAAAAATATTGATGTATTGTTATACTGCCGTACTAAGTAAAAACAGTATTTAATTAAAAAAAAAAATTAAAAAAACAAAATTGATTATACTCACAATATACAATGATTTCCGTGTCATTGCTTCTGGGCCCCCACCCGGCTGAGTTTCTGCCCTGACAGGAATAGTTGCCGTGGAATGAACGATCCACCTCTTGGAGTAGCAGTCTGGTAGGTTCCACATCTGAGCACATGTCCTCTGAAAATATCAAATTGTATATATCAACAAGACTTACATAAGATACAAAAGAGAAAGGCAATCGTGGTTTCACTGGATTCATGAATCCAGGCCCACAAGCACAGGCGACCAGAGTACCAGTCAGAACAGGCGAGCCACATGGGCTTGCGACCATGTATGCGGGATTAAAGGGCACCTTTATGACTCAAGTCACGCTCATCACTCACTCACCAATCTCCGACTAATACTCCACTCCCCTGTGCAACCAAATCCAATAGGATGCGGATAATGCTGCTTTTACCACCCTATCCAAAAGTTCTTTTATTTTACCTCTTGGGAGACCCAGGTCTTTAAAGTAGGAATATTAAGATATTGCGGGCAGGCTTCTCGCCCCCACCTCTACAGCATATATATTTGTGCTAAAGCCATTTTGAACTGTTCTATCTACCAGTTCCTTGTACTTGTTTAGTTTGTATTGGTGGTGTATAAATACATGTTAATGGCGTAAAACAAATGTCCTACCTACCCAAAGCAATTTACCCGAGTATCATTTATGTGCTCATAAGAATTGAAGAGGTCCACTATTTGTATTCAAAATATGGGAATGAGAACAATTTTTAAATGCAACAGATATACAAGAATAAACTTTGTGAAATAAACTAAAAACAATGACAGTAAAGCAATACATTATATTATACAACAAACTTTGATTTTTTATTACAAACTGAGATATGGAAAGAATATAAAATAACCTTAAAAATTGTGAATTCATAACTTTTCCATTATATCCCCTGTAGAAGCATATTTCCTTTGAATCCTTTCCTTGCCATTGTCCCCTCACCGATGTATTTGAGAATTGTCACTTGTCGCAATCATTTTGGGTGACAATAAGTGTCAAGTTAAAAATGTTCAGTACAAGTTTGAAGACCACTGCGTGTGGATGTGTGCACAGAAAGAAATCAATCAGTGAACCAAGAATAAGGAACCATCGGTGAGATGGTTTATAATACAGTCCACTACCTAACATCATTAATACCCATCACCTGATGTTTTCTACATCCCCTTGGAGTGGTGAGGAGTAAATTCCTAGTTAAATACGATTTCTGCAATTCTATGTATCATCAATTTTTAAAAAGCAAAGTACAATGAACTTTACCTGAGGTATCTTCGAGAGACGAATCGTTGCAGTGCGGCAGTTGCTTGAGCAGCTCCCCGTCTAGGAACCATCTGACTGCGGTCAGGGAAGTGGGATTTCCCTTCAGCACTCCGCACTCGAGAGTCACGTTCTGCTCCGAGGATTCAATACTGTACTCATCCAGGTCTGACATCAGTTGGACTTCTGGCACGTCTTTAAATAAGTATAAATTTTGTTTTGATGATAAAGACACGTTTATCTGATAATTTTAAAGTTTCTGCGTTGAAAGAGTGAAAATACATTTTAAAATTAAGAAGCGGTAGGCAACCTATCCTAACTAACCTAACTCCAGAGAACCTAACTCCACACATTTTTCTATCTTGACACACATTCATCGCCTCATCAACATTCATACATCATGTTATACATGTTCTCTGTTGTTCACGCTTCTTACATTTCTGTCTTTCAGAATATCGTTCACATGATCATGTCATCCTTTTCTTGGGCGCCCCTGACCTCTTATTCCGTTCCTGTTAGCTTTGTATATATATTTTCTTCGTCAGGCGTTCCTCATTTATTCTTTCCAAGTGGCCAAACCATCTCAATGTGTTAACTTTCATTCTGTTGATTACATCTTTCTTCATCTTACATTTTTTCCTTGTGTCTTCATTTCTGACCCTGTCATACATCGTTCTATTACAAATTCTTCTTAGCAATCTCATTTCAGCTGCATTTATTCTGCTTTCGTGCGACTTCTGCCATGTCCAGGTTTCACTTGCATATGTCAGGGTTGGAAATAGGATTTCGTTATGAATGACAACTTTGGTGTCCTTTGATATATTTCGATCATTCATAACTGGTCAAAGTGCTCCATACACAAATTAATTATAATATTACAAATTATTTAAATTAAACACAAAACTATACTTTGTATATTTCCACTTGTTGATTTTACTTATTACATGTTTTATTCACTACATATTTCGGGAACGTCCGTTCCCTTCCTCAGGTGGATGTAAACTGGATGTAAACAGTTTGAACGTTGGAACGTTGTGCAAGCGCATAAAGTGATCACATAAACCAGCTGATGACATGTTGTAAGCCCTGTAGGTGCCTTGAGTTCCTGGTTCTTCTATAATATCCCAACTTCGTCTCTATTGAGATGTTAAAGAGTTTATCAATAAAAATCTGAAATGAAGATGTTGCGCTGGTCAGGTGGTGTGATAAGCCTTGATAGAGTTCCCAACAAGTATGTCAGAGGATCCTTAAAGGTCGTCCCAATAGAAGAGAAATTAAAAGAGGGCAGACAGCTATGGTATGGCCATGTCATGCTAAGAGAGGACACCTACTCCGTCAAAACTGTCTCAAAATCATCACTTCAAAACCACGAGAAAGAGGCAGACCGCCGGCGACATGGTGGACGAGTATCGAGAGGGAGCTGGCGGCACAAGGTGTCCCACAGGAGACGACCCAGAGTCGCAGATCATGGCGACTGATGACTAGGAGGCTCGACCCCAGATAAACTGGGATAGAGGGACAGGAAATGATGATGAGATCAGTAGTTACATTTATAAAAAAACTCACAATGAACGTCGACATGTATGGACTGTTGAGTTGAAGAAACACCAACAGCATTCTCCAACCGACAGACGTAGTTTCCAATATCCCTCTCCGAAGAGTTCTTCATGAGGAGTTCTTGGTGTTCCAATTTGCCGCCGTTGTAGTGATCCGGCTCTCCCTTTATGTCCAGTTCGACGCCATTTTGAAGCCTGTAAACAAGAGAATACCAATCAAAAATTTTAGAATGACATCCCATTGCAAATTTGAAATCTGAAGCATCATCTCTTACTTACTTTTCGAATGGCTATGCTCTTCTGCGCCCAGAAAAGGTTGCGTCTATGGAGCTCGTTAGAGCCTTAAATTCAAACCCCGCAGCCAATCCCAACGTCTCTTGCTTTGCCTCGTGGATGTCCCCCAGCTATCCCGGATACCTGTGCAGCGGGCACTCTTCAACAATGTGACAGATCGTTTGGAGCTCTGCGCCACAGTCACACCCCAGCGATTCTCTTTTTCCCCATTTCCATAAAAGATGGTTGCAACACTCTGCGAGGGAGGTCAAAACCAGGGGCACGTATGGTTGGGTCCCGGACCAGCAGGGTTGCTCATGAAGTTGATTAAAATAAGTTTAAGATCAGCTTTAGTCTTAAGCAATCTTCAAGGTTAAATTAATTTAATAATGATATTAATTTATACAAAAATTAATGGAAATTTCATACAAGACTTTGATCTTAACAATTTATTATGATTAAATGTAGAGAAAGATAAATATTAGATAATGATTTATACATTTTTAAGATTAAGGCAAGCTAAGAACGTATTAAGAATGTGTCATGAGTAGCCCCCCTGATTTATGAATTTTTAAGCTAAGAACGTATTAAGAATGTGTCATGAGTAGCCCCCCTGATTTATGAATTTTTAAGCTAAGAACATATGAAGAATGTGTCATGAGTAGCCCCCCTGATTTATGTATTTTTAAACTAAGAACGTATTAAGAATCTGTCATGAGTAGCCCCCCTGATTTATGTATTTTTAAGCTAAGAACGTATTAAGAATGTGTCATGAGTAGCCCCCCTGATTTATGTATTTTTAAGCTAAGAACGTATTAAGAATCTGTCATGAGTAGCCCCCCTGATTTATGTATTTTTAAGCTAAGAACGTATTAAGAATGTGTCCTGAGTAGCCCCCCTGATTTATGCATAAGAAACCCTGCATAATGATAATTAATAAGTTTCGTAAAATTTCGTCAAAATTGGTTGACGTACTAAATAATTATTTGCCCATATTTAGCATCGAGTAGATACTTTTGCAACTTGAAAAGATTGCAGTTTTTCCCATGGAATCTTGACCAAATTCATTATGCAACCATACCTGAGGTACACCCTTTCTAATAAAAAAACATGTGACAACTTACCATGTGACGCTGACCAATGTAGATGGATTGGCTTGGTATTTGCAAAATAGAAGTATATCAATCGTCTCGTTGACTGTTATTGAATCCTGTTCGTAGTTGACCACGGGTGGATCTGAAAAACGTGGAAAAAATGTATAGAAAGATAAGTTATATCCTAAAAGCTTAAAGAAAACAGATTAAGATGGTACAGAGATGTTTGTAGAATACCACTGGAATATGTAGGGAACATAGTCTTAAACTTAAATGTGCCAGGTAGGCAGACCAAAGCGCAGAAGAGGTGAGCCAGGATATGCTAAGTGATGGAGTTACCCCAAAGGATGCGCAGAACCAAAGACAGTGGAAACGTAAGATGCAAAAAGCAGACCATACCATAATGTGGAACAATTGCTGAGGAAAAGAAGAAGGCATAGATAGCATATAAACGTAAATGCCCCAATAAGAGATTAAATTTCACAAATATGTAAATAAGTGTGTTTCTAAAAAAATACCATAAACATTTTATCTAGTGAATGATCACTACACAATTTTAAAATTCAAATAATATCCTTTTTTACATTTTGGAAAGAAATTAATCTTTTATTTTTATAAGGCAATTTTAATATATCATGTTTTCAATTACTAGATTATGCCCTCTTAGGTAAATTTCTCCTGTACTGAGAATCGAACCCAAAACATACAATCTTAATTTTTTTTTTAATTCTATTTTATTTAAAACTAACAAACATACAGTCATACAAACAAATTCAATTTTAACAATATATCATAGACCAATGTTGTTTGCGGATATTACATTATCTTTTTAAGCTGCACAATGTAAGACAGTTGCTATTTAAAATTTTGTAGGTACTCAAAATTCAGAAGAAAAAGGAAAAAAAGAGAGAAAGGAAGGTTGTGGCATTCGCAGTCAAAAAGAACAAAGCAAGAATCAGCTACTAAATATCAACATTCTTGAAAAAAAAAAACATTATAAATGTTAGGTACATGCCCTTTGGATGAATGAATATTGGACATAGTTCTGCAGAGAGGCAATCTAAAAGTAAGATTTGTTCTAGTACTACGAAAGGGATTATTAATTGGAAGACTCCCAACAAGAGACTCAGAGTCAACAACACCATCAATAATTTTATGTAGGTATGTCATGTCTGCAATGGTACGTCTATTTTCGACGAGCAGAAAGGATTCTATCATCAAAGTCAAGACGGCATTTATAATCAAGGTGTTTCAAAAATTTATTTTGGACTTTTTCTAATCTATCTATATAGGTAACATACTGGGGGTTCCAAACAACTGAAGCATATTCAAGATAGGGTCGAACATAAGTAAAATATAACAATTTTAAAGTGTCACTAGATTGAAAAGGTTTAGATATTCTCAGTATATAACCCAGCTGCTTGAATGCTTTTTCCACAATATTATCAATGTGGGTTCTTAACAGCATTTTTTCATCAAGAGTTACGCCCAGGTCTCTAATTACCTCACTTCTCTTCAAAGGAACATTATTTATCGTATAGTTATAAGGTATTTGATTTTTTGAACGCGTAAATGATATACAAACACATTTAGAAACATTCAAATAAAGTTGGTTATCTTTGCAATACAACATTATAGAACCCAGAATTTTACAGAACAAAATAATAAAATAGTTGTCTTACAGTGTACATCGAGCAACTGCGATGCATTCCTCATTGAATCTTCGACTTCCACAGGCGCTGCTAACTGCCTCGCCTCACAAGTGAAGGTCCTGGCGTTCTCCCACCGGGTAGCCCAAAAGGACAACACCGATAGGGTCGTATAGCTGCCATCGCTCTGCCAAACAAATAAACCAACGTGTCTTCAATAATTAAAGTAAATTAAGATAGATGGATGGTAGCGCGCTGGGTTAGTAATCCGGTGGTCGCGAGTTCGAATCCAGCCACGACTGATTTCGTTCACAAATAATGCAAGCATTCGTGCTTAAGAAAATGAAAACTCACTGTTCCAATCCACCATTAGATCTCCAGTATGTTACAGTGTGACCATATAAGCGCCTTCACTAGTCACAGCTAATCAGTGGCGGCTGGTGACAAAATTATAATTTTACTTAGAAGAGGAATTAACTTACAACACGAATCAGAAAGCAGATATGTGGAACAATATTATTTTCGTTTATTAAAATTATCAGTGTTTTCCATACTTATATATTTGGGATGATTTATAGTTTAAACTATGTAACATTACGATATCAATTAATATTAGCCTCAAGGAAATGCAACTGACTACCAAGCGTTCGACCATCTCAATGTACGACGAAATATTAATGAATGAAAATACACTATAATCGTTCGCGGGCACTGCCCCGTTTTGCTCGAAATCGGCATACATTCAGCGTGTACGGCGAGCTGAGGCGGCAGCGGGCGGTCGCGTGAATTGTATGGGTTCTTCGGGCACAAGTCGACTGTGCCCTAGGAATGAAATATTTCATAGATTCTTGCTTGCTTTACAAAGCAAGTATGTTAAAATACTTTCGCTAAATATACTACGGGCGTAAGAAAGCAAACATTAATTAGAAAAATAATCTATTTTCAAAATTTAATTAGGTACATACATTTTTTGGAATCTTTTGAACAAAGTGTTTGGGAGGGCTGAGCCCGAGAGCCCTTTAGGAAGAGCCGCCACTGCAGCTAATATCCTCAGAGTCACAAATTATACCAAATATAAAACTCAAACAAAAACATTAAAAGATAGATAGATGGCAGAGCTGTTGGCGCATTGGGCTAGTAATCCAGTGGTCGCGAGTTCGAATCCTGCCTCGACCGATACCTATAGCACGAGAGAGAGAATAGAAAGTCTTGGTTACTTACATATATGTATATTTTACAATTCACAATTCAATATATATGTTTATCATAATATAAACTTTCACATTAATTAAAGAACAAAAATAAAAGATACAAAAGAGAAAGGCAATCGTGGTTTCACTGGATTCATGAATCCAGGTCCACGAACACAGGCGACCAGAGTACCAGCCAGAACAGGTGAGCCACATGGGCTTGCGACCATGTATGTGGGATTAAGGGGCCCCTTTATGGCTCAAGTCACGCTCACCACTCACCCACCAATCTCCGACTGATACTCCACTCCCCTGCGCAACCAAATCCAATAGGATGTGGATAATGCTGCTTTTACCACCCTATTCAAAAGTTATTTTATTTTACCTCTTGGGAGACCCAGGTCTTTAAAGTAGGAATGTAAAGATTTTATGGGCAGGCCTCTCGCCCCTACCTCTACGCACATAATATATTCGTGCTAAAGCCATTTTGAACTGTTGTATCTACCAGTTCCTTGTACTTACTTGTTTAGTTTGTATTGGTGGTCTTTTGTAATATTTGTGTCCCATGACACAGTCAGCTCCACATAAATAACACTTTCCAAAGAAAGAGAGTATATTGTCAAGTCAGGCCTAAGAGACGAGATGCAGATCTCCTTTGAAAGGTTATATCTTTCTGTTCTCGTATCCATTAGAATTAAAAAAAAAGCAACTTCGAAATGTAAGATGAAATGTAAACGTGGCCTTTTGTACTCTCAGGGAAGTAGTTAAATGAGTATCTACGTGCCGGATCAAATTCCATGGTGGTTCTTGAACGTTCCTCCCTAGAAAAGTACCTCTTTAAATTGTATTCTTGTCAATATTCTGGTAGGTTACTGACCTCGTCCGAAGATGTACTGTGTATGACATATGTACCTATTCGCCGCAAGTGGATTAACTTATTACTAAATAATATATATATATATATATATATATATATATATATATATATATATATATATATATATATATATATATATATATATATATATATTTCACACCACATACACATATGATACAGTCCCTTATTATATCAGTGTATGTTTCATTGGAAGAGAATGTACATACTTGTAGTTCTGTTGTCGTCAGCACATGGTCTGCAGGTACAGCCTCCGTGGCGTTGATCCAAGATATGACGGCTGGAGGCCTGGCTCCCGTGGCTCGACACTCCAAAGACACTTTGGTTCCTTGAACTACGTGATGCGACACTCCAGATATCTCTATGTCAGTCACCAACACTGAAATCATACAAATTTGATATTTATTTGATTATTTAACATAGGTGAGGTTATCACAAAAACGGCGCTATAAAAATTATCCCAATTTATTATTATTTAATGTTCAATATTATACCAATTAACTGCTTTTTAACATAAAAAATATCATCAAAATTATAATATATTGTATATATATTATGTTATATTCAAATTGACAAGTAAGGAGACATCTGTGTAAATTGTTAATAAATAAGTAGCATGGTTTAGAACCATACTAGGGGATATTTATTAACATAATATTAGAAATAGTTGTCTATTGTTAATTATTGATTTATTGAAATATATTATTTTAGTTGCTATCCAAGAAATGACTCATAATTTTTGAAAGAGAATTGAAAATTAAGAAATCTCATTCTGGTTACAGACTGATCACCTTGTAGACAGTTAACTATAACTTGTAAACAATTAACATTGTACTTGTATTATTCTTCAAGTATTGTATTAAACAGAATATTTTAATACAATAGTTAATCATTTAAAAACTCCTCAAACATCAAAAGATATTCTCTCTTCTGGAAAAAAAGAGAATATTCTACAAAAATACATAATGTAGTAAAGTATTATTAGCCTATAATCTGCAATCTGTAGGACATGCCCTTGCAAATTGAAAATTTTGATGTTTTCCCCCATAATATCTAGACCAAATTTATACGAGATCACTCCTGAGATACGCAATTGGATAACGTGGTAAACGATTATCGCTGAACATGTAAATTTGAGAGTTTGATTTTTTTCTCACAGATCTCATCATTAGATCCTGACCAAATTAAAATGGGACCACTCATGAAATATCCCCCTTCTAATGGAAAAAAAAATCATTTAAATTGAACAACTTGGTAAAGAGTTATCGCTGAATATATAAAACGAGTGAGTTGTGGCCAACGCTAACATTCATTTTATAAAGTATTCAAATTTTGTGTAGAAAATATTGTACATTTTCATAAAATGAGTTTGTTCAATTATTTTTTATTTAAATATTTTATTATGAAAACTTGATAGTTCTTCAATGCCATTTTATGAAAGTAATGTGCCTTTTTACCAATTTAAAAATAAAAATTTCAAATTTTAAGTTTCCTGAACTTGGGGTCACTTTGAAATATTTGACAGTTAAAAAAAATGAGAAGCACTATTCATACATCATTCAAAATCTAATGGGGTCTAAGCGAGTATTAGATATACATATTTGCAAAATTTGAAAAGAATTGATTGAGTACCTACTGTAGTCAATAATATATATATATATAATGACAGAAAAGAAAAGAAAAGGATAAAAATTTCTATAAAACAATTTTACACTTAGCATACCTAATTTTCACTGCTTTCTATATTTTCATTTTTGTTCTGATTTACCTTGTTTTTCATTGCTGTGTTTTTGATTTACTTTATTTTGAATCAGTTTAACTGATTTAATTCACATATTTTATTCTTTTTGACTTACATAATATTAATTAATCTGTTTGTGCTTTATTTTCACTGTAAAATTGTTTAATTTTGATTTATATTAATGGTTGAATAACGATTTAATTGCAGTGTACGAGAGGAGCTTTCACTGACAAACTGTTCAATTATAATCAAATGTAAATTTTATAAACTAATAAATAATTACAAAAAAAAAAATAGACCTTACATATCAAATCTAGCTGCAGGTCCACATACATAGGATGAGGAAGGGCATCGGACAATGCTGAACATTTGAGTCTTTTTCCTTGAAATTCTCTTTTGACATCGAGCATCAGACGGTTGGTTGTCATTGTCTCAGATCCCTCGCCAGACGTAGAGATGTCTCCTGTGAAAACAGCAAGTTCCAATATTTTAAAATTGTCATTAAATAATCTTTCATATAAAAAACAAAATAATGCATAGCGCTCATGGAGCCCTCTAGATTTAGCAATCTCCACACCGAGGTGCAACAGAACAATCGACAAGTGCAAATCGAGATTCACACTCGCAGACTGTCAACGACTTTTAATGCATGCATTTTTTTTTCGTATAGCCTCTCGGGCAACTGACAGGTACTATATCAAATATTAATTTAACATGCACCCAATAACAAGTTGACACATTCTGGAGACTTATGAAAACACAATTAAAAACTGTGTCTCCACCGGGAATCGAACCCGGGACCTTTGGATCAGCAGTCAGATATCTAATCAACTGAGTCATGAAGGCCGACATGTATGTTGGGCATCATAGAAATTATCTCTGCAATCAAATAAATCTATGGGAATCCTCTGATAATAAGGCGCCGTATCTATGACTGAACAAAAAAACAACTTCTCAATAGATGGCATTACAAAAAGGTTTCTTCGTTACTTCATAGATGGCGATGGTATTTTTCAGCTTATTTAAAATGATTTGCCCCCTAAACAACGTGTAATTGCCAGTCACGTGACTGGCAACTGTCACTTCCATACATTGAGTTATCTTTTCTTGTTTCTTTTCTCGAGCTAAATGCCACGTTGTCTAAAGGGGCAGTTTCTCATTGTTAAAATATATAACTTTCAAAATTGCATTGATAAGGAAACTCAATGAGAAGGTATAATTGGTGAACGTTGGGCAAGCAGTGCATAATGTGGTAACGTAAATCAGGCGATGACAGCCCTGTAGGTGCCACGAGTTCCTGGTTCTCCTATGATATTCCAACTTCGTCTCTATTGAGATGTTAAAAATTTGTCTTAAAATATGACAGGATAGCTTGAAAAGCTTCGAGACTTTAAGAGGCCCACGGACAGCAACGAAGAGCTGTGATCTGTAAGATGACGCACTCCCATAGATAGCTTTTGAAATTTTGTATCCTGTGAAAAATCCAAAAGTATAAATGGATATTCTTTATACCTGGAATCTCATCATCTCCTATGGTCCACGTGAGAGATGGTGTCGGCTTCCCTCCTGTGGCCTTACACTCCACGGCCACCTGCCTGTTCTCCAGTAACCCTCCCAGTGCAGAGTCCTGCTTCACTTGGTTACCCGCCTGGTCCAGAATCACCAACGACGATGGCTTCACTGGAATAAAACAAATCGGCAAATTATCAAACAGCTTTTCGTCAGATGTGTACTGAGCTTTGGAATATAGCTTGACAAAAATAAAAAACTTTGGTATAAGTACCTAACTCGAAAATTTCGAAAAAAATTGAAACATTCGGATAACTACGTAAAATAAATTGAAATTTTGGGATAGCTCGACAGAATTTTAAACAATGTGATAACTCAAAAATAAATTGAAATTTTGGGATATCTCGACAAAATTTTAAACAATGTGATAACTCAAAAATAAATTGAAATTATGGGATAGCTCGACAAAATTTTAAACAATTAGATAACTCAAAAATAAATTGAAATTTTGGGATAGCTCGACAAAATTTTAAACAATGTGATAACTCAAAAATAAATTGAAATTTTGGGATAGCTCGACAAAATTTTAAACAATGTGATAACTCAAAAATAAATTGAAATTATGGGATAGCTCGACAAAATTTTAAACAATTAGATAACTCAAAAATAAATTGAAATTATGGGATAGCTCGACAAAATTTTAAACAATGTGATAACTCAAAAATAAATTGAAATTATGGGATAGCTCGACAAAATTTTAAACAATGTGATAACTCAAAAATAAATTGAAATTATGGGATAGCTCGACAAAATTTTAAACAATTAGATAACTCAAAAATAAATTGAAATTTTGGGATAGCTCGACAAAATTTTAAAAAATGTGATAACTCAAAAATAAATTGAAACTTTGGGATAGCACGAAAAAATTTGAATCTATGTGATAACTCAAAAATAAATTGAAATTTTGGAATAGCTCGACAAAATTTTAAACAATGTGATAACTCAAAAATAAATTGAAATTTTGGGATAGCTCGACAAAATTTTAAACAATTAGATAACTCAAAAATAAATTGAAATTTTGGGATAGCTCGACAAAATTTTAAACAATGTGATAACTCAAAAATAAATTGAAACTTTGGGATAGCACGACAAAAATTGAATCTATGTGATAACTCAAAAATAAATTGAAACTTTGGGATAGCACGACAAAATTTGAATCTATGTGATAACTCAAAAATAAATTGAAATTTTGGAATAGCTCGACAAAATTTTAAACAATGTGATAACTCAAAAATAAATTGAAATTTTGGGATAGCTCGACAAAATTTTAAACAATTAGATAACTCAAAAATAAATTGAAATTATGGGATAGCTCGACAAAATTTTAAACAATGTGATAACTCAAAAATAAATTGAAACTTTGGGATAGCACGACAAAAATTGAATCTATGTGATAACTCAAAAATAAATTGAAATTTTGGGATAGCTCGACAAAATTTTAAACAATGTGATAACTCAAAAATAAATTGAAACTTTGGGATAGCACGACAAAATTTTAGAATATAGCTTGACAAAAATAAAAAACTTTGGTATACCTAACTCGAAAATTTCGAAAAAAATTGAAACATTCGGATAACTACGTAAAATAAATTGAAATTTTGGGATAGCTCGACAGAATTTTAAACAATGTGATAACTCAAAAATAAATTGAAATTTTGGGATATCTCGACAAAATTTTAAACAATGTGATAACTCAAAAATAAATTGAAATTTTGGGATAGCACGACAAATTTTTAAACAATTAGATAACTCAAAAATAAATTGAAATTTTGGGATAGCTCGACAAAATTTTAAACAATGTGATAACTCAAAAATAAATTGAAACTTTGGGATAGCACGACAAAATTTGAATCTATGTGATAACTCAAAATAAATTGAAATTTTGGGATAGCTCGACAAAATTTTAAACAATGTGATAACTCAAAAATAAATTGAAATTTTGGGATAGCTCGACAAAATTTTAAACAATGTGATAACTCAAAAATAAATTGAAACTTTGGGATAGCACGACAAAATTTTAGAATATAGCTTGACAAAAATAAAAAACTTTGGTATACCTAACTCGAAAATTTCGAAAAAAATTGAAACATTCGGATAACTACGTAAAATAAATTGAAATTTTGGGATAGCTCGACAGAATTTTAAACAATGTGATAACTCAAAAATAAATTGAAATTTTGGGATATCTCGACAAAATTTTAAACAATGTGATAACTCAAAAATAAATTGAAATTTTGGGATAGCACGACAAATTTTTAAACAATTAGATAACTCAAAAATAAATTGAAATTTTGGGATAGCTCGACAAAATTTTAAACAATGTGATAACTCAAAAATAAATTGAAACTTTGGGATAGCACGACAAAATTTGAATCTATGTGATAACTCAAAATAAATTGAAATTTTGGGATAGCTCGACAAAATTTTAAACAATGTGATAACTCAAAAATAAATTGAAATTTTGGGATAGCTCGACAAAATTTTAAACAATGTGATAACTCAAAAATAAATTGAAACATTGGGATAGCACGACAAATTTTTAAACAATTAGATAACTCAAAAATAAATTGAAATTTTTCAATTTATTTTTAATTGTGATAAATTAAAAATAAATTGAAACTTTGGGATAGCACGACAAAATTTGAATCTATGTGATAACTCAAAAATAAATTAAAATTTTGGGATAGGTCTACAAAATTTTAAACAATGTGATAACTCAAAAATAAATTGAAATTTTGGGATAGCTCTACAAAATTTGAAACAATGTGATAACTCAAAAATAAATTGAAATTTTGGGATAGCTCGACAAAATTTTAAACAATGTGATAATTCAAAAATAAATTGAAATTTTGGGATAGCTCGACAAAATTTGAATCTATGTGATAACTCAAAAATAAATTAAAATTTTGGGATAGCTCGACAAATAGATAATCTGCAATAAAAAAACTTAAAAATTAAGAACACTCTTACAAAATAGATGATTCTATGTTTCCCTCCAAGGTAAAAATAGCCGCTGGAGAAATCGAAAGAATGGCCTCCCACAGGGTAACGTTCTGGCCCCAGTTATGTATAACATTTACACAAATGTCCAACCAATACTCCATGACGTAAAGCAATTTATCTATCCTGACGATACGGCAGTTGTGGCACAGGATGATAACTTTGAAAACGTGGAAAATAAACTGTCAAGAGCCCTGAATGAATTGTCCAAATATTACAACAACAAGCATCTAAAACCTAATCCAGCAAAGACACAACTACATATGTACCTTTCACCTGAGAAATCGGGATGCAAACACGAAACTCAACATCACATGGGAGAGAAGGAAACTGGAAAATTGCAAAAACCCAAAGTACCTTGGCGTTGTGTTAGATAGAACACTCACTTTTAATCAACACTGTCTAAATACCAAGGAAAAAATTGGCATTCGGAATACAATATTGTCTGAAAGCTCATCAGAACAAAGTGGGGAGCACAACCATCTGTTCTTAGAACTTCAGGACTTGCACTTTGCTACTCGGCAGTGGAATATGCGGCTCCAGTCTGGTTCCAATCTTCCCATGCTAGAAACGTAGATGTTGCTTTGAACGAAACCAACAGACTCATAACGGGATGCCTTAAACCTACTCCTGTGGAAAAAATCCAATTACTAACTGGAATTGCACCACCACGTATAAGAAGAGCCGTAGCTTCTGAAGAGGAAAATATGAGACAGTAGAATGACTCTCGACATCCGCTATATGGTCACATCGTCCCGCCCTCAAGACTCAAGTCTAGAAACAGTTTTCTCGGAAATACAATCGCACTAACCTCAACCACCAGCGAAAAGAGAAGAGTCGAGCTGTGGAAGGAAGGGTTAGGAAGTGAAAACTTCCATGAACCAACAGAGGTACTTCCAACTGGTCACCGACTACCATATGCAACCTGGAAATCCCTGAATAGACTAAGGACGGGTGTAGGAAGGTGCAAGGTAAACCTGGACAGATGAAGAATGCTAGAGGATGACCAGGACATGGCGTGCGAATGTTGGGAGACGCAGAACATGTCACACCAGCTGAACTGTCCGCTTATTGAAGGAGGTTGCTCTGAGGAAGATCTGTGGCAAGCGAATGAGAATGCTATTATGGCTGCAAATCACTGCAGGGACACAATATAGGTTGATGATCTTGTACACGGAAAGTAAGTATTGCGAATTCATTACTCCGAAATAGTGTTAGTGAGGATTAAAGAAGGATTGGGAAAAAACAAAGAGAAGAAATCGGGATCAGGTGTTTAGGGATAAACATTTTTTCTTTAGCTTTTTCTTGAAAATACAAAGCGAGTTAGACAACGGGTAGAAAATTAGAAGTTAAAACTAGTTGCATGTAACACATGAGATCCAACTGTCGATGGCGATAGTATGCATAATCAAAGAATACGTACCAAACTATAAACAACACAAATTAATAAATATTTGAAGATATTTTATTTTCTATATAAAACATGTAGGTATGTTTGTCAGGATAGGATAGTATGGAGGTCAGTCTGTTTTTCCTACAAAGAATATGAAAACAGTATGATGGTATGTATGTATGTTTGGAGATTTAATTATCAAACTATTAAGTCTTCTTACATATTGTGTATAGGCGACTACCATACAAATTGTATGAAGTGATGTCGTCACTAAATTCAATTTTTATAAAAATTGTTAAAAAAAAATTGAGATGTGCTAATACAATGTTTATATTTTTTTATATAAAATCAAATTATCTAGTTGGTGTGTTTCGGCTTTTTTCGATATTTTTTTAAAATTTGGAAATATAGGCAGTTAAACTCATAAATTTTTCATAAAAAAAATATTTTTCTTAATAAAAATGTTTAAGAAACCCTGGAATTTTTTTTGAAAAAACTAATTTGAGATTTTGTACTTGTCTATCTTTATACCAATTTTCAGCGTTCTAGCTTTTATGGTTTCTGAGATATATGGAAAAATAAAGTAAAAATTCAAAAGTTGATAACCCCTGACTCAAACAAAAATTCACAATTCTAAGTATAAAAGTTTTGTAAGCCTATAACTGTTTATATATTCTGAAAATTTGGGCTCTGTAAATTGAGCGGATCAAAAGTTATAAGGGACGGACGGACCCACACACTACTCCGTTCTACTCCGAATTCTGAGAAAATCCATGTATGGGAACATATATGCTGAGAGGCCTCTAGTTGGTGTTATTAGCATGCAAAAAGTCCACTACACCATACAAAATTTTCCTTCGTACACGCATCTTGGCTTAATAATGTCGATTCATTAAGAGAATTGAATTCTCATGAACGAATCGACAGTTGGAAAAGTATTATTTCATCGTACTGGAGAGTACAATCTATGCACTTAGGCTATACGTATCATGTTTATATTTTAAACGTTCACCCCGAAATAAATTCACAGAGGGTGTTATATTACATGTCTCCTTAACTGACAAGAGTAAATATTTACCTGTCAATCGAAAATAAAAGGAAAATAATAGAAAATGGGAAGACAAAGAGGTGAAAGTTGACTCCAAAAAGATATGGCCTGACAATATTATAGTTGCAGTCGTGGGAAATTTATGGTACAGGGCAATGATATTATATAAAAATAATAGAAACGTTCTCGTCTTCTTCTTCTTCGTCAGCCATCTCTCCACTGCTGGATGTAGGCCTCCTCCAATGAACTCCATCTCTCTCGGTCCTGTGCTTTCCCCAGCCAACCCCTTCCCGCAACCGGAATGATATCGTCCACCCATCTTTTTTGTGGTCGCCCTACCTGTCTTTTATTTTCCCACGGTCTCCATTTTAGTATTCTGGGTGTCCACCTCTCGGTAGACTGTCTTGCAACATGCTCTGCCCACTGCCACATACACATAGAAACGTTACTAGTGTATAAATTCGGTATGTAAACAAAAAGTAAGTCGCATACCTCACTTGATTCTTATTGCGCTTTAGATACACGCAAGGTGTTGCGTTGCAGTGTTCGGAGGTATTGTCATAGTCAAAATACCATCTTGTATGATGAAAACCGGTCTAGAACACTTGGCTGCGGGACACTTAGGTCGGGACACTTGGTTGCGAGTCCATTTGGTCGCGACGGACACTTGAGTGCGAGCTACAGGAATATTATGACCCGTCTCAGAATAGGTTTTCCTAGTGAGACAAGGAACGAAAAATTTTATTGTATATTCTATATTGGTACTGCCTCCCTGACCAGCCAGGATATCCTAGGATGTACACCGATTTTTTAAACCTAACCTACAAAAGTTTGGTAAAAATAGGTTGGTTAGGTTTGGCTGTAGTTATAATTGCGACTGGCGTGAGCCAGTTGCATTATATATTAAAAAAAGTAACTAAAATATTAAAATAAAATAACTAAATTGGTGTTGGTCAAATAATTTTTAACCAGCTGGCTGGTCAGGGAGGCAGCATCTTCTATACTTATGTATAATAAACGCCGGCACTGAAACTAAAAAAAAAAAACAAATTGGCCGCGTCTCCGTTCGTCTCGGTTGTACACATTTAAGCTAGTCCGATGCGACAGAGATAGAACATCTTCGTGCGTGACGAAGTCTTCCGATATTCGTTCGACCTCAGGTGACTTATTCGGACACTGTCGGGTCACTCCGAAGATAATAAATGTTATAAAATCAAAGTAGGTTTTGTAAAGAAATGCTTAAATACTTACTGAGTGTGATAAGTTGTATTATTGTAACCGGCTCGCATTTCTCCGTGGGTAATATGTATGTTAGTTCACAGGTGTACGTATCTTCGTCTTCCAATCTCACTGGATGGATCCTCAGCTCGCTTGGCACAGTTAAAGAAACTTGGATCCTGAAAAATATAACAAACAACTTAATTATAAATATAGTTGGTTCTCCTACCCTATCCAACAATTAATTACCAATTTTATTTAAGTATACTTTGTATCCTCCTGAGGAAGGGAACTTTGTTCTCGTAACATGTAGAGGAATTTTTATTCAATTGAATAAAAATTATAATTGTAGTAGTGTACACAAAGTTGTGTTTTATTTCATTTATCGATGTCGATGAAATGACCAAATGTTTTATTTCATATGTCGATGAAATAACCAATTTAATGACCATACTGATATTTTTGTTGTATCTCAATCTATATTCAAAAAGGGTATTTTAAAATATCACAGATACAGCTCTTAGGACCTGGGTTACGTTTACAATGAACGCCGAGTGCACTTAGTGACACTCTAAGCCGTTCAGAATAACCGGAAACAGATGCTTCAAAAACGTTTTGTCGCGTTCAGTGTACATAGTGTACGCTCCAAACGCCCGGGTGAAAAACGTTCTGACGTTTAAAAAAAAAATAATTATGGCCCGGGTTATGAATTTAAAAAAAATATTACCCAACTTTGATTGGTCACACTGAAAAAAAAAATTATGATGCCGACCCGGCAAATTGTTGCAAAAGTTGGCGCAATTATTGTTATTTCCACAATAGTATAACAATTACTATGTTTTACAATAAAAAAAATAGATATTGCTGGCAAAGCAAAAAATTGGAAGATGGATTAAAAGATCTTATTTAAAAAGGGACCATAATTATTTTTTTTCCGTCAAAAAAAAAAAGTTTTATTATTATTTTGGATTGCGATCAACAGCTGAGTTATTCAAGATTGTGGAACATAAATTAGAATATCAAAATATTGAAAGTTGTAAATATGGCACTCGAAAAATCAATCTAAGGCGGAGATTTTCGGGCACTTTGTAAAAGTGGCAATATCTCGAAAACTAAGGCATATATTTTTTTACTGAGGTCATATTTGCATATTCTGGCTAGTCATGAGTTGGTATAACAGCCCTTAAAAGGAATACGTTGACTTATGGGACACCCTGTATATGCATTCACAAAGGGGTTAATTTATAAAAATATCATTCAAAAATTTCCAAAAAAAGGTCAGAGATCATTATTTACACCACTGCCCAATTGTTGTCGTTTGGTGAAAATATAACCTAAAAAGAGACATGTATGATAATGATAAATGATATTTGACATTTAAAACGCCCGATGCTACGTTCATATTGAAACGCCGCTCGAAAGCGTTCAGTGAGATTGGTGTGAAAAACGTCATAATCTGCAACTTCAGGTAGGTACATCCGGCACTCGACGTCGAGTGTTCTATCTGAACACAGCCCTGGGTATGGCTGGAATGCACTTTTAAGGATTATTAAGTATAGACACCTCAATTTCAAATCAAATCCTTCAAATACGTTAAACAGTGTGTTATAATAAAAATAAGTGTTTCTACTAACATTTCTCTAGTGAATGTTCGTCATACAATTTTAAAATTCAGTATAAATTCCTCTAAAAAAATCATTTAAAATATTCTTTTTTTACAGCATTTTTTAAAAATTACTCCACAACTACGTGTAGTAGAGAAACAAATCTTTTATATGCTTAAAGAGTGCATAAAATAAAAGTGAATGACCGATATTTTTTTTCATATCAAGGAAGGTTTGTTCTTGAAATGCAAAAAATCAACAAATTTTGGGTTTACGATAATTTAAATCACGCATAAACCTTTTTTAATGCACGCGATAGTTACCCTTCTAACACGTAATTTCATAATGCATCGGGCGGTTTTAATAGGTATATCATGATTCCCGGACAAATGGCCGTAGCCGATTGGCCGTGGACAATTGGCCGTACGCCCTTTTTACCGTATGGACAATTTATCGTGAGGACAATTGACCGTGAGGACAGTTGGCCGTGAGGACAATTGGCCGTGGGGACAGTTGGCCGTGAGGACAGTTGATCGTACGGACAATTGACCGTGAGGACAATTTATCGTATGGACAATTGACCGTATGGACAATTCACCGTGCGGAAACTATTTTTAGCATCAGAAATTTTTTTCTTTCTTTTTTCGTTTGAGTTAAATAAATTGCGTGAGTAAAAAAATGTTCGATAATGGCGACGAACCGATTGCCTTATTTTTTTATTTCAAGATACTAGGAGAAATCCAATATGTCGACAGTGATTAAAACGAAATTTTACAAAATAAGCGGTAATTATGTAGTTCTAATTTGCTATATTTTGAGATATAAGAAGACGTCTGTTTTTAGACTTCTTCTTGTTCTTTTTTTCATGTTTCGAGATGGATATCGATTTATACTAATAAGAAGGTGTAGATTTCGAAACAATTTAAACTTCTTTGTTTTCTTTTGAAATGATGAGAAACCAATATGGCGGCCGTGATTTAAGGATGAGTTTTCAAAGTGAATGATTATGTTGGGTTTATCGAGTTTTAATTTGCTACATTTTGAGATTTAAGAAGACGTCTGTTCTTAAATTAGAACTTTATAATTACCGCTTATTTTGTAAAATTTCGTTTTAATCACTGTCGACATATTGGATTTCTCCTAGTATCTTGAAATAAAAAAATAAGTCAATCGGTTCGTCGCCATTATCGAACATTTTTTTATTCACGCAATTTATTTAACTCAAACGAAAAAAATAAGAAAAAAAATTCTGATGCTAAAAATAGTTTCCTCACGGTGAATTGTCCATACGGTCAATTGTCCATACGATAAATTGTCCTCACGGTCAATTGTCCGTACGATCAACTGTCCCCACGGCCAAATGTCCTCACGGCCAACTGTCCCCACGGCCAATTGTCCTCACGGCCAATTGTCCTCACGGCCAATTGTCCTCACGGCCAATTGTCCTCACGGCCAACTGTCCTCACGGTCAATTGTCCTCACGATAAATTGTCCATACGGTAAAAAGGGCGTACGGCCAATTGTCCACGGCCAATCGGCTACGGCCAATTGTCCGGACACGGTATATCATATTTTCAGTCACTAGATTTAGCGTTATACGTTCTCTTAAAACGCCATTCTTGTGAATTCAAAATCATACTTTATACTTCGTAATATATGTTTTTTCAACATTCCAAAATTCTTATATTTTGTTACGTTTATACGTTACGTTACGTTACGTTACGTTACGTTTTACGTTTACGTTACCTTAATCTATTTTATTCTTTGTAACTTCTCGATCGGAAATAATATGATTACACATATAATATATCAACTTTATGTATAAAATAATAGTTTTTTTTTCTCTTAATAAATCTATATATGTACATAAAACAAAGTCGGGTTAGTTAGACTATTTATAACTCTAGAACGGCTGGACCAATTGTAATGATCTCTTATTTGTTGGATTCGTCTTCGCCCCGGATAACATAATAACTATATATAAAAATTTCGGAATAATTAACGGAAAAAAATAAAAATATATAAAAAACATGTTAATAAACTGTACGCCTGGTAACTATTAAAGACAGCAGCATCACGGAAGGGAATATAGTGACCTCAGTTTTTCTATACAACACTCGAAATGCTAGATGTGTATTTTCAAACAAAATAATAAATTTTATATTTAAATATTACCTGTCAGCCATGGGCCCTTCGGGTTTCGCCAGGTTCGCTGCTTCTGCCAGCAAAGCTATCCTCTGCCCTGAGCGATACCACTTGACAGAGTGCACCGCCCCGCACTCGGGCGCTATGGAACATCGCAAGAGCGCCTCCGAGTCCACCAGGGCCGACAGCGAGTCTGAAAACGGACAAAGGTATACCTTTAATTTTCAAAAAAAAAATATTGATACGAGAAGTCAATTAAAAGGCAAAATCGATGAACGTTGCACAAGCGTTGAGTGATCACGTAAACCAGCCAAAGACAGGTCGTACGCCCTGTAGGTACCTGATTTAATGTTTCTACTATAAATTAATATATATTCCAACTTCTTCTCTATTGAGATGTTATGGAGTAAGAGCCAGCGGGTGCCAGACTTACGTCATTTGTATAGGCGAGACTTATGTCAATTGTAAAGGCGAGACTAATGTCATTTGTATAGGCGATACTTATGTCATTTGTATAGGCGAGACTTATGTCATTTGTATAGGCGGGTCATTACACGTCAATTCATCCAGCCGTGTCACCCATGGTCTCAGATTTTGTTGATATTTTTTTTATTTGTTCCTTTTGACATCCTTATTTAACAATGCAAAATGTTATTTTGATATCTTATATACTTTTTGAGATATGATTTTTTGAAATTGGTTAAAAAATGACTCGAGAGATATTTCCGAGGCCTTGCATTTTTTTTGACACCATAGTATAAAAACATCTAACTTTTTCAATTTTTAATGTATCTCGGTGTCAAAAAAATGCAAGGCATCGGAAATATCCCTCGGGTCATTTTTTAAGCAATTTCAAAAAATCACATCTCAAAAAGTATACGTATAAGATATCAAAATAATATTTTGAATTTTTAAATAAGGATGTCAAAAGGAACAAATAAAAAAAATATTAACGAAATCTGAGACCATGGGTGACACGGCTGGATGAATTGACGTGTAATGACCCAGGCGAGACTTATGTAATTTGTATAGGCGAGACTTATGTCATTTGTATAGGTGAGACATATGTCAATTTTACAGGCGAGACTTATGTCATTTGTATAGGTGAGACTTATGTCATTTGTATAAGAGAGACATAATATGTCAATTTTACAGGCGAGACTTATGTCATGGTGGTGTAAATGATTCTTTTCTGTTAAAGGATACCACAGCAGGTAACAATGAATAGTATGAAACCTGAGTAGTGGTGGCTCTCGAACATGACGGTCATCAAAGTGTTGAAAAATTGCTTTTTTGACATATCAGTTATATGAAGCCTTATAGCATAAATCGCATTTTTTTACTCCTCACTAACCCAAGTGATTTTGTAATTTTCAGTGGGGAGTTATAATTTCGCAATTTTTAAGGCTATTTTTTATTACAAATTATCAACAAGTATCATGCTAAGATGGTATTCTGAAAGTTTCATCACAGTGTATTTGTGTGTGTGCTGTGTACTATATGCTGTGTGCTTAGTACGGCGTGTTTATTTTACTTTATCGATTTTAGACTAAAGTACTCATTCGATTTTTTACAAATTTGTTTATCTAATACTCGCTTAGACCCCATTACATTTTGAAGGATATCTGAATAGTGCTTCTCAATTTTTTTTAATTGTCAAATATTTCAATATGACTCCAAGCTCAGGAAACTTGAAATATAAAAAAAATATCTTCAAATTGGTAAAAAGGCACATCACTTTCATAAAATGACATTGAAGAATTATCAAGTTTTCAAAATAAAATATTAAAAAAAAAATCACTGAACAAACTCATTTCATAAAAGTGTTGAAGATTTCCCATACAAAATTAGAATACTTTGTGCAGAGACTTGGTAGTGAGGCGTATAGCGTTGGCCACAATCCACTTATTTATACTTATAAACCTAAATGTTTTTCTATAATTTATGTAATCTATATATTATGTACCTAGTACCGACCTTTTTTTTGTATGTAAAACTAAATTTATGACGTATATAAATAATATGCAATCTCTTCATGATACCCGTTGAAAAATTTATGCAAAAAATACGCTGATAAATTGTGTAGACTCACAATTTCGATCTATATTTATAACTTATCCACCGGCAACATATAAATCTATAGGTATAGGCTAGCGAGTGTTCTTGGGCCAAACCGATAATATTATCACTGCGAAATTTCCTGGCAATAATTGGAAAACATTATTGCTTTATTGACAATTCAAACCAATAATACCTAATTGTATGTTTCGTCCTGGCAACATTGGTTCTGTAATTAATCAACGGTATGACGTTCACGTTATCACTATGAGAGATTTTCATCTCACTAGATAAATGTGCAGCTTATATCTCGTCTTTTAATGCGATTGTCGCATGCGACATTGGTTCTATATTGAAAAGGTCTATCACTATGGGAGATTTTCATCTCACTAGATAAAGGTGCAGCTTATTTATCGTCTTTTAATGCGATTGTCGCATGCGACATTGGTTCTGTATTCAATAGTGCTATCACTATGGGAGATTTTCATCTCACTAGATAAAGGTGCAGGTCAAACAGTGGAATCTAGACCCTCATGATAACCCATATCGTGGATATCATTATCTTATGGATTTATATAATATCTTATGATAATTATATCCATGATATTAGTTATCATGAGCGTTTTGATTTCACCGTTTGAACAGACTTGCCCCCGAATATACCCGGTAATGGTGCGGTTTATTTCTCGTTTTAAATGCGATTGTCGCATGCGACATTGGTTTTGTATTGAATAGGTCTAACGTTCACGTTATCACTATGCGAGATTTTCATCTCACTAGATAAAGGTGCGGTTTGTTTTACGTCTTTTAATGCGATTGTCGTATGCAACATTGGTTCTGTATTGAATAGGTCTAACGTTCACGTTATCACTATGCGAGATTTTCATCTCACTAGATAAAGGTGCGTTTTGTTTTACGTCTTTAAATTCGATTGTCGCATGCAACATTGGTTCTGTATTGAATAGGTCTTACGTTCACGTTATCAATATGTGAGATATTCATGCTCGTCACTAGTAAGGAGATATTATTTTTAGTGGAGAGTCATGATTTCACAATTTTAAAGCGTAATTTTTTACATCATTTCTCAATGGGTATCATGTAGAGAGTGCACCCTATGGCGTACGACGTATCCTTTTTGTGTCCTCTATACAGCCCAAACTATAATAGGCCAGGCATATTAGCAAAAAAATAGGGTCTCAGATGTAAATTTTGCTATAGTTTTTATTTTCTCACCCTTTATGTATTTTGGGTCGCTGAAAACGAATTTGAAGTTTGCGGGCAAAAATTTTGCCCGGAACTTTGTTTTTTGGGCATTTTTTCACGAAATTTAGGCACTTTTTTCAGTTTTCGGCCTATATCGCAAAAATAAAGCAATTTTTCGGCAAATCATTCAAGACAAAATTAAAGTAGATAAAATTTCCTATATTTCTTATTCATAACGTTTTTTTGTAAGACTAACCGTTTCGCTGCTAGAGCGCGCCCGAAAGGGACCATATTTTCATATGGTTTTTTGGGCACTTTTGACGAAATTTGTGCACTTTTTATCAGTTTTCGGCCGATATCGCAAAAATAAAGCGTTTTTTGGCAAATTATTCAGGATAAAATTAAAGTAGACAAAATTTTCTATATTTCTTATTCATAACATTTTTTTGTAAGACTAACCGTTTCGCCGCTAGAGCGCGCCCGAATGGGGCCGTATTTTCATATGGTGAAATTAACCGATTACGCAGAAATCGCCCTTGCTGTGATACTTAAATCGTTCTAACAATTTATTAAATTATACAATTTATATGCTACAAAAGTACTCTTTTCATGAATAATGTTTTTCTTTGGAAGACTACCCTATTGATTTTCAACCACCGTGCCGTGGCATTTTTGTGTGGTTATAAGTCCGATCGACTTCATATTAACATCATATGTGTAAAGTGACATAGACCTAAAGCTGATTAGTTTTCCATAGATAATCCGTTAATTTCTTCTCTATGATTTCGTATGTCAAAATTTTCATAATGCTCTCACGGTCTGGAAAATTGATTTATTTTTTTAATTTTTGATACAATAGAAATTACACACTTCAAAAATGCATTCTGGGATTGTCATCATTTGAAGAAAAAAAAATTGTCTCATATAATATATATTGTATGAAATTTCATATTTGTATGAAAAATGTACATATATAACAGAAGTAAAATAGCTTCAGTATGGGTCTGTAAAATTGAGTGATCAACTTCATATTGATATTGTATGTGTCTCTATAGACAAGTGTATTGTATTACTCTACACTTCTATCTTCCTCAAGGGGTAGGCAGTGAGAACCGAACACCGCATTCTACTATCTTGACACATACATCGCCTCATCAACATTGATATACTGTCTCTTACATGCTCATCTTGATAGTAATGCAATTTTACTTAAAATTTTCAACAGGTATCATGTAGAAAGTGCATACTGTGAGTTTCGGGACAATGTTTTGTATCTTGACACATACTTAATAGAAATGTAGGTACTCAATAAAAATGCATTTAGGAATTGATTGTCAACCTTTCAAGAAAAAAAAACATGTAGTGAAGAGTATTGTGTTGGTCACAACCAAAGAGAAAGGGATAGAGGGATACAAAGCCTAGAAGTCATCAAAAATTTGGTACATAGGAAGGATTGTTATTTGATCCTTGATTAAGTATTCTGGGATAGTCGAATACTGTATGTGAATATACGCGGTAAAATGTCAGTACATAGCTTGTATGTATGTATGTACATAGTCAGTAAGTATATATTATTTACGTATGTACAATCTAAGTACACACATTGCGCATTCTGAAAGTTACCGGATTCTGATACATTTATTATTCTATTATTTGTTTTCAAAGCTGTGAACCATCGGCTTAGAATAGTGCTTCCACTAGGTGCAAGACCAAGACAGGGGTGGTCTAGGTCTTGAATTTTCCAAATGTGGTCTTGGTCTTGCATACTCGATAGAGTCTTGGTCTTGATCTTGCATACTCGATCGAGTCTTGGTATTGCATACTCGATAGAGTCTTGGTCTTGTATCCTCGATCGAGTCTTGGTATTGCATACTCGATCGAGTCTTGGTCTTGTATCCTCGATCGAGTCTTGGTATTGCATACTCGATCGAGTCTTGGTCTTGTATCCTCGATCGAGTCTTGGTATTGCATACTCGATCGAGTCTTGGTCTTGTATCCTCGATCGAGTCTTGGTCTTGGTTTTGCATACTCGATCGTGTCTTTGTCATGGTTTTGCATACCCAGTCTTAAAATTTATAAATAATAAAAAAAATGAAAAAAATTATATTTTTAATATTTTTCAAGGGGATTAATACTGAATTTTAAAATATTATGACGAACATTCACTAGATAAACGTTAAAAATACTTATTGTATGTATTTTTAGAAATTTGCTGTTTAAAATATTTGAAAAAATTTAATTTCAAACTAGATTCATAATATGCCTTCATAAGTCGGTGCAAAACAGCCGAACTTTCAGAATGACCTTTCGAATATTGTTGGCGGGGCGGTGGGGGGGGGGGGGGCTATCCCGCTACAGTAATCATACCTTTGAGATAAATTATTCAAGCATATGGGTGAAATTCTGCTTTTATATGTTCGGTACACCAGAGGCCACGACTTAGATCCGATCCGCAATTTCTTCCAACCAACAACGCTAATCCCTCCTCCACAAGTTTCTAACATTATGGAGTCTGAAATAGGGTCCTTCACAGAGAGCAAAAAAAAATTACATACCATCACGGAATAATCCCTCAATGCGGAGAAATCAGCGACCGGTGTGCGGGTATGCATTTCTTTATAAAAGGAAGCATGTACTCACTAGAACGTACGTCTTCTTAAAGTTTTCTTATTGCCACATTGGTTTTACGTAATTTCAAAAGAAAACATCGAAACCTACACTTTCTAATTAGTATGAATCGATATTCATCTTGAAAAATCAAAAAAAAAAATAACAAGAAGGAGATTAAGAACAGAAGTCTTCTTAAATTTTTAAAATGTAGCAAATTTGAACTACATAATTACAGCTTATTTTGTAAAATTTTGTTTTAATCACTGTCGACATATTGGATTTCTCATAGTATTTTGAAATAAAAAAAGAAGGCTGACATATTGGATTTCTCATAGTATTTTGAAATAAAAAAAAAAGGCTGACTTATTGGATTTCTCATAGTATTTTGAAATAAAAAAAGAATGCTGACATATTGGATTTCTCATAGTATTTTGAAATAAAAAAAAGGCTGACTTATTGGATTTCTCATAGTATTTTGAAATAAAAAAAGAAGGCTGACATATTGGATTTTTCATAGTATTTTGAAATAAAAAAAAAAGGCTGACTTATTGGATTTCTCATAGTATTTTGAAATAAAAAAAGAAGGCTGACATATTGGATTTCTCATAGTATTTTGAAATAAAAAAAGAATGCTGACATATTGGATTTCTCATAGTATTTTAAAATAAAAAAAAAAGGCTGACTTATTGGATTTCTCATAGTATTTTGAAATTAAAAAAAAAGAAAACGCAATTTATTTAACTCATACGTAAAAAAGGAAGTTTTTTTGTTATTAAAAATAGTTTCCGCACGGTGAATTGTCCATTTGGTCAATTGTCTATGCGATAAATTGTCCTCACGGTCAATTGTCCATACGGTCAACTGTCCCTACGGTCAATTGTCCCCACGGTCAATTGTCCATGCGGTGAATTGTCCATGCGGTGAATTGTCTCCACGGTCAATTTATTGTTCTCACGGTTAACTGTCCGTGCGGTGAATTGTCCTCACGGCCAACTGTCCCCACGGTCAATTGTCCTCACGGCCAACTGTCCCCACGGTCAATTGTCCTCACGGTCAACTGTCCCCACGGCCAATTGTCCTCACGGCCAACTGTCCTCACGGTCAATTGTCCTCACGATAAATTGTCCATACGGTAAAAAGGGCGTACGGCCAATTGTCCGGACACGGTATATCATATTTTCAGTCACTAGATACGTTATACGTTCTCTTAAAATGCCATTCTTGTGAATTCAAAATCATACTTTATACTTCGTAATATATGAACATGTATAAGACGATGTATGAGCGAGGTGATGAATGTGTGTCAAGATAGAAATAAGTGGCGTTCGGTTCTCTCTGCCTACACCGCCAGGGACATGACGTGATGGTATGTAAGTATGTATAAAGATTAGATTATGATCGAATACTGATTTATGCATTTTAAGATTACGACAAGACAAGAAACCCTGCATAATATTAGGTGTCTCAAAAGAAAGTTTATATTATTTGAATTCAGAACGTTATGTGGATGTGTTAGACGACTTCTTGGTGCCTGAACTGCAAAAATTTCGTGGCGATAACCAAAGAACATGGTTCCAGCAGGACGGAGCAACGTCACACACGTCCAATACATCTCTGCCACGAGTTGGTGAAATTTTCCCAGGCAAATTGATCTCCAGGAGAGGTGACATAAATTGGCCTCCACGCAGACCTGTTTTAACCCCTATAGACTTTTTCCTATGGGGTTATCTTAAATCTAAAGTTTACGCCAATAAACCGACTTCCCTGGCGCATTTGAAAGAAAATATCCGTCACGAAGTGGAGTCCACCTGCCGAGCCGTCATAAGTAATTTTACTGTTGTATTAAATGAGTGCTGCGAACGTGAGGGTCTACATTTGGACGATATTATTTTTAAGAAATAAATTCCCAAATTGTGTACTTTAATAATCAATAAACATTTTTTCGATACACGGCTTACTTTTTTTTAATCTATCCACTAAATATAAACTTCCTTTTGAGACACCCTGTATATTAATAGGTTTCGTAATAATTTTTCCTTATTCCGTTTGAGGCGTTTTTACTGTCTCTTATTTCCTTGGAAATAATAAAATATTATGAATGATAATTAATTCACTTACATACACTCGGCGCCTTTGCACTTGTACGCTTTGGGAATCTGTGATGAGAGCCAAAGAGGAATATTCTCTCGCCGTGGGAACTGAAGATATTAATACATAAGTAATGAAGAGGCGAAGAATGCTTCATTACGAAACAATAAAGAATGGAGAATTCGCCCTCTTTACGGATAGACGCTAGTGAATACATTAACTTGAAATGGACAGAACATCCTCCCCTCCGGTGGCGGTGTGTGAATCACCACCCAACTGTGACGAACGGCAATGATTCCAGAATATTACTAGACTAGAATAAAACAGGACCTGTGAGAATTTGTGACTATTCTGAATTCCTGCTATGAATGACCGACTAAGAACCGTGTTTAGCCCATTTGCGCAGGTACCGCCCACCGCAATAAACAGTCGACTTATCCCAAATATTTGTTAAGTCAGTCGACATTCCCAGAGTAGTAATTAACAGTTTAATAGCAACATGGAAAATATTACCCCAAGTTCGTCACTTTCGATAGTTGAGATTAATAATAATGGACAGGTAAAATATAGTCCAATTCCTAAAATCTTTAAAATCTAATCGCTAAAATCTTTCTTTCACAAAAAATCTGAGAGTTCTTTAATGCATAAAGTTATCTGTGAGGCGGACAAAAATTTAACAACATTAAATTTAAATTACGAGAATGATAATAACAATATTATAAATATAAATGACGACCTTCTAAATTCGTGGCTAAATAAAATAATTCATTCTGTACATCCAAAATTTCTCAACCAATCTTATGTTGACAAAATTTGGTCAAACAAATGGTTGAGTATTGGTGATTTGGACGCGGATTTAGAAGGTTTTATAATAGCGATTCAGGATAGAGTAATAAAAACTAAAAATTATCAAAAATATATAATAAAAGACATAAATGTAGTAGATGATAGTTGTAGGAAATGTTTGGCTTTTCAGGAAACAATCGAGCATATAATATCGGGCTGTTCTTTTCTCGCGCAATCAGAATATACATTTAGACATAACCAAATAGCAAAAATAATACACCAAAGTTTAGCTATTAAATATAAATTAATTGACGCGATAAACATAAAACCATATTATGAATATGATCCGATTTCATTTTTAGAAAATAATAATATTTCGCTTTATTACGATAAAACAATATTAACTGACCGGTCAATTCAACATAACAGACCCGATTTAATAATACATGATAAAATTAAAAAAATAACATATATTTGCGACGTGGCTATTCCAAATTCTAGTAATATTATAAAAACTTTTGATGAAAAAATTAGAAAATACACCTCTTTAGGTAACGAGATTAAAAGACTTTGGCATTCTCGTAAAATAATAATATTACCGTTCATTACTTCAGCCACTGGCATTATTCCAAAATCGTTAATCCGTAATTTAGAAATTATAGATTTATCAAAAAATTTAATAATAAAAATGCAAAAAACGGTAATTATGAATACATGTAGAATCGTTAAAGATTTTTTAAACGTTAATATTCGGGAATCAGTAGGGTTGTTAGGTAGTATAGAGACCTCCTCAGAGCCTAATCCTTTGATATGTTAAGTATCTGGATGGGTGAACTATTCCTAATTGAAAGCTTGATGATGCGTTTGTTGTATTTTATTTTGTTGTATTAAATAATTTACAATTTACGCATTGATCTGCTAATTCTTTTGAGGAAGTGTATAATGGTAATAGTAATGATTGAGTGTTATTATTTGTAGTGCTTAATTGTTATTAATATCATTAGTAAATCGGCCAGCGCCGCGTATAAAAAAAAAATATCCTTTCCATTATTTCCCCTATATTATAATAGATATTACAATCTACACAAAATTGATTATTTCTGTAAATTTAATTGGTCCACTAATGGAGTGTTATATTATTAATGTATAATTTGTTATTTAGACTGTATGTTTACAAAATAAAATAAAATAAAAATAAAATAAAATTTATATTTTTTGTTTTATGCAGCTTCTTGGGCAACTAACAGGTGCTATGAAAATAATTATTTATCACGCACCCAATAACAGGTTGCTATATTCTGGAGACTTACGATATTTATCGTCTCATAGATCCAGACCGAAAACACAATTAAAAACTGTGTCTCCACCGGGATTTGAACCCGGGACCCTTGGATCAGCAGTCAGATACCTAACCAACTGAGCCACGAAGGGCGACATTTTTATGGCACTTACAATATAGTTCTTATCTTTATTTGTTGTTATTATTTTCTTTCGCATAATAATGTTAAGAAATTCAAAATAAATTAAATTATTTTCCTTATTTGTGTCATTATTTGTTTTTAAATGTCTAATATTTATATAAATTAGAACAAAATCTTGTTATAGTCTTTTTATTTAAAAATAAAAACACCTCACACCATTGACATGGGTATTTTTTACCCCATTTGATTTCGTCGTTGCTTGAAGGTTGAATATGAATGGTTGTTAAGCGGGGATAAGACGCCTAATGGGCGGAGACATGTGCAAATGCCTGGTCATTCTTAGGAGAAATAGAGAGTAGAGCTTAGAAAAGGCACAGGTCATTTTACTAATGTCGGATGAGCTGTCAAAGTTTACATTAAACGCGAAAAACACAGAAAAGGCACAGGTCATTTTACTAATGTCGGATGAGCTGTCAAAGTTTACATTAAACGTGGCAATGGGCAGGTCATTTGGCAAGACACAGAGACAATATATGGACCCCCAAAATTCTGAATTGGAGACCCTATCATAATAGAAGAAGTGTAGGGAGACCACAGAGGAGATGGACTGACGATATTGTCCAACTGGTGGGACATGGGTGGAAGCAGAGTGCCCAGGATAGATAGAAATGGAAAATCCAGGAAGAGGCCTATATCCAGCAGTGGAGTGAAAGGGGCTGAACAGAAGAAGATATTAAGTATATGTGTATAGAAATAAATATTTTATATGTTCAAAGAGTGCATAAAATCAAGGTGAATGACAGCGATAATTCCTTATGCTACAACGTCCGAATTCTATAATTCCTTTTTCATTAGGAAGTGATTACTTCTTGGGGTGATTCCATCTGACAGATTTGAGAATGGGAATCATGAGAAATCATAAAGCATATCAATTTCCGAAGGATTTGCGTATTATTGTATAGGCGAATTGTAATCTAGGCGAAAAACTAATGATTGCTTCTAAAGCTTATAACTCAGGTCTCCAGATATTAACAGTCGGAAACTACAATTTTAAAGTGATAAAAGAGTTCACATACCTCGGCTCCACAGTGACCAGCGACAATGACACACTAGAAGAAGTTAAAGAAGAATTATGGCTGCTAATCGATGCTTCTACGCCCTACAAAGCAGCTAAGGTAAAAACTGTTTATGAGAAACACTAAATCTTTTAAATCCTTCTGTACAAAAGACTCATCAAGCCGGTCCTCACGTATGCATCCGAAACTTGGGTGATGATGATAATGTATAGACGAATTGTATGAATGATAATATTACTATATAGGTACCACAGAAGAGTAAATCTATAGAAGTAGCATAGACACATGATAGTTAAACACATGTTAAAATCATACAAACATTGAAGCCACTTGGGCTGAGGAATGGGGTGCAATGTGGGGGTAGGCACACCCTTAAAATGTTCAGGGCTGAAACACCTCCAATATTATTTTAAATCTCTAATAAACTTTTAATACTAAGTCAGATAATTTATTGTAAATAAAAAAATCTAAAGGTCAAAATTCAGATAATAATCATAAACTAATTTCTCAATAGATGGCGTTACAAAATGGCTTTTCCGTTACTTCATAGATGGCAATAGTATAGTTCCTTATTTTCAGGTAAATTGTTACAAACTATTCAAATATATAGATAGAACTTTCAAAAAAATACATTGATGAGGCAACTCAATAATAAGGCATTATTTTTTTAACGTTGCGCAAGCGCATAAAGTGATCACGTAAACCAGCCTATGACCGGTCGTTAGCCCTGTAGGTGCCTTGATTTCCTGGTTCTTCTACAATATCTCAACTTCGTCTCTATTGAGATGTTAAAAAAAGTTTGTCAATAAAAACAAAAAAAAAACATTTTTTATAAAATGTTGCACCTATGTATGTGAGAGACAACTAAGATATTTACATATATTTGATAACATACAAATTAATTTATAAGAATTTTTCCCAAAAACGTAATGTCATAAATATAAAAAAAAAAAAATATATATATATATATATATATATATATATATATATATATATATATATATATATATATATATATATATATATATATATATATATATATATATATATATATATATATATATATATATATATATATATATATATATATATATATATATATATATATATATATATATATATATATATATATATATATATATATATATATATATATATATATATATATATATATATATATATATATATATATATATATATATATATATATATATATATATATATATATATATATATATATATATATATATATATATATATATATATATATATATATATATATATATATATATATATATATATATATATATATATATATATATATATATATATATATATATATATATATATATATATATAAATATATATATATATATATATATATATATATATATATATATATATATATATATATATATATATATATATATATATATATATATATATATATATATATATATATATATATATATATATATATATATATATATATATATATATATATATATAAGTATATTTCGTCAACTGCGGTCCTGATATTGAGCCGCAAATTACCAACTTGACGACTGCTCATGTCTCCTTATAGCAAATTGGTATTTTTAAGACAATCAGTGGGTACGCAGACGATATTGTTAAAATACATCTATAGATTCCCTATTCTGTGCTACATACATATATACCATCACGCCATGTGTCCTACGAGGTAGGCAGAGAGGACTGATCGCCAAGTTTTTTGTATCTTGACACACACTTATCTTATTTTGATTTATATGAAAAATGTTTTCAGTTGATTTAGCGTGATGTGCCCTCTTAAAGTAGACTTATGTATGTGTTAGTGCGTATCTAGAACGACGTGGTACACAATAAAATATAATGTGGGAAAATTAAAAAAAAAAACACAATGGAGTTGAAGAGGGTCTCACGGACGTAGCCATTTTGGCCTGAGAACCAAATTGCATTATCAGTTGTTTCAACAAAACTAAACTATATTATCTATTACTTCACCTAAGTTGAAAACATGGAAAAAACGTGCGGGTCGCGGCCAACGCGAAACTCTCCGTACAGCAATTTAAAATTTCATTTAATCGTTCATACCACAAACATATATACAGAAAGTAAAACCAGAATTTAAAAAACGTGCGTAAGACCCATAATGACCTATGCCAAGGGTGGCGAACCTTTTTGGGTCCGCGGGCCAAAAATCATCAAATATTATTTCTCGATTGCCTGGCGTGCCTAAGCAGTAAAAAAATAAACAAAATAGAAAAAAAATGAGTTTTTTTTTCTGAATTTTATTAACAAGCTTAAAAATTACAATAGATTTTCTTAAAAATAAAATCGTAATCACTAAAAGTACACATTTGTTATTTATCAATGAGATTCGATGACAATTTCTTAATATCTGGTTCATATTTCGTCACTTTATGATACACATTAAGCAAAAATTCGAACAAACACAAAACACAGCTCATTTAATCACATCATTTTTTGGTGAAAAACATTATTCCAAAGAGATATTGTTCTTTTTCACTTGTGAATATTGTACATATGTGATGTGGTGTATATTGTACATATACTTCACTGATATACTGACACCTGCGACGGCGATAAACAACAAATTACAAATTAACATAACCTCAAATGAAAACAAACGTCAAAGGCAGTGTTGCCAATATAAAAATTGTTAGAAGTTGCTACGGTAAAATAATAAACGATTGTCGTTTATCTCGGGAAACATTTGATAATTAATAAAACGGAATAAATTAACAATTCACGGATTATTATTTAATAAAAACTTGAAAATTAAAAAATATTTTAACCTAGAAATCCTTCGCGTGCCATCCAAATTATCAAGCGTGCCCTAGGTTCGCCACCCCTGACCTATGCCATCGAAGTCAGAGCCGATACTATCAGAACAAAAAATCTGTTCCGGACTACTGAAATGAGGACACTGCGCTCCATAGTGGGCGTAACACTTGTGGATAGAGTCCGGAACGAGGATATAAGAAGGAGATGCGATACAGACGACATCATCCGCTGGGGTAGAGGGCGTAGGCGTCAATACAGAGACCATGTCGAGAGACTGGGAGACACGCGACTACCCAAAATTGTCTCCAAGGAAGTCCCGGAGGGTCGTAAAGATGGAGTGACAGCTGGACATCCAGATCAGAAGAGTCAGTCTCTGACCTCGGCCTAAAACCAGAGGAAGAAGAAGAAGAATATACAAGACAAGACTGGTGTATGGTGTAGCGTGTATCTCCATACATAATACACAATAATACATCCCCATACATTGGGGAGGTGCTTACCAAGTTACCTACCTTAGACTCACTGACAAAAATACTAAAGGCCATATTAAGAGTGCTATGGTAATACTTTCTCAAACATGTTAAACAGTGTGTAAATTATATGTTAGACATGCCATACCATCACGCCATTTCCCTATTTGGGATAGGCAGAGAGAACCGAACGCCAGACTCCTCTCTCTTGACATACATTCCTCGCTTCATTCACGTCCATACATCGTCTCATACACGCTCTTCTATTATTCTTACTTCTAACATCACCATCTTTCAAAATCCCATTTATGTGATCGTGCCAACTTTTTCTACCTCTTTTATCAGCCTTGTACACTTTTTTTGTCAGACGGTCATCACTCATTCTTTCTATGTGGCCGAACCACCTTAGGGCATTTATTTTCATCTTACTTACGATATTCCTTTCAATCAAACATTCTCGTCTAATATCCTCATTTCTTATTCTATCATACATCGTTTTACCACACATTCGTCTTAGTGACCTCATTTCAACCGCGTTAATTCTACTTTCATGCGTCTTCTGCCATGTCCATGTCTCACTAGCATACATTAGAGTCGGTCATGTCATGTTAGACATGCCATAAGTATTTTCAGCATTTCTCTAGCGGATGTTAGTCAAATAATTTAAAAATTTAACAGAAATTCCATTAAAAAAATGATATTAAAGATATTCTATTTATAACATTTTTTTAAAATTATCCCATAACTCTGTCTCGTAGAGAAATAAATCTTTTAATTTTTATTTATTTTATTTATACCTTCACGCTGCATATGACAGTGTCAACAGAATTTAGCTCCACGAGGCAATGATGGAGTTGGCCATCCCCCCTAAACTTGTGCGCCTTGTCGGAATGACCATGTCCAATACATACTGCAGTGTAAAAATACAGTGTAGCACCTCGGAACAGTTCACAACATATAGAGGGCTCCGACAAGGCGATGCATTGGCATGCTTGTTATTTAATATTGTCCTGAAAAGAGCTGTTAGAGACTCAGGCATAGAGACAACAGGAACAATTTTCAGAAAGTCGAGTCAATTACTTGCATATGCAGACGATATCGATATTATATCTAGAACGTTGCCTTGCATGAAGGATAACTTCTTGAGACTTGAGTCTGCAGCCAATAACATGGGTCTAAAGATCAACGCTTCAAAGACAAAATGCATGGCAACAAGAAAAGCATCACTGAATAGCATCACCGTAAGAAACGAGTCAATATCAGTGGGAACCCATCAGCTAGAAGCCGTTGAATCATTCACATACCTGGGATCTCTTGTTACAGCGGACAACAACACCAGTGCGGAAATAAGGGCAAGACTTGCCGCGGCAAATAGATGCTATTATGGCCTGCTAAAGCACTTAAGGTCACGACTCATCTCTCGTAAAACAAAAACCCTCATTTACAAAACTCTTCTTAGACCGGTCATGACATATGCATCAGAATGCTGGACATTGACCAAGAAGGACGAAAATGCATTGTTGGTGTTCGAAAGGAAAATACTTCGCAAAATATTTGGTCCTACCTGTGAAGGAGGATCTTGGAGGATCCAGTTTAACCACGAGCTAGAAATAATGTATGGCGAACCAAACGTTGTCCAATACATCAAAATACAACGTCTACGTTGGCTCGGACACGTTTGTAGAATGGAGGATAACCGGGTCCCAAAGAAAATATTGGACACCTGTCCTGAAGGAAGAAGAAGCAGAGGGAGACCTAGGATGAGATGGCTGGACGACATCGAGGGCAATATAAGAGCGATCGGACAGACAAACTGGAGGAGACTTGCTGTCGACAGGGCGGGATGGAGGCAGTTTCTTGAGGAGGCCAAGGCTCGCACCGGGCTGTAGCGCCATTGCTGATGATGATGAGTACATGCATACAATTATTACAAGTAAATAAGTAAAAATACAAATGTAACATGTACCTCTTACGTACTATACCTAATATCAAAATAAGACAATAAAAAGTGTGAATTAGTGTGGGTGCGCGCATTAGAGAAGAGTAACAATATGTATGTGTGTGTGAAAGAGATATCTAGATAGAGTGTTGGTGGGTGGGTGTGTATGTGTGTGTGATAGTGGGTGTGCATGTGTGTGTATACATGATAGACGAACATATATTGACAGATTCATAAGTTGAGAAGAAAAAGAAAATATATAGATTGAATTTCACTGGATGATTGAAGCATCGAGATTAATTGAAGTAAACAATGTGACATTGTCCTATTTGCCAATACAGAGCAAGAAATTAAATTAATGTTAACATACCTCAAGAATCAATGCATTATAGTGGGACTAAAAATGAACATTAATAAGACAAAAATTATGTCCTCTATAGGTTCAGAACCCATAAAAATTGATGGTCTAGATATTGGCAGAGTAGAATCATATGTCTACCTCGGTCACACCGTGAAACTGGGAAGATATAATTTAGAAGCTGAAATAGAAAGAAGAAGAGGTCTAGGATGGGCAGCGTTCAGCAAATTATCAAATGTTCTTAAATCTACAAATATCCCAATCCACTTAAAGAAAAAAGTTTTTGACGCTTGTGTACTCCCTGTGCTCACTTATGGCTTTCGAAACATCCGCATTTACTAAGAAAATGATGGAAAAGCTAAGAGTAACGCAAAGAGCGATGGAAAGAAGAATGTTGAATATCTCGCTAAGGGACCACAAAACCATGTGATGTGGCCAAAAGTACCTATAGCGGAGTTAAAGTGTAGTTGGGCGGGTCATGTATCTCGGATGTCAGATGGACGATGGACAAAAATTGTGATGGACTGGAGGCCAAGAACGGGAAGCAGTAGTGTGGGAAGGCCCCAGACCAAATGGTCCGATGACATAAAAAAAGTGGCAGGTCCTCAATGGCGAAGAATGGCACAGGATAGAGACCAGTGGAAGTCCAAGCGGGAGGCCTTTGTCCAATACTGGACTCAAGACAAGGCTGAGTAAGTAAGTAAGTAAGTAAACAATGTGAGCTTGCGGGTACCTATACATTCTCTCTTACACTTATATATACATCCTTACACTCATACATACATACATACAATCATGCACTATCATTCAGATATAAATGTTTTTCATATGTAGCTTTAAGTATATAAGCACAGTAGTCAAAATTTATTGTTAATAATGTGGAAATTTGTTATTGGTTAAAATAAAATAAAATAAAATAAAATAAAATAAAATAAAATAAAATAAAATAAAATAAAATAAAATAAAATAATATAAAATAAAATAAAATAAAATAAAATAAAATAAAATAAAATAAAATAAAATAAAATAAAATAAAATAAAATAAAATAAAATAAAATAAAATAAAATAAAATAAAATAAAATAAAATAAAATAAAATAAATAAAATAAAATAAAATAAAATAAAATAAAATAAAATACAATAAAATAAAATAAAATAAAATAAAATAAAAATATTTTGCTGAGGGTGGTTGGGGTAAATAAAATGAATCAGTACCTAGTTATTTATTTCTATAATGTCACAGTAATGTACTTATTGTAAATATGGTGTGATTAAAAGTAAATAAATAAATAAAATGCAGTCTAGTGTGTAATTAATAAGGACTATAGCAGGACACGAAACGTAATACTCTGAGAAAGACAGGGGCTGTATCTTAACCAACAACTTCACATCCTTTGTGTGATATCGATATCAACATATTGACAGACCGCATGCGGGTTGAAATATCCATAAGAAAAAAATGCATGACTTAGTAGGTTGTGGCCAACGATATGCTCCTCACTATCAAGTCACACATGATTCCAATGACAATAATTTTAATTGCAGGAAAAATTGACGAATAAAATAGAACACAGCATTTTTACACAGATTCGATTTATTACGAGCGAACATAACATTGTCTATGTTTATGTACATGTTAATCTATGTTTGTATTTTTGTTTGTGTTTAAATGTTAATTTATTTTTACATTTTTGTCTATGTTTACACGTTAGTCTATGTTGATTTTGTTGTCTATGTTTACACGTTAGTCTATGTTGATTTTGTTGTCTATGTTTACACGTTAGTCTATGTTGATTTTGTTGTCTATGTTTGCATGTTAGCAGCTTTAAAAATACTTTAAAATAATGAGGTACCAGGGATAGATAATATACCAGCAGAGCTGTTTAAATATGGAAATGCACACTTAATAACCTTATTGTGCAACCTGATATCAAAAGTGTGGACCCTAGAAAAGATCCCAGAAGAATGGCAAACAAGCATTATACATATGCCCTATTTACAATAAAGGTGACAGGTTAAAGTGCGAAAACTTTAGGGTCATATCACTATTATGTACTGCCTACAAACTACTCACCATAATATTAAAAAGAAGACTTGAGCCATATGCTGAGAACATTTTGGGGAAATATCAGGCAGGCTTTAGAGCGGGTAGATCCACAACGGACCAACTATTCACTGTCCGTCAAATTTTGGCAAAATGTTGGGAGTTCGATATAGATATCTACCAGTTGTTTATTGACTTCAAGCAAGCATACGACTCAATAGATAGAGAAAAATTGTATGATATCCTCTTACAATTCCAAATTCCACCTAAATTAGTAAGACTCGTGAAAATGACAATGACCAACTCACAATGTAGAGTTAAGGTGCAGGGTGATTTAACAGAGACTTTTGCAATCACACAGGGATTGAAGCAAGGAGATAGTCTGGCTCCTACTCTTTTCAACCTCGCCCTGGAATACGTTATTCGCAGAACACCAGTTGATAATGGCTCTAATATATGTTTCAAAAACAGTCAGATAGTGGGATATGCGGATGACCTAAGTATACTTGGAAGAACCCAAACAGCCATTAAGGAAGTTCTCGACCCCCTGGTATCTGCGCAGCACATGAGGTGGGCTTAAAGATTAATAACGAAAAGACAAAGTTTATGATACAAAGCCGAAACGCACCTAATAGAACAAGAGGAAACGTGCAGCTAGCAGAGAATCATACATTCGAATTAGTCAATCAATTCACATACTTGGGATCTCATCTCACGGAATGCAATGAGGAAGCGGAGGAAATAAAGAAAAGAATCTCAGCAGGTAACAGGACATATTTCTCCTTGGTGCCAGTGTTGAAATCTCGAAACGTCCATAGGAAAATCAAAATTATCCTATACAAGACAATTATAAGGACTGTGGATCACTGCCTACTCAACAGGGAACATAGTTGCTATCGATATGTTGGGATAAAAACACAAGTGTGAGACACCGAATGAATGATAATTCGTATCAAAGTTTTAACTATACCAAAGGTATTTTTCGCCCTTTATACAATATTATGAAAGTCAGGGCCGCATCTACAGTATTTGGCGCCGGGCGCATTATATTTAAGTATAAGGCGTCACTTTTCCCTTGAAAATCGGCCATTAATGTTTTATTATTTTTACTCTCCACGTAATAATGGAGAGTCATGATTTCACAACTTTTAAGCGTATTTTTTTACATCAATTTCTCAACGGGTATCATGTAGAGAGTGCACACTGTTAGTTTCGTCGTGATGTGTTTGTATGTATGGCGTACGGCGTACGGAATTATTATTTTTGTGCCCTCTCTACAGCCCAAACTATGAGTCCGATCGACTTCATATTAACATCATATGTGTAAAGTGCATAGATCTAGAGCTGATTAGTTTTCCATAGACAACTTTTAATTTCTTCTCTATGATTAGAGAAGACGTGGCATAATTCTACATTACGTCCTATTTTATAACTTTTGAAGATCGTTCCGGCTAAAATAAGTGCGTTCTTATTCCACTCAGTCCACGTTGATAATATATCATATTCTAAGTTTAGTTTGTCGATCGACAATTCTTGATAGAACTCCATTGTACGTTGATATGTTATAAAAAATATAAAAATACTTGGTAATTGTTCTATTGTGTTTATTTGATTATTGACGCGTTTCGTGCAAAGCACATCGTCAGAATAATGCTCTACAAGACTGAGACTAGTGGTTATATACAAAATTTACATGGCAGGTGTATAAAAATGTTGGTTTTTGAACGGTTGAAAAGAAGTTATATAATGCAAATGAATCTATACAAATCTACGTTTTAATACAATGAATGTAGTTGGGTCACTGGTTGTAGTCCCCTGTGTCCATTAGGCCTGTAACAAAAGGAAACGACAGCAGTAAAATTCGAAAGGTAAATAATATTGTATTTATTGGTTTATTGTTATCTTTTAAGTGTGGTTAAAACCAATGTATTTCATAGATATTTGGTAGTTATAATTACAAACAGTTTAATTTTAATCTTAATGTATTTAACAACAAAGGAAGGTATATGTCTGTCTAACCTATCGGTTTCAATAATGGTGAATATATATGATCAATTTGTTTATTGATGAGTAATTTTTGTGGATCCTTTTTTACTCTGTTTATTTCTAATATTTCTAGTCGGTCAAGTTTTCTCCCTTTTATTCCCCGATGTATTATATTTATATTATGGTCACTATTAAATTGGTGGTTGTTTTCGTTTATATGTTCTGCAAAATTTGAGGTGTCTTTCTTTAATCTAATGCATGCCATGTGTTCTTTAATTCTTGTTTTAAAGGCACGGCCTGTTTGTCCAATATATGTTCCCGTACATGAGTTACAATTTAGTTTATAAATTCCGCTGTTATCCAACTGTTCAACCTTGTCTTTATTATTAATTAACAATTTACCTAATGTACTTGGATTAGAAAATGCAATATTTTTGCCAGTTTTTTTAATGACTCTACTGATATTTGTTGTGACATCGCCGACGTAGGATAGTTTTACCCATTTATTAGATTTTTCATTTAAATTTGTTAGGCCTGGTGCAATATTTTTTAATAATAATTTCTTTTTCTTTTTAAATATCAGATTGTCTATTAAGTTTTCGTTGTAACCATTATTATATGCTAACGTTTTTATTGTTTTTAATTCATCTAAATATTTATTTTGACTCTGTGGTACATGTAATAACCTGTGAATTAGTGAGTGGAAAGTGGATAATTTATGTGACATATGATGGCGGGATTATGTCACATAAATTATCCACTTTCCACTCACTAATTCACAGGTTATTACATGTACCACAGAGTCAAAATAAATATTTAGATGAATTAAAAACAATAAAAACGTTAGCATATAATAATGGTTACAACGAAAACTTAATAGACAATCTGATATTTAAAAAGAAAAAGAAATTATTATTAAAAAATATTGCACCAGGCCTAACAAATTTAAATGAAAAATCTAATAAATGGGTAAAACTATCCTACGTCGGCGATGTCACAACAAATATCAGTAGAGTCATTAAAAAAACTGGCAAAAATATTGCATTTTCTAATCCAAGTACATTAGGTAAATTGTTAATTAATAATAAAGACAAGGTTGAACAGTTGGATAACAGCGGAATTTATAAACTAAATTGTAACTCATGTACGGGAACATATATTGGACAAACAGGCCGTGCCTTTAAAACAAGAATTAAAGAACACATGGCATGCATTAGATTAAAGAAAGACACCTCAAATTTTGCAGAACATATAAACGAAAACAACCACCAATTTAATAGTGACCATAATATAAATATAATACATCGGGGAATAAAAGGGAGAAAACTTGACCGACTAGAAATATTAGAAATAAACAGAGTAAAAAAGGATCCACAAAAATTACTCATCAATAAACAAATTGATCATATATATTCACCATTATTGAAACCGATAGGTTAGACAGACATATACCTTCCTTTGTTGTTAAATACATTAAGATTAAAATTAAACTGTTTGTAATTATAACTACCAAATATCTATGAAATACATTGGTTTTAACCACACTTAAAAGATAACAATAAACCAATAAATACAATATTATTTACCTTTCGAATTTTACTGCTGTCGTTTCCTTTTGTTACAGGCCTAATGGACACAGGGGACTACAACCAGTGACCCAACTACATTCATTGTATTAAAACGTAGATTTGTATAGATTCATTTGCATTATATAACTTCTTTTCAACCGTTCAAAAACCAACATTTTTATACACCTGCCATGTAAATTTTGTATATAACCACTAGTCTCAGTCTTGTAGAGCATTATTCTGACGATGTGCTTTGCACGAAACGCGTCAATAATCAAATAAACACAATAGAACAATTACCAAGTATTTTTATATTTTTTATAACATATCAACGTAAAATATCATATTCTGATTCGTTTCAGAATACAAAAACGTCTAAATCAACAGGCGACCGTGAATAAAAGGATTTTGTATATAGTGTGATGCCATGAGTCCAGTATAAATTCAGTCAACCTTTTGACATTTCTCGTATACTAAAATTCAGACGGATACATTTAGACGAATCAGAATAGGACATATTCTATAACGCTGATATAGGAATGTTCCAAAATAGGAATGTTCTTACTCCAAGTAAGTCACGTATTAGTTAAATTACCTATTCTACAGCCAAATTATAGTCGAATCTCCCGTCCTTAAGACTCAAGTATAGAAACAGTTTTCTCAGGAATACAATCGCACTAACCTCAACCAGCGAAAAGAGAAGAGTCGAGATGTGGAAGGAACCAACAGAGGTACTTCCAACGGGTCACCGACTACCATATGCAACCTGGAAATCCCTCAATAGACTAAGGACGGGTGTAGGAAGGTGCAAGGTAAACCTGGACAGATGGAGAATGCAAGAGGATGACCTGGACATGGCATGCGAATGTGGGGAGACGCAGAACATGTCACAACTGCTGAACTGCCCGCTTATAGAAGGAGAGTGTTCTGAGGAGGATCTGTGGCAAGCGAATGAGAATGCTATTATGGCTGCTAATCACTGGAGGGACACAATATGGGTTCATTATCTTGGACACGGAAAGTAAACTAAGTAAGTAACTGTTCTTCCTCCACCACCACCCGTTCTGCTTATGGGGACTAATAACGGCTCCTTGCAAAACTCTGAAAGAACACATAAAGAACATACGAAGAGTCCGGAAAACTCTAAAACCTTGCAGACACTGCACTTAATGTGCCAAAGAGAGCTAATCATGTTGAAACAACTGGCTCACTGCTCAGTGATAGTGAAGATAATAGTGCACCGAATTTAAGAAAGAAAGTCTTGAAAGCCCTAAAGTTGCTCTTCGTGGCTACAAGGTCCGCATGTCCAATGGGTCCAAAGAAATTCCCTCGGACATCGTCGTAGAGTTCTCGTCGGAAAGTTGACACGGAGAAGTTAGTGCATTCCCATAGGATATGCTCAGAAGTCACAAAGCTGACATGAGGACGAATCGGATAAGTGAAAACGAGAGATAACTTTTGAAACTGCCGTGTCCAGTAAGGAATTGCGTGGTCCAATAATCGGGAACAATCCACGAGGAAAAAATTCGAGTCCTCACATCAGGAAGAAATGAAAATGTCAGTCTGCCCACGGAAGAAGAAGACCAGCGACGTTACCAAGCATCTAAAAGAGAACTCCGGGCCAAGTTCTCGATCTCTCCACGAACTGTGGGTAAATTTACAGGTGGGAGAGAAACACCACCCAAAATTGAGCTTCGGCCTCTATACAGGTTGTGAATTGAAGCTCGTCGCTGTGTTTCCAGATCAAGGGGAGCCATACCTGTGAGAATAGAAAGTGTGTCGGTAACGCAGGTTCTGTAAGCCTTTGCTAAAGCTATTAGAACTGTCAAAACGTTCTTATTTTAATTCACACCTAATTGGAAGCGTACCTATTAGTTATTTTTACAGCAGTCCACGATATTTTAGTTAATATGAAAACATCAGGCATGTACGGAAAAAATAAAAATAGACAATTTACGCGTGTTGCGTAATGTTGAAAATAAAAACCAAAAAATATCAGTGCAGGTAAATTGAAATTTTAGGTTAGGCGACATGACATAATATATAAACATGGCCGAACAGTGCGCAATACGCATGCGTAGTCTGCACCATAGACAATTTGAGTTCAAATTATTATCTCTTCTTCTTGTTCTTTCATTAGGCCCAAGACCCGTTTTATGTTGCATTTTCAGCCTCCCGTGATGTGGACTGCCAACTATCTCGCCATCATTTTGGTGGACGTCCTCGTGGTCGAGACCCCTCCGGTACGTTGTCTCGGGATATCTTTGGGATCCTATCTTCGGACATGCTGCTGATGTGTTCGTTCCAGTACCTTCTCCTTTGGCGCCCCCATCTTACGATGTCCTCAGCTTCGCAGATTCTTCGGATCTCTGTATTTCTGACTCGTCACGAAGACTTTTGCCAGCTATGCATCGCTATGGTATGCATATCTTGTAGATCTACGGTATTTTGTAGATCTACGGTGCACTAATTTTGTAGATTTTAGTTTTAGGAACAACGTCAGTAATATAATACGAAATTAACGACAAATGACTTTTATTTAATAGAATTTTAGAACGTTCCTATTTAAGTTCAAAGAGTTACTGAATTGGACCTACTGTTGCTTGTTGTATTTTCGATAGTCGGACCATTGCGGGACATCCTAAAACAATGGTGATTGAAAAGCCTGGAAACACTATTCTATTTGAGTTTTCCTTGTGCTATGGGCAACTGCGAAATTTGAACATATGTCTGATCCGTCCCTGACAAAAGTACCCGAATATAGCAAAAAGCAGCAGTTGGTTTTGCTAGCACCTGACAGGCGTGTTAAATTGAGTGTATATTTATGTGTGGGTGGCTTACTGATTTTACTATTAAAAATATTAATAGTAAAAACTTTAAAAATATATATAAGTAGCACATACAGATTATACTCATAAATAATATAGGTAGGTATGTAGACTCATTGACATTTAAAGAGTTATATTTAATTATAGCACAAGCTTTAAATCGTTTAAAATTCTACTTTCAACAACAAATTCATCTTTTGGTCAAAGATATTATGGAGTCAAAGTCCTTGGAGTTAAAGTACTTGTCAATGCATTTATTTTGATTCCATTGAGTGAAAAAAAGGCTTACAACATAAAAACATTTAAAAATGAATAAAAAATGCAGACAAAATTTTAATCAATAAATTACTTTACGAAAACCTAAAATGAGATACACACAACCAGTCATACATATAATTTTTATACATATATAATTATTCTGTACGTGTGTATGTCACTGAACTCTTAAACTGCTGGACCGATTTCAATGAAACCAAATGTCATACAACTGTTCAAATGAACACCTCGGCACAGGACTTTCTACCAGGACTGATAACATGATATATTAAAACCGCCTAATACACTATGAAGTTACATATTATGTGTTAGTAAGGGTAACTATACTTATAGGCATATAACGCTAAATCTAGTGACTGAAAACATGATATATTAAAACCACACTATGAAGTTACATATGTGTTAGTAAGGGTAACTATCACTTGCGTAAAAAGGGTTTAAGTAAACGTAATTTAAGTTATCGGAAAACCCAACATTTGTTGATTTTTTGCATTTCATGCCCAAACCTGACTTAAAAAGAAAAAAAAACATCACGAACATTCACTTTGATTATACGCTCTCTGTAGTGTAATGATTCAAGATTATTCCAGGGATGCTGATAGTTTAGTTAGGTATGTGCTGCTTTAAGAAACAAAGCTGTTTTCGGTTCTTTAGTGAAGGTGTTATTGAACCAGAGTTGATGTTTAATATACAATGCAATGTGTACTATGGAAATAAGGTTATGACCTGACAAATATATCAAAAATAAAGATTACAGAGATGTTAGGTACCTACATACATACATACATACCATCACGCCGTATCCCTACTTGGGGTAGGCAGAGAGGACCGAACGCCAGACACCTCTATCTTGACATACATGTTTTGCCTCATTTACATCCATGCATCGCGTCATACATGCTCTCCTATTATTCTGACTTGGTATATTACCATCTTTTAAAATCTCATTTATACGATCATGCCAACTCTTTCTCGGGCGGCCACGACCTCTCATTCCACTCTTTTCAGCCTTGTAAACAAAAACAATACAATGTTCACATATAAATCATAATTTAAAAAGGTATACAATTTCCATCATATAATTCATAATAACCCTCTTTAATTGAGATAAAATCTCGTGTTAAAAGAGGGGAGTATCTATTTAATATTGTTACATTTACCAAAACATTGTACATCTACTAAAAAATATGAAGCTACACAAAACAAGAATGAAATAACAAAAAATAAATAAATAAATCAGTACAATTTTTTAATTTTATTTTTAAATATATTATAATTTTTTTCGAATCTAAGACTCAAAGGGAGTTCATTAAACCACTTAGTACCTTTATACTTATAGAAATGTTGTGAGGCAGTTGTACCTATGTAAAAGAGGAATGGTAATACATCCTTGTGAATTTATTCTGCTGCTTATAGAAAATGACAATTATTGGTTTGAATTTGTAAGAATATCTTTATGAATTTGGAACAATGAGATTTTTTTGTAGGTATTTTCAACAGTTGAAACTTTAAATTCTTGAAATACATTAATAGTTGGATAATCAAATCTCTTTTTTAATATAATTTTAATAATGATTCTTTGAAAAACTTCTAAAGGCACTAAAGTGGTTTTAAAATCTCCCCCCCAACATATAATGCCATATTGTAAGATGGATTGAAATAATGAAAAATATATTGTTTTAAGCAAGTTTGTTTGAAGTATATTTCTTAGTCTCAGAAAAATAAAAATTAGCTTATTAAGGCGTTCAACAGTAGTAGTTACATATATGTAATTTCCATTTCGTACTGCTTTCAATAATAATGCCTAGGTATCGGATGTTATTTTTAGTGGATAATTTAATACTTTCTTTGTCAGGCGCACATCGTTCATTCTCTCCACATGTCCGAACCATCGTAGTGTATTTACTTTCATTCAACTCACAATATCTCTTTCAATCTTACATTCTCGTCTGATGTCCACATTCCTTATCCTATCATAGATCGTTCTACCACACATTCGTCTTAGGGGCCTCATTTCCACAGCGTTAATTTTACTATCATGCGTCTTCTGCCATGTCCATGTCTCACTTGCATACATTAATGTTGGTACGACTATTGCATTGTGCACAGCGAGCTTTGCTGGCCTTGAGATAATTGGGTCGGCCATTATTGTTCTTAATGCACCATTTACTCTATTTGCTGCCGTTACCCTTCTTTCTATATCCTTTTCCAGTCTTCCATCACGCTGAAACATACTTCCTAGATACAAATATTCATCCACTTGTTCTAGTAATTCATTATTCACTCGTATTTCGCATTCTGTTCTTCTTTCGCTTTTTTCAATAATCATTACTTTAGACTTATCTCCATTCATTCTCAGTCCATTTTGGATGCATCCCTCGAATACCATTTTTACTAAGCGGCAATGTTAGGCACATGTTTTCGAAAATAGTAAGTGCCGGGTAAACTAAAATACAACAGGCAACAATACCATCTCAACAATAGTTTCCTTCTTAGGTGAGACGAGACTGGTGTGTTGTGGTGACCATAAACAATACAATACATAGGTAGCATATTCAGAATAATCAAAATGGGTACTATTGGATGACAATTGATTTTGGAAAACGAAAGCAATTGTTATTGGATTCAATACAATCATAACATTTCAGAATAACTACCAATATCCTTCTCTATCTTGCATTTTCTCTTTATGGAAATTTTCAATTAAGGTAAAATTAGAAAAATGTAAATTTTGTTTAATTTATAATGCCCAATGTGCACTTTGCTTTGTGGATGTGTGATTTGGGAGTATGTTTGCTTTGTGCACTAGCGCAATAAAAAATAGGTAGGCCCTATGTAGTATCTGCCCAGGGCCCCACAAATTCACGATTCGCCCCTGTTTAGCCTTTTTTGAATATGTTTAATGAGATATATGTATATTATAATGATCTTTGATTTCTCTTTGAGATGAGGGTACCGGATAGAATTCTTAAAGGATGTCCGGCTAAGATAGCCTTCCACATGATCAAACCTCGCATAGAGAAGCCACAAAGGACTTCTCAAGTATCATGGAGTATGTAAAAATTATTTTTCAAGCAAAACTTTGTCGGCTCCTTGTTGCACTGATGCAGATGTACATTTTTCTATCTAAAATACATACAATAATTTTTCGTTGACACAGTGGAAGTTCATAATTATTAATTGAATAAATTATCCAACTGTCGATTTGTTCAGGAGAACTTTGTTCTCTTAACATATCGACAATGTTTCAAGCCAGAATACGCGAGATTTGTATGCAGAGGTCTACTTTTTTCACGGCTTTTCCAACTTTGAAGTCAAAAAACACCAACTTAGAGGCTTCGCAGCATATATGTTCCATACACGGATTTACTCAGAATTCGGAGTAGAACATTTCGTGTGTCTGTGTCTGTGTGTGTGTGTGTGTGTGTGTGTGTGTGTGTGTGTGTGTGTGTGTGTGTGTGTGTCTGTGTGTCTCCCCCCCCTTATAACTTTTGATCCGCTCAATTTACAGAGCCTTAAATTTCATAATATATAAACAGTTACAGGCCTACAAAACTTTTATACTCGGAATTTTGAATTTTTGTTTCAGTCAGGGGTTATCAACTTTTGAATTTTTATTTTATTTTTCCATATATCTCAGAAACCATAAAAGCTAGAACGCTGAAAATTGGTACAAACATAGACAAATACAAAATCTCAAATTATTTTTTTTCAAAAAAATTCCAGGATTTCTCAAACATTTTTTATTAAGAAAAGTATTTTTTTTATGATAAATTTATGAGTTTAACTGCCTATATTTCCAAACTTTTTAAAAATATCGAAAAAACCGAAACACCCCAACTAGATAATTTAATTTTCTATAAAAAATATTAACATTGTATTTGTACATCTCAATTTTTTTTTAACAATTTTTATAAAAATTGAATTTAGTGACGACATCGCTTCATACAATTTATATGGCAGTCGCCTATACACAATATGTAAGAAGACTTAATAGTTTGATAGGATTTTAATATCCAAACATACATACAGAACCATCATGCTGTTTTCATATTCCGGGAAGGAAAAGAGGACTGACCTCCATACTGTCCTATCTTGACATACATACCAACATGTGTTAAAATTTTCAATAATTTGGATTTATGGGTTTATAGTTTGATTTTTATTCTTCAACTATACATACTATCGCTATCGACAGTTGGATCTCATGTGTTACATGCAACTAGTATAAATATAAACATTCTGTCATTATTGTACAATATTCTCTCTAATACAAACCTGCCACAGTATCCATCCATAACTATCCATCCCTAACATGGTTAGTATTTAGCATTTAGGTCGGACTCTGCATTTGGACCTAAGTGTATTTCTTCTTCTTCTTCTTTAAGTATACCTTGTTGATCCGTTATTCAGAAACTATGCCTCCTGGGATGACGAAGTCCAACTATTCTTCCATCTCTTGGGCGGTCTTCCGGTAGACGGCGACCAGAGGGGATTTTATTTGCTGCATTATATGCAAGTCTATCTATACTGTTTGAAATTTTAATACAAAAAAAATACACAAAAATGCATTCAAAGATTGTAAAAATTCAAAGAAAATTATCTATGATTTGCCATATCAATGTGAAATAAATTTCATATTTGTATGAAAAATTTATATAAAAGAAGTAAAATAGCTTCTTTATGGGTCTGTAAAATTGAGTGATCAAACTTCATATTGATATTGTATGTGTCTCTATAGATAAGTGTATTGTATTACTCTTCACTATTATCTTCCTCAAGTGGTAGGCAGTGAGAACCGAACACCGCATTCTTCTATCTTGACACATACATCGCCTCATCAACATTGATATACTGTCTCATACATCTTGCTAGTAATGCAATTTTACTTAAAATTTCTCATGTAGAAAATATCAACAGGTATCATGTAGAGTTTCGTGACAATGTTTTCGTGTGTATGGTGTATTGTGAAAATTTTTGTCCTTTGGGAATCTTATATTTGTTTAAGAATCTAATAGAAATCTACTTCATAAAAATGCATTCAGAGATTGTCAACATTTCAAGAAGAAAAAAATGAACGCTTACTATGGTGCGGAGAGTTTAGTGTTGGCCACAACCCACTCGTTTATTGTGTTTTGTTAATATTTAATGATTTGTGTCATACTGTACTGGATTTGTAATAAATAAATATATATCCGAAAACTATGATACTAGAAAAGTGTTGAAGTACTATTCCAAGTCGGTACCTCACACAAACAAACAAATAAATAAATAAACATTGCGTTCATGATTAGTTATCATTGGTATTCAGGAGTAATGGAACCGTGAAAGAAACTGATAAACATATGATTAAATATGCTAATTAGCTTAACGTTTTATATTAGGGACACATAGGTATATCCGACAAGTACATAGGTATATCCGCCAAAGGTTCAAATAATGCTCCTTAAGCAAATTCAAATGGGTAATTCTTGAATTAATTATAGTTTTCGGCAAATATATTAGCGCAATTTTTTTTCTTGTTGGGTAGATGTGGTTGAAATGTCCGGAACGTGTAGACTATAAGGTATACCTGATGGTGTTTGAGGCTCTGAACGATTTGGCTCCACAATACATTCAAGAACTGTGCCAAAAGAAGGTTCCATCAAGACAGCTTACATTGAGATCATCTGGATCACAGAGTACCAACTCTTTAAAAGAATTGGAGTCAATAGATAACAGTTTCAGTGTGAACGAGCCTTTGAAATAGAATACATTGCCCCTTGACATACGTGAAGCTCAAAACATTGACACCTTGAGTAGACTACTTAAGACTGGTATGTTTCTGTGAACCAACAAATTAGCTACAGCGCCCTTGGAGTGAACTTGTATCATTAAACAATAGAGACGAAGTTGTAATATTATAGAAGAACCAGGAACTCAAGGCAACGTTCACCAATTATGCCTTCTTATTGAGTTCCCTATCAATGCAATTTTTGAAAGTTCTATGTATTTGAATAATGAGTAACAGTTCACCTGAAAATAGGACATTATTACTATTGCCATCTATGAAGTAACGAAGAAACCTTTTTGTAACGCCATCTATTGAGAAGTTGGTTTAGTTGTAAACAATGAAAGCACCAGGCCTTATAATATATCGTATATCTTATTGTTAAAATTTCTTAAAAACACACAACATTGAATTTTAACTTAATTTTGAACTTATTTTTTTCTCCAAAACCTACTCCTGTTTACGTTTTATTTCTTCTTCCTTTTCATAGATCCGAAGATCTGTTTCTACCGCTATTCTGTCTCCTGCGATGTGGACTGCCAACTATCTCGCCATCTCTTTGGAAGTCTTCCTGTGAACGATAAGTGGGAGTCTATATTCATCCATTCTGTTAACATGTGAGCTCCAATATCGCCTCCGCTGTCTTCCCCATCTGACGATGTCTTCCGTACTACACTTTTTTCTTATTTCAGTATTTCGAATTCGGTTGCTTAGTGTGTTTCCGGTTATACATCTCAATGTCCTCATCTCTGATGTTCTCAACTGCTTTATGTTTCGTCGTATAGACTACCGCTGCTAGTGATGTTTATTCCCAGGTATTTAAAGTCCATCACTTGCTCTATTATGTTATTTTCTACGACTAATTTACATCTCAACGTTTTATTTACAATAATTTATTTATTTATTAAAAAATTCAACACAGACAGCGTTTGCTGGTATGAGTGTTGACATACATTTTGGTTTATATTGACATTTTGTTAGATTAATACCTACATGTTATATAATGAGATGAACATGACATTACAATGAAGTTTACAAAAAAATGAAAATTCAACCATAGTGGAGCCCAAAACAGTTAGCCGGGTGTACAGGAAAGCTATTTGAAAGCACTATCATGCAGTATATTATGTTGTTTTAACTTTTTTTTGAAGAAATGGAGTTTTTGGCAGTGCTTAATGTCATCTGGTAGGTGATTATAAAAATTATTGCTGGTGGATGGATAATAGTCCTTTGTTTAGTCTGTCTGTTCTATTGCTAATGTTTCTTAGGTTGTTTCTTTGTCTAGTGTCGTAGTTATGTATGTCACTAACAGTTTCCAGGAGTGTGTTGTGTTTAAGTAAGTCATGTTTGATTTTATAAATGTACATTATTTTTTCATAGTTTATAATATGTTGTATTGTGGGTTCTGATACTATTTCATATACAGTTTGTGTAGGTGTTGCCAGTGTAGTCCGTATATAGTTTTAAGTGCCTTGGTTAGCATCCTTCCTGTAGTCCCAATCAACTACTTTGAGCAATGTGACCAAACACAATATTATATGTTATATGCTCCTTCTCAGTGCACCGATAACTCCTGATATTTTACTATGCAAATTATTAGGTACTTATATGTTAAATCAAGGCATATAGCCCTCTAAATAATTATAAGAATTGCCTAAAAAAGTACACTTTACATTCCACGAAAGTAGTTAATTTATTGTGCGATACATAGATGTCATGTCATAGCTGTGTCATTTTATTAAAATAAGTACCTAATATGACATTTTCATGTTGTCATCAGTTTTGACGTTCCATTAAGCGGCTGTCAGAAATTGAGATGAAAAACAAATTAGGAAAATTATTATGAAGATTATTTGGGAATTAAGAAACACAATATCATTTTATATTTTCTCCCTGGCAACTTCAAACAAATCGATATGGTATTGTATATAATGTGGCTGAAGATTCGAACGTTCTAACGGAATGAACTAACGGATCAATGGTCAGGATACAATAGTGATAACCCAAGGAAAAAATATTTATTTATTTATTTATTATATATATTTTATTTGTAGCAAATAAATTTATCATAAAAAAATATTTTTCTTAGTAAAAAATGTTTAAGAATATCTAGAATTTAAAAAAAAAATTGTATTGTCTATATTTATACCAATTTTCGGCGTTCTAGCTTTTATTGTTTTTGAGATATATTGAAAAATAAAGTAAATATTCCAAAGTTGATGATCCCTGATTGAAACAAAAAATTGAAAATTCTGAATATAAAAGTTTTGTAGGCCTATAAGTTTCAATATTTTTTTGAAATTTTAGGCTCTTTGCATAAAGCGGATCTGAAGTTATAAGGGGACACACACACTAAATGTTCTACTCCTAATCCTGAATCAAAGAATTATAATAGTATAGAATACTCTTTAGCCTACAGTAAATGCGACTGCTTTATGTTGACTAATTTGGTCAACATTTTGCTACGAGCATTCAGTAATCATTTGGCCGTCTACGTGATACGTTCCCCAAATAGGGTATTTTTAACTGCTTGCAAAATTATTTACGGAATAGTTAGCAAAATAGCAAAATTACTTGCTAAATTATAGCAGATTCATACATATATTGACACGAGCCGGCCAATAAAACGGCTTCAATTTTTCAACGAGTTATTGTATGGGAATGTGTATTCTATAGTTAATATGCAGTAAATATTATATATGCAGTAAAGCCTCTAAGTTGGTGTTTTTTTACTTCAAAGTTGGAAAAACGTAAAAAATATAGACCCTGCATACAAATCTTAGTTTCATATTTATCCCTGAACACCTGATCCCGATTTCATCTCCTTGTCCTTACCCTATCCTTTTGTTTGCTATGAATTATTATTATTTTTTTGTTTTAATAGTATATTATAAATATTTTCTTTGTTTTCTTTTGCTCTTATTCTTTTGTTGTTGTACATACACAATTTTGTCATACTTTGTAATCTGGTTGGTTGGAAGAAATTGTCTGATGGCAATAAGCCCGCCAGTGTACAATATATTTGTTTATATTATGTACAGAAAGTTGAATAAATCTCGCGTATCTTGGCTTGATACTTTGTCAATATGTTAAGAGAAATAAATTCTCTCGAACAAATCGACAGTTGGAAAAGAGTGAAAGCACTATTGTAAGCCGGTGCCTCACGGCCAATGTTGCAAATAGTAGGAAATAAATTGTCTAAATTAATGTTTGTAAAAATAAGACAAGACCAAACATGACATGAAACATTAGCATATAATGGCCGAGTCGTGTGACCGTCAGGAATGTACACAGTGTTGTGTTGTAGACGTCTTCTTCTTCTTCTTCTGATTGTTAAGGGGGTAGGAGATACGCCTCAGTGAGCACACACCGTGGGACCCGAACAATGTGCACCAGTGGTCTGCCAAGCAAAGCGCCCCTGACAGGGCTGCCACGCAACGGAAACGCCCGCTGATCCCGGCGGGATAGTCCGCGATCCTGTCTCTAGGATCTCGAAGATTATAAAGGATGATCCGCTTGATTTTTTTTTATTTTGTTATTTATCAGACAAAATATACACATAGACATACCTACATACCTACTCGTAGACTAAATAAAGACATGTTTTTTACTCCTCACTAACCTAAGGGGATATAGTGGGGAGTTATGTTTTCGCAATTTTTAAGTCTATATTTTTATTGCGGATTATCAACTAGTATCATGCTCAGATTGTATTCTGAAAGTTTCATCATAATGTATCTGTGTGTGTGCTGTGTACAATGTACGGCGTGTTTATTTTACTTTATCGATTATAGACTAAAGTACTCATTCGATTATTTTCAAATTTTACAAATTTGTATATCTAATACTCGCTTAGACCACATTCGATTTTGAAGGATATCTGAATAGTGCTTCCCATTTTTTTTAAACGTCAAATATTTTAAAGTGACCCAGAGCTCAGGAAACTTAAAGTATGACATTTTTATTTTCAAATTGGTAAAAAGGCACGTCACTTTCATAAAATGGCATTGAAGAAGTATCAAGTTTTCATAATAAAATATTTAAATGAAACAATTTACATACATTTTCATGAAAATGCTGAATATTTTCCATATAAAATTTGAATACTTTATAGAATTACTTGTTAGTGAGGAATTTAGCATTGGCCACAACCCACTCGTTTTTATTGATGACATAAAATAAATATATAATTTAGAAAGACTTTACAAAAAGAAAGATTTTTGGCCCAGGAAATGATAATAGACTTTGGAGGATGCGATATAATCACGAACTACAGGCATTATATGACGAACCCAACATTGTACAAGTAATTAAAGTACGTAGACTGCAGTGATTGGGACATGTCAGCCGGATGAATGATGATCGTGTCCCCAAAAAGGTTCTTAATACCAATCCAGAGGGCAGAAAAAGTAGAGGCAGGCCCAAGCAAAGATGGTTGGATAACACAGAAGACGACATAAGAGCGATCGGAATAGCAAACTGGAGGAGAGCGGTGGAGGACAGATACGGCTGGAGAAGGATTTTGGGGGAGGCCAGGGCCCACACAGGGCTGTAGCCCCAATGATGATGATGACTTTACAACGGATTTTTATTTTATTTATTTATTATTAATCTTTTTGTACATAATATAAACAAATGTAATGCACACTGGCGGGCATTGCTTATTACTATAGGTATGGATTATTACTTTTTATCAGGCTTATTACTAAGTACACAAATTAAAAAAATAAAACGATTTTTTTTAAGAAATGAATTCAATGCTAACACTGTATGTAGACTATTTTGCACCCTGCGTAAGTGGCGAGTTTATTGCCATTTGGCAATTCCTTCCAACTACCCATTTTTTCAGCCTAGAGAAGCAATATTTACTTGAGAAATGAATTAAAATCAAAATCCTGTGCTGGGGATCGAATCCAGGACGCCCGCATAGAAGCCAAACGGACAAACAACTGTGCCATGGCGGTCGGATGTACTTTGTAATGTACTGTAGTATAAACATTATAAAACAACAACAAAAAATAACATTGTTTAACGATTCTTAAGTTTTTGTGTTAATAGAAAGGAAATCCGTTTTAAAATTAATGAACAAAAAATAAAAATATAAATTATTGTTTATCATTGTTTTTATAATAGCCTCATTTTTTGCATAACCCTTGATCAAACAGTTTTATTATTAAATATTTCGAAAAACATGTTAATAATTGAATATAATTTATGATTGAATTTCGTTATGTCTAGTTGAAATTCTGACAACCCTGTTTCAAAGTTAAGCGATAAACGTGTAGTACCATACTGACGATATATAATAATAACAGTAGCAGACCCAACCGAGAACCTTGAGGTTCCCCTATGGGAACCCTAATTACGGCCCTTCAAAATAAACATCATTCTTTCACAGCGGATGACAAAAATAATAATAATTTTATACGATTTTATGCTTTAATCCAGTTCAGGAAACATACAGAAAATGATAATGTGAGTAATGTACCAACAATATTTATTTGATTACAATAGTCTTCAAAAGGTCCATATTATTTATATGGATAAGGATGATCTATTGGCTCTTTACCAAAATCGTATGAACGTCGTCATTTGACAGAAGTGATGTGCGCGGTAAAGTGTGAATAAGTTATCTAATACACCATAAGTGTTAGGACAGGAGCAAGATTTCTTAAATCTTCCTTACATTTCGACTGCAATATCACCCTAAATTATCCACTACGTACTTAGTTTTATTTGCCTATTTTATTGGTTTGTAACATCTTGTGGTTACAATTTGTACAATTGCGGGCTTGTTGCTAAACGGCAACTTCTTCCAACCATCCAGAATTAATGCACAGAACATTATTGCATGGGGGGGGGCATATAAAACTTCCAATATGCCTCTAGATATTATACAAAGATTGATAATAAAAATAATAAATAAAAAAAATCTGACTAATTATTTATTATTTATTTAATTTTCTTGTACGTATAATTAGTACATTGGCGGGCTTATTGCATATTGGCAATTTCATCCAACCAACCAGAGTAAATGTTAAATATACAAAAAAATGTGTACTATGGCAATAAGTAAATCACATTACAAAATAAATAAAGATGGCAGAAGAAAAGTAATAAAAAAAAAACAAAAAAATTAACAAAAAAACAAAGAAGATAGCATATAAGAACAATTCATAGCAATGATAGGAAGACTGAGGAATAAGGAAAGGAAGATGTAATCAGGTGTTGTCAGATAAATATTTTTGCTTTAGCCTTTTCTTGAAGATGTTTAGTGAGATAGACGACGTAATATCAGGACTTAGGCTATTCCATAGTCTAGCTGAATGTACTTCTAAATCGGAACTATGAATAGGGATAGATAGTAAAGCACGTTCAGCAGATCGAAGTGGACGCCCGTGGCTTGAAAGATAAGTGAATTTATCTTTGAGATTCTCAGGTAATATGGAACGATTTCACGATTTTCATGTGCCGTCTTTCAAAAATATTTATTAAACACTGAACGTCTAGAGAGGAATAGACAAAATATAGTGGGTAAAGGAGGTGGTGAAGTTCAATCTAATCGAAACAGTTTTGAGACTGGCAACTGACTTTAATGATTTATTAAAACTAGTTGCATGTAACACATGAGATCCAACTGTCGATAGCGATAGTATGTATAGTTGAAGAATAAGAATCAAACTATAAACCCATAAATACAAATTATTTAATATTTTAACACATGTTGGTATGTATGTCAAGATAGGACAGTATGGAGGTCAGTCCTGTTTTCCTACCCGGAATATGAAAACAGCATGATGGTTCTGTATGTATGTTTGGAGATTAAGTATCTATCAAACTATTAAGTCTCCTTACATATTGTGTATAGGTGACTGCCATACAAATTGTATGAAGCAATGTCGTCACTAAATTCAATTTTTATAATGTTAATATTTTTTATAGAAAATTAAATTATCTAGTTGGGGTGTTTCGGCTTTTTTCGATATTTTTAAAAAGTTTGGAAATATAGGCAGTTAAACTCATAAATTTATCACAAAAAAAAATACTTTTCTTAATAAAAAATGTTTGAGAAATCCTTGAATTTTTTTGAAAAAAAATAATTTGAGATTTTGTATTTGTCTATGTTTGTACCAATTTTCAGCGTTCTAGCTTTTATGGTTTCTGAGACATATGGAAAAATAAAATAAAAATTCAAAAGTTGATAACCCCTGACTGAAACAAAAATTCAAAATTCCGAGTATAAGAGTTTTGTAGGCCTGTAACTGTTTATATATTATGAAATTTAAGGCTCTGTAAATTGAGCGGATCAAAAGTTATAAGGGACACACACACCCACACACACACGCAGACACACACACACACACACACACACACACACACACACACACACAAAACTCACATAAAATGTTCTACTCCGAATTCCGAGTAAATCCATGTATGGGGAACATATATGCTGCGAGGCCTCTAGTTGGTGTTATTAGCATGCAAAAAGTCCACTACGCCATACAAAATCTTCTTTCGTACACGCATCTTGGCTTGATAATGTCGATTCATTCAGAGAATTGAATTCTCATGAACGAATCGACAGTTGGATAAATTTATGTGTTTTACTGCCTATATTTATAAGGGTATATGCGCAAATCGCCCCCCTCCGCGTCAAAATGGTTCAAGATGTTTGACATGCTGTGAGGCACCGGCTTGGAATATGCTGTGAGGCACCGGCTTAGAATAGTGCTTCCACTCTTTTCTATTATTGTTTTCGAGTGTCCCGTAAGAGCCGGGTAATAGAAAATACAACAGGCAACAATAACATCTCACATAGTTCAGCAATGAGGTTCACCACCCATTCTGAATATAGTGCCTTTTTAGGTGAGACGAGACTGGTGTGTGGGTATACACAGATGTGTTGTGCTCCCTTTTATAAGGCAATGCACACCCGCACACCATTCGCTGGTTACCCCACATTGTGGGATATGCCGTGATGGTATGAATGTTTGACAAAAAATAACTATTGAGAAATTGATCCAAAAAATACGCTTAAAAATTGTAAAAACATATCTCCGCTATTCCATAGAAATTGAGGGTAAAACATGAAATATAAAGGTTATTTTTTTTCTCTCTAGTGTCCACGTTAAGTACAGGGGCCGTTTGAATCTATCGCATTAGCTGTAGAGAGAATGGCTTTGACACGTCTTTAAAAATCCTCGTCAAACAACGGTAGAGTAATTACATAGAACGATCCATCAACTGTGGCTGATGGGCCGTAATGGACCATATGACAAGTCTGTAAAAGTCACTCCTTGACGCGAAAATTCGCGTCAAATTATCGCAGAAGAGTTTAACCCTTTCGGGGACACGAGACTCGCTACATCCGATAATCTATCCATTAAGCCTTACGAATAAACGTTCATCTAAATATTATGGTATTTATTTTTTTGGATCAGTATACAGTCAAATTTAAAGTTATCCAACTGTCGATTTGTTCAAGAGAATTTTATTCTCTTAACATATCGACAGAGTATTAAGCCAAGATACGCGAGATTTGTATACAGGGTCTATAATTTCAGTTTTTCCAACTTTGAAGTCAAACAACACCAACTTAAAGGCTTCGCAGCATATAATATGTTCTATATACGGATTTTTTCAGAATTCGGAGTAGAACATTTAGTGTGTCTGTGTGTCCCCCCCCCCTATAACTTTTGATCCTCTCAATTTACAGAGCCCAAAATTTCAGAACATATTGATAGTTATAGGCCTACATACCTTTTATACTCAGAATTTTATGAAAAAATGACAACCAGCAACTCACATTCACACAATACTAGGCAAGCACTACTAAACCTTGACGAAATTCCAAAAACTAAGACAACACATGGCCAGAAAAATTACGCGTACATAGGTCCAAAAATATTTAACCTCTTCAAAACTGACTTTCCACTATTAAGAACTTACTCACATATCAAATTGAAAGCCATAGCAAACAACTGGTTAATTACCAAAGGACGAAAAGAAACAGAAGAATTATTTAATATTACTGCTTAGATGACTTACAAAAAAAATCAAAATTATATTATCATTAGCCCTTTCTACATCAAGCATTTTTTTTTCTCATACAACACTAAAATATATACATACATACTTGCACATCATTACTTCAACCTACCACAAAACCTTACAAAAATAACTAACACTATGACGAATTAAAATAATAGAACTGATTTATATAACGCTACTCTGGTACAGGCATAGCCTAGTAGAGTAGCCTAATCCACAAATTAAAATATATAAACGTATACACTAATGACAAACTTAACTTTTTCTTACTTAAAGTATAACTTATAATTTTTATTAACTACTGTATAAAGTTATACTGTACTTATTGTTATTATTATACTTGTAAAAAGGATTTTAATAAATAAATAAAAAAAAAAAAAAATTTTTGAATTTTTGTTTCAGTCAGGGGTTATCAATTTTTGAATTTTTACTTTATTTTTCCATATAAAAAAGACTGACCTTCATACTATTCAATCCCGATATACATACCTATGTACATGTTTTATATAGAAAACAAAATATTTTAAAATGATAAATTTGTGTTTATAGTTTGGTACGTATTCTTCAATTATACATACTATCCCATCGACAGTTGGATCTCATGTGTTACATGCAACTAGACCAACTTTTGATTCGTTTGAGAGAATTTAATTCTCTTAATGAATCGACAGTTTTAAGCCAAGACGCGTGTATAAAGGAACATTTTTTGTGGTTTTTGTGTGTGTCTCTGGGTTGTGTCTGTGTCCCTCCCCCTTATAACTTTTGATCCGCCCAATTCACAGAACCCAAAATTTCAGAATATTATATAGATAGTTACAGGCCTGCAAAACTTTTATAGGCCTGTAACTATCTCTTTTCTTTTTCTGGGCAGGAAAAAAGACTGACCGCCATACTATCCTATCATGACATACATGCCTACATGTTTTATATAGAAAACAAAATATCTTAAAATATTTTTTAATTTGTGTTTAAATTTTTATAGTTTGGTACGAATTCTTCAATTATGCATACTATCGCCATCGATTGTTGGATCTCATGTGTTACATGCGACTAGTATAAAAAAGATGTACAAAAATAATACCAATTACCTACATACTAATTACAAAAGTATATTTTTTATTTTATTTTATATAACTTCTCGGGCAACTAACAGGTAGGTACTATGTCAAATATTAATTTAACACGCACCCAATAACAAGTTGCCACATTCTCTGGAGACTTGAGATATTAATCATCTCAAAGATCCAAACTGAAAACACAATTAAAAACTGTGTCTCCACCGGGAATCGAACCCGTGACCTTTAGATCAGCAGTCAGATACTTAACCAACTGAGCCACAAAGTCCGACGTATATAGGTAACAAGTTTTATTTTTTTTTTTTTAATTTTGATTTTGACAGGTGGAAATATCATCAATTTCGTTTTCAACTTTAGAAGGTATAGGTGGTTATTCATCATATTTGAGATACATTTTTTTAACGGCGTTGGCCGATTTACTAATGATATTAATAACAATTAAGCACTACAAATAATAACACTCAATTATTATTATTATTACCATTATACACTTCCTCAAAAGAATTAGCAGATCAATGCGTAAATTGTAATTTATTTAATACAACAAAATAAAATGCAACAAACGCATCATCAAGCTTTCAATTGGGAATAGTTCACCCATCCAGATACTTAACATATCAAAGGATTAGGCTCTGAGGAGGTCTCTATACTACCTAACAACCCTACTGATTCCCGAATATTAACGTTTAAAAAATCTTTAACGATTCTACATGTATTCATAATTACCGTTTTTTGCATTTTTATTATTAAGTTTCTCGATAAATCTATTATTTCTAAATTACGGATTAACGATTTTGGAATAATGCCAGTGGCTGAAATAATGAACGGTACTATTATTATTTTACGAGAATACCAAAGTCTTTTAATCTCGTTACCTAAAGCGGTGTATTTCCTATTTTTTTCATCAAAAGTTTTTATAATATTACTAGAATTTGGAATAATTATATCGGGTCTGTTATGTTGAATTGACCGGTCAGTCAATATTGTTTTATCGTAATAAAGCGATATATTTATACATTTTATATTAATATTTATTTATTTTATTTGAAGAAAATATATAGAAAATTTTCCATCCGCACGTATTTCATATATTTCTCCATTTTCTATCAAAATTAATTATTGATTACTAAATTGTATAGTTTAGTATTGTACTACGAAATTCCTAGTGCAGTGAATAGATAAATTTTCTATTTCGGTAGATAACATTTGTGTATCAAGATATTGAAATAAAACAATTCTCCATTTGACTATTCGCTTTTAAATTATAACAATTACTTTCTACCCACTATATATGTACATTTGAAACGTATCTTACTCATTATGTTATTGAGTACAAAAGCTCTTGTTCTATGGTTCGTATCCAGGTACATACACACATACATACATATGTACGAAGGAACCCATACAAATTTAATTTTGTGTCAATTAGGTTTTGAGTCACATACCCAGGACCTAGGACCCCAATAAACGCAGTGGCGTAACTACCAAACAACTGAGTAATGAGGGCCCAGCAGACCCAGCTTGACAAGGATACAAATTTCATATAAAATATTGTCTATTGAGCATTTTTACTCCTCACTAACCCAAAGGGATATAGTGGGGAGTTATGATTTCGCAATTTTAAGGGTATTTTTGTTATTGAAGATTATCAACTAGTATCATGATGAGATTGTATTCTGAAAGTTTCATCACAATATATCTGTGTGTGTGTGCTGCGTGCTATATAATTATTTTATCAATTATAGACTAAAGTAGGATGGCACAAATCACTCTTATAAGGGTGGGTTGCCTAAAAAAAAAATATAGACTAAAGTAGGTACTCATTCGATTCTTTTCAAATTTTGCAAATATGTATATCTAATACTCGCTAAGACCCCATTAGATCTTGAAGGATATCTGAATAGTGCTTCTCAATTTTTTTAACTATCAAATATTTCAAAGTGACCCCAAGCTCAGGAAACTTCAAATTTGTAATTTGTATTTTCAAATTGGTAAAAAACACATCACTTTTATAAAATGGCATTGAAGAAATATTAATATTAGTATGGTAAATATTTAGCACTTTCATGAAATGAGATTGTTAAATTATTTTTTATTTAAATATTTAACTTGATAACTATGAAAACTTGATAATTTTTCAATGCCATTTTATTAAATAGATATGCTTTTTAAACAATTAGAAAATAATAATAATAAATTGTAAGTATCTTGAGCTTGGGGTCACTTTGAAATGTTTGACGTTTAAAAAAACTGAGAAGCACTATTCATATATCCTTCGACACGATACTAGAAAAATCACGCCGTACATAGTTAAATAGCACGTAGTACACAGCATACACACACAGTTTCATTGTGATTTCAGCATGATACTAGTTGATAATGTGCCATAAAAAAATAACCTTAAAAATAACAAATTCATAACTCCCCACTATATCCCCTTTGGGTTTTGAGGAGTAAAAAGGATGTAAAAACGAGTGGGTTGTGGCCAACGATAAACTCCTCACTAACAAGTCATTCTATAAATTATTTAAATTTTGTATAGAAAATTTTCAGCATTTTCATGAAATGAGTTTGTTAAATTATTTTTTATTTAAATATTTTATTGTGAAAACTTGATAACTCTTCAATGCAATTTTATGAAAGTGATGTGCCTTTTTATGAATTTGAAAATAAAAATTTCAAATTTTAATTTTCCCGAGCTTGGGGTCACTTTGAAATATTTGACAGTTAAAAAAATTGAGAAGCACTATTCATATATCGTTCAAAATCTAATGGTATCTAATCGAGTATTAGATATACATATTTGCAAAATTTGAAAAGAATCGAATGAGTACTTTAGTCTATAATCGATAAAGTAAAATAAACACGCCGTACATAGCACACAGCACACACACACATATACATTGTGATGAAACTTTCAGAATACAATCTTAGCATGATACTATCTGCAATAAAAAAATAGCCTTAAAAATTGCGAAATCATAACTCTCCACTATATCCCCTTGGGTTAGTGAGGAGTAAAAAAAGTTTATAAATATATCAATATGGCTTGCGTGAAATTTTGCACGAGTGCCTTAAGATCGTGGCTACGCCACTGAATGTATGTCGTACAAAGGGAAGTAACTGAGAATAAGAAAATGGGTCAATTTCCACCCCATCCCTCAATTATCTCTTCCCAATTGTGCCTTATTATGTGCTCGTCGCTGGTCGCCAGCGCGGCCCAACCCCACTCTTACTGTCAACTAAAACTGTGATATAGGGGAGACAATAACCATTTCACATTTTTTTGTGAATTTTATATTTTAATGTATAATGCATGTAAGTTTTTGAAATTTAAAGATTAGTTTAATTCTAAAAATATAATAATAAAGGTAATTTTTTTTACATAATTTATTCTATCAAAATATTAACCGAATTTAAAAGGAGGTAATCGGCGACTTATTTATCTGGTGATACCAAATAATTTATTAATTCATTTGGTAGAATACCATTTTAAAATAAATTAAAAAATAAACGCATTATGAAATTTTTATCATTTTCATAATTATTCAAAATACGTCAAATTCAGTAACTTTTAAAAAACTTTCCGGTCAATATAGGTACGTTCCTATTCCATTTAGTCCAAGGTGATATTTAATAACGCTGAAATAAGACCGTAAATCTATAATCTACAATTATAAAACGTTCCTATTTTAGTTACAATAGTTACTGAATAGGGGGTAATGTCAACTGACATAATAGATACTACAGAAACAAATAGAAGTCATCATTCCACAGATAAAATAGAAGTCTACAGATACTATAACTGTCAGAGCGTTTTTCACCCGATAACTTTAGCGAGCGTTTGGTGCGAACACACGACGTTCAATCTGAACGCCACAGAGTGTCTTTCGAGCGTCTGTTTCCGGTCATTATGAATGACTTGGAGCTAGGGTTGCCAACTTTTTTTGACAAAAAAAAGGAAAAAAATGGTTTGAATAGGGAAAAAACAAAGTATTTGGAAGAAAAAAAGTATTTTCAAACTTTATTTTTTGATTGCCTTAAAAACATATTTTTGTGTGCTTTTAGCACATCTTTAAATGTTTCAAAGCTTAAGAATATTCATTGTTTCGACGGTTACCTTGTGGTATTCCATAATTCAATTTTATTATAATATTAAATTGCTATAACCACTTGAATTGAGTTTAACGCTCTAATGTAATGTATGATGATGAGGGAACTATTAAGAATATTCATTGTTTCGACGGTTACCTTGTGGTATTCCATAATTCAATTTTATTATAATATTAAATTGCTATAACCACTTGAATTGAGTTTAACGCTCTAATGTAATGTATGATGATGAGGGAACTATTAAGAATATTCATTGTTTCGACGGTTACCTTGTGGTATTCCATAATTCAATTTTATTATAATATTAAATTGCTATAACCACTTGAATTGAGTTTAACGCTCTAATGTAATGTATGATGATGAGGGAACTATTAAGAATATTCATTGTTTCGACGGTTACCTTGTGGTATTCCATAATTCAATTTTATTATAATATTAAATTGCTATTAACCACTTGAATTCAAGTGGTTATAGCAATTTAATATTATAATAAAAAAGCTTCAAAGCTAGTTTGACAATCAACATTAAAATAAATAAACAATTCTTTTTTAATCAATTTTATTAACGCTCTATTTCTCTCTTCTCGCCACTTTAGATTCATTACTGAAAAAAATCTTTCAGTGAAAGCAGAAGTGGCGGAAACAGACAGTAAATAAGAAATTTTTTTACATTTGGTAAGCTATCAGATGCATTTTTAAGTATATATTGCCATTTATCAGCTGTACTTTTCTCTGAAAATTCTTTATCATCATTAGTGATTTTTCTATGCATCTCTTTAAGTCTTATTGACTCGGAATATAAATCGTCCATCTTAATATTTAATATGTCTTGAAATTTGGCCTTTGTAATTAAAAACTCAACAAAAAAAGGTTGAAAATAAAGTATTTTTACATACTTTATTTGTATGCAAAAGTATAAAGTGTATTTACCAAAAATAAAGTAGGATACGTTTTTATAATGTATGGTTGACAACCATCATCATCAAAAGTCTCAATCCTATGGATTGGTTTGCAGAAGAAGTCTACATCTCGCTTTCCACTTCTCTCTATCCTGTGCAGCCCTTTTCAGCTCAACATATGTGGCGCAGTTCATGTCCTCGCACACCTGGGCCAAATATTCCCGCCCCCTGTGGTTTGTCCCCTCAACCATTCCCTCCATTAGGTCATGTAGGAGTCCCTCGTGGCGCAAGATGGGCCCAATCCAGCGAGCACGTCTCTTGGAGATGGTATTGAGTAGGTGTCTGCCTTCTTCAACTTAGTTGAGAACCTCGGCATTCGTGATGTGGTCCCTCCAGGAAATTCCCAGTATTCTTCTGTAACACCACATCTCGAAAGCCTCAAGTCTACTTCTGTCTCTTTCGGTAAGACACCATGTCTCACAGCCATACAACAGTATGCTCCACACATATGTTTTTGTGAGTCTCTTACGGAGCTTCAAGTCTAGGTTGTTTGACTCAAGGATCTTCGACTTCTTGTTGAAAGCCAGCCTTGCCTGATGTATTCGGCTGTCGACTTCTTTCCTTGTTCTCCCATCCCAAGAGATCAACAAGTATGACAACCATACTTGGAGCGTTCACCCAGTGCGCTGGGCGTTCGTTGTGAACGCAACCCAGGATATACAAGGGCCTTAAGCACATAAGCACATATTATTTATTTATTTACAAAATATACGGCATAAGCCATTTACTTGTTACAATATACACTCACAATAATTAATTACACACAAAGATGAAATATAGAAATAAATAAAAATATAGACATTGATGAAATATAAAAACATAAAATATAGATTCAGATAAAATATAAATATATAGATTTAGATATAAACACAGATTAAGATAAAAATAGACAAAAAAGAATCAGAGAATTAGAAGAAAAAAATAATAATAATGATATGAGGGAAAAAAAATCGAAAGTGACAATAGATCTACTGCAGCTATATAAGTTAACAATTATCGATATAAAAGATCCATATTTTTTTTGGCGACTAGTTCTGTCCATTAGCGGCCCCATAGATTACGACCCTCAGCATTGAAGAAACGAAGAAGAAGCACATAAAATAACCCGAAACGATGATAAGGGAAAAGAGTGAAAGCACCATTCTAAGCCGGTGCCTTAAAGCTTTGTAAGGATTCTCTATATATTCTCTATATATATTCTGATCAACATTCTCACGATACAAGACACATACTTCAACTTATCACTCCGAAGACGAACAGTGCATACGGACAAAGACATTATCAATACTTGGCTCCAAAAATACTAAATTTAGTTGGTAAAGACATAAAGGACATACTGTTAATGAAAAAAACAAGACAAAAACTAACAATTCATACGTGGCTATATAATAAAGGGATTAAATATTAATTGTCAGAAAATTCTCAATCCTTAACAACATATACAACAAATCTCACATAGTGAAACATAGACTGCACACTGCACAATATCACAGTTTAATTTGATTTAGTAATTAATATTATGTAACTAGTCTACCACCTCGGAACAGGCCTGGCTTAGTGAGGTGGTACAAACCAACCCATATATTTGATCTGTAATAATTTAAATTTTTCTGATATTTTTTTTGTACTTATATTGTTATTTTGTATCTTTGGTATCAATAATAAAAAAAAATAGTAAGGATATGTTAGGTTAGGTTTATGCTTTGTTTGCTAGGGGCAGCTCCTTATACTTGTCTACCATAAACTGTATGTTAATGGAATATTATGTATACCTATTATGTTAGTATGTGTAGGTGTATGAATCACCTACCATGCCCCATCACATCTCGGCGAAATACTTAAATAATTGATAATGACATTATGGCGAGAATATGGCCGAGGTATTGATCTAATTTGCTGCCGAGATGTTACTAGGGTCGCAGCTCCGTCTTACAGGTGCAAATTTGAGGATGTGCAAAAGGTGGGAAACCAGGAACGGGCGAAGGCACGAAGGCACGAGTGAAGATCTTTGAAACTCATGTTCGCGGGAGTGCCAAATGTGGCATATTTTTTTAAAAGAACGACCATATCCTTGTAACAATTTATTTTATTTTATTTTTTTCGGATACATAACACTTTTTTTACAAAATACATCATAATACATTACATATTTTTTAATTTATTTTTACTCTCCACACTATGGAATAGGGGAGAGTCATGATTTCGCAAAATTTAAGCGTATTTTTTTTACATCAATTTCTCAATGGGTATCATGTAGAGAATGCACACTATGAGTTTCGTCGTGATGTGTTTGTGTGTATGGCGTATACGCTGTACGCCGTACGCCGTACGCCGTAGCATTTATCTTTTTTGTGTCCTCTCTACAGCCCAAACTATAAGTCTGATCGACTTCATATTAACATCATATGTGTAAAGTGCAAAGACCTAGAGCTGATTAGTTTTCCATAGACAACTTTTGATTTCTTCTCTATGAATTCATCATTTACGTTGTTTTTTTTTTGTGTCCTCTCTGCAGCCCAAACTATAAGTCCGATTGACTTCATATTGATATCACATGTGTTAAGTCCATAAACTTAGAGCTGATTAGTTTTCCATAGACAACGGTTCATTTTTTCCCAATGTTTCTTTATGATTTCATCTATTAAAACTGAAAAAATGCTCTCACGACCTGGAAATTAGAGATATTTTAATTTGGTTTCAACTATTTATACAACACCAAGAATCTTCATAAAATTGTATTCAAAGTTGGTCAATGTTAAAAGAAAAATATTCAACGGTTTCAAAAATTATATTTTATTTAATGGATATTTGTATGAAACTTATATGTAACAAGAGAATTTTTTTATATTTGGCAATGTTCAGTTCATTGATTTCATATTGATATAAGAATATTAATAGCTTGAACTTAGAACTGATTAGCTTTTCATAGATATCATAAAATTTCTTCATATGATATCACGTGTCAACATTGTCAAAATGCTCTAACGCTCTTTGAAACAAAATTTATCTGCTTTTTTTAAAATATTTCATACAACATAAGCAGTCTTCACTATACTGCATTAATAGTTTGTCTATCTTAACATAAAAATATACTATCGGAAGAAAATTTATATTCCTGATAGTAACATTTAGTATGAATAAAAATGTAATTAGATAAATTTCTATGTATGGAAAAGTTCAGTAATTTGATTTCATGTTATAATGTAAAGAGCTTGAACATAGAACTGATTAGCTTTCCATAAATAACAAAAAAAATCTTCATATGATATCACCTGTCAAAATTTGGAAAATGCTCTCGCGTTCTTTAGAACAAAATTTATCTGCTTTTTTTAAAATATTTCATACAACATAAGCATTCTTCACTATACTGCATTAATAGTTTGTTTATCTTAACATAAAAATATACTATCGGAAGAAAATTTATATTCCTGATAGTAACATTTAGTATGAATAAAAATGTAATTAGATAAATTTCTATGTATGGAAACGTTCAGTAATTTGATTTCATGTTATAATGTAAAGAACTTGAACATAGAACTGATTAGCTTTCCATAAATCAAAAAAAAATCTTCATATAATATCACGTGTCAAAATTTTGAAAATGCCTTCGCGTTCTTTAAAACAAAATTTATCTGCTTTTTTTAAAATATTTCATACAACATAAGCATTCTTCACTATACTGCATTAATAGTTTGTTTATCTTAACATAAAAATATACTATCGGAAGAAAATTTATATTCCTGATAGTAACATTTAGTATGAATAAAAATGTAATAAGATAAATTTCTATGTATGGAAAAGTTCAGTAATTTGATTTCATGTTATAATGTAAAAAGCTTGAACATAGAACTGATTAGCTTTCCATAAACAACAAAAAAAATATTCATATGATATCACCTGTCAAAATTTGGAAAATGCTCTCGCGTTCTTTAGAACAAAATTTATCTGCTTTTTTTAAAATATTTCATACAACATAAGCATTCTTCACTATACTGCATTAATAGTTTGTTTATCTTCACATAAAAATATACTATCGGAAGAAAATTTACATTCCTGATAGTAACATTTAGTATGAATAAAAATGTAATTAGATAAATTTCTATGTATGGAAAAGTTCAGTAATTTGATTTCATGTTATAATGTAAAGAGCTTGAACATAGAACTGAATAGCTTTCCATAAATAACAAAAAAAATCTTCATATGATATCACCTGTCAAAATTTGGAAAATGCTCTCGCGTTATTTAGAACAAAATTTATCTGCTTTTTTTAAAATATTTCATACAACATAAGCATTCTTCCCTATACTGCATTAATAGTTTGTCTATCTTAACATAAAAATATACTATCGGAAGAAAATTTATATTCCTGATAGTAACATTTAGTATGAATAAAAATGTAATTAGATAAATTTCTATGTATGGAAACGTTCAGTAATTTGATTTCATGTTATTATGTAAAGAGCTTGAACATAGAACTGATTAGCTTTCCATAAATAACAAAAAAATTCTTCATATAATATCACGTGTCAAAATTTTGAAAATGCTCTCGCGTTCTTTAAAACAAAATTTATCTGCTTTTTTTAAAATATTTCATACAACATAAGGATTCTTCACTATACTGCATTAATAGTTTGTTTATCTTAACATAAAAATATACTATCGGAAGAAAATTTATATTCCTGATAGTAACATTTAGTATGAATAAAAATGTAATTAGATAAATTTCTATGTATGGAAACGTTCAGTAATTTGATTTCATGTTATAATGTAAAGAGCTTGAACATAGAACTGATTAGCTTTCCATAAATAACAAAAAAATCTTCATATGATATCACGTGTCAAAATTTTGAAAATGCTCTCGCGTTCTTTAAATCAAAATTTATCTGCTTTTTTAAAAATATTTCATACAACATAAGCATTCTTCACTATACTGCATTAATAGTTTGTCTATCTTAACATAAAAATATACTATCGGAAGAAAATTTATATTCCTGATAGTAACATTTAGTATGAATAAAAATGTAATTAGATAAATTTCTATGTATGGAAACGTTCAGTAATTTGATTTCATGTTATAATGTAAAGAGCTTGAACATAGAACTGATTAGCTTTCCATAAATAACAAAAAAATCTTCATATGATATCACGTGTCAAAATTTTGAAAATGCTCTCGCGTTCTTTAAATCAAAATTTATCTGCTTTTTTTAAAATATTTCATACAACATAAGCATTCTTCACTATACTGCATTAATAGTTTGTTTATCTTAACATAAAAATATACTATCGGAAGAAAATTTATATTCCTGGTAGTAACATTTAGTATGAATAAAAATGTAATTAGATAAATTTCTATGTATGGAAAAGTTCAGTAATTTGATTTCATGTTATAATGTAAAGAGCTTGAACATAGAACTGATTAGCTTTCCATAAATAACAAAAAAATTCTTCATATGATATCACCTCTCCAAATTTGGAAAATGCTCTCGCGTTCTTTAGAACAAAATTTATCTGCTTTTTTTAAAATATTTCATACAACATAAGCATTCTTCCCTATACTGCATTAATAGTTTGTCTATCTTAACATAAAAATATACTATCGGAAGAAAATTTATATTCCTGATAGTAACATTTAGTATGAATAAAAATGTAATTAGATAAATTTCTATGTATGGAAACGTTCAGTAATTTGATTTCATGTTATAATGTAAAGAGCTTGAACATAGAACTGATTAGCTTTCCATAAATAACAAAAAAATTCTTCATATGATATCACCTGTCAAAATTTGGAAAATACTCTTGCGTTCTTTAAAACAAAATTTATCTGCTTTTTTAAAAATATTTCATACAACATAAGCATTCTTCACTATACTGCATTAATAGTTTGTCTATCTTAACATAAAAATATACTATCGGAAGAAAATTTATATTCCTGATAGTAACATTTAGTATGAATAAAAATGTAATTAGATAAATTTCTATGTATGGAAACGTTCAGTAATTTGATTTCATGTTATAATGTAAAGAGCTTGAACATAGAACTGATTAGCTTTCCATAAATAACAAAAAAATCTTCATATGATATCACGTGTCAAAATTTTGAAAAAGCTCTCGCGTTCTTTAAATCAAAATTTATCTGCTTTTTTTAAAATATTTCATACAAAATAAGCATTCTTCACTATACTGCATTAATAGTTTGTTTATCTTAACATAAAAATATACTATCGGAAGAAAATTTATATTCCTGGTAGTAACATTTAGTATGAATAAAAATGTAATTAGATAAATTTCTATGTATGGAAAAGTTCAGTAATTTGATTTCATGTTATAATGTAAAGAGCTTGAACATAGAACTGATTAGCTTTCCATAAATAACAAAAAAATTCTTCATATGATATCACCTGTCAAAATTTGGAAAATACTCTTGCGTTCTTTAAAACAAAATTTATCTGTTTTTTTAAAAATATTTCATACAACATAAGCATTCTTCACTATACTGCATTAATAGTTTGTCTATCTTAACATAAAAATATACTATCGGAAGAAAATTTATATTCCTGATAGTAACATTTAGTATGAATAAAAATGTAATTAGATAAATTTCTATGTATGGAAACGTTCAGTAATTTGATTTCATGTTATAATGTAAAGAGCTTGAACATAGAACTGATTAGCTTTCCATAAATAACAAAAAAATCTTCATATGATATCACGTGTCAAAATTTTGAAAAAGCTCTCGCGTTCTTTAAATCAAAATTTATCTGCTTTTTTTAAAATATTTCATACAACATAAGCATTCTTCACTATACTGCATTAATAGTTTGTTTATCTTAACATAAAAATATACTATCGGAAGAAAATTTATATTCCTGGTAGTAACATTTAGTATGAATAAAAATGTAATTAGATAAATTTCTATGTATGGAAAAGTTCAGTAATTTGATTTCATGTTATAATGTAAAGAGCTTGAACATAGAACTGATTAGCTTTCCATAAATAACAAAAAAATTCTTCATATGATATCACCTGTCAAAATTTGGAAAATACTCTTGCGTTCTTTAAAACAAAATTTATGTGCTTTTTTAAAAATATTTCATACAACATAAGCATTCTTCACTATACTGCATTAATAGTTTGTCTATCTTAACATAAAAATATACTATCGGAAGAAAATTTATATTCCTGATAGTAACATTTAGTATGAATAAAAATGAAATTAGATAAATTTCTATGTATGGAAACGTTCAGTAATTTGATTTCATGTTATAATGTAAAGAGCTTGAACATAGAACTGATTAGCTTTCCATAAATAACAAAAAAATCTTCATATGATATCACGTGTCAAAATTTTGAAAATGCTCTCGCGTTCTTTAAATCAAAATTTATCTGCTTTTTTTAAAATATTTCATACAACATAAGCATTCTTCACTATACGGCATTAATAGTTTGTCTATCTTAACATGAAAATATACTATCGTTAGAAAATTTATATTCCTGGTAGTAAAATTTAGAATGAATAAAATATTTCATTGTCAATATTTGTGGTGTGGAGAGTTTAGTGTTGGCCACAACCCACTCGTTTTATTATAGAATATAAAAGTACATTTAAAAATTAAGAGGGCGACTGCTGCCAACGTACCTATTTTTTCAATTTGATATACCATCATTATTTCTAGAAAAATATTCCCGTGAAGATGTTGTACAAAAACCGGATTTATTAAAATACATTATGTGATTAATAAAAATGGCGCGCAATTCCCTTTGAGCACCCCTTAGTACTTAGTGTTGATACGAAGGAAATCATAGAAAATTTAATAAAACCTGGCTAGAAGGAAAACGTAGAATCTATAACATATATTATGATGAACATTTAATATTATTTAACGAAAATTGATACATGTATGAATACTATGTAGGTATATCTTGGATTCCTAATATTAATCTATGGATATATATATATATATATATATATATATATATATATATATATATATATATATATATATATATATATATATATATATATATATATATATATATATATATATATATATATATATATATATATATATATATATATATATATATATATATATATATATATATATATATATATATATATATATATATATATATATATATATATATATATATATATATATATATATATATATATATATATATATATATATATATATATATATATATATATATATATATATATATATATATATATATATATATATATATATATATATATATATATATATATATATATATATATATATATATATATATATATATATATATATATATATATATATCTAAAGTAATAAAGCAATCAAAATGTTAGTGTCTGTGTGTGTGTGTGTGTGTGTGTGTGTTTGTCTCACGCCTTCTGAAAAACCAAGAGCATCTAAAAATCTAATTTAAGTGCGAACATGTACCAGTATACCTGATGCAGTGTCACGCTAAAAAGAATGCGATAAAAATGCTGAATTTTAAAAATATTTAAATAATTATTTTTTTCATACAAAATTTTCCAAGTCATATCTGTCAAAAAAGTGTACATTTTGCACGCAAATATCTGTTAGTTTAAAAGTTAGAAGTAGGTATTTACACAAAAAAAATATATTTTGAAGTATAACTTAGCGTTTAAGTGAAAAACATGGTGAATATTTGGTATAATTATAATGTTTAACTTATTTTTAAAGTAAGCCTTTTGTACATAAACGCCGCCATTTTAATATCTTTTCATACAATATTTCATTTTCCCACCGAATGAATATGTTCTTGAAAATAATAAACCTTTGAAATAAATGTAATTATGAAATAATAAAATGAAACACAAGACATTACGGCAAGTTTTAAGACATATATTGTAAAAATGTGTTATTTATTAGTAAAGATATAGGCATAATAAAATTGCATAATTTGTAAATAATATTTGATTTATCTGACAATTTTCATTTTTATGGCATCGAACAAACCAATGTAGGTACCTACATATTCAAAAAATGTATCCGAACCATTCGATATTACTTACGTGTTCGAATCGTTTCCATGGCTACAGAAAGAATGTGATATTCAAATAAAATTTGTTAGGAATCGAATTTATTTAGAAGGTTGTTGTAGGTAGGTACCTACCTAATACTATTTACTTACAAATCAACAATAATATACCTATACTGATTTCCTATAGTAAAATTATTTTATTTATTTATTTATCAACCGTTTGTCCGATTATAATGAAACTTTGGTGAATTGTCGAGCGTATGCCCAGGATGGTTTTTGGATTTAAACTTTTTTCTTATTCTTCTTCTTCTTCGTGTATTTGGTCGTTTTACCTATGAAGGGGGAGTATCCTGGGAAAAGAAGGTCCGACTGTCCCTCCATCTCTTCACAGGTCTTCCAGGACGGGTTCTGCATATAAACTTTTTTCTTCTTTTTCTTCAACGTGTACTTGGTCATCTTACCTATGAAGATGAACTATCCTGGGAGATGAAGGTCCAATTTTCCTTCCATCTCTTCGCAGGTTTCTGGATTTAAACTTTTTTCTTCTTCTTCTTCATCGTGTATTTTTGGTCATTTTACCTATGAAGTTGGAGAATCCTGGGAGAAGAAGGTCCAACTGTCCTTCCATCTCTTCGCAGGTATCTGGGTTTAAACTTTTTTCTTCTTCTTCTTCGTGTATTTAGTCATTTTACCTATTAAGTAGAGCATCCTGGGAAAAGAAGGTTCTTTCATCTCTTCGCGGTTCTTCCAGGATGGTTTCTGGATTTAAACTTTTCTTAACCGACTGATGGGACGGGATGTAATGAAGGGAAGGGAGGCAATAAAGGGCCTGAAGGGACGGGAGGTATAAAACTGCCTGAAGGGACGGAAGGTACTGAAGGGCCTGATGGGAAGGGACGTAATGAGGGATTAAAGGGACGGGTGGTACTGAAGGGCCTGAAGCGGCGGGTCCTGGAGTCTAATTCTTTTTCTTCTTAATTTTATGTAGACCTTTAGGGCAGTTTTTATACAAACTATTTCCTATTGTCTAATTCATCTTCTTCTTCTTTTATGTATACATTTGGGTCATTTTTTTATAAAAATTATTTCCTTTAGTCTAATTATTATTCTTCTTCATTTAAGTACGTAGACTTTTGGGAGAGTTTTAATACAAACTATTTCCAATAGTCTTATTCATTTTCTTTTATTACCTTTTGGTCAGTATTTATACAAACTATTTCCAATAGTCTAAATATTCTTCTTCTTCTTTTTTGTAGACCTTTGGGTGAGCTTTTATACAATCTTTTTCCAATAGTCTAATTCTTCTATTATGTACATATATGTATTTTTACTTATTTTATGTAGACCATTGGAATAGTTTTTTATACAAACTATTTCTTATAGTCTTATACTTATTTTTCTCTTTTTTATTTAGTCTTTTGGGTTAGTTTTAAGTCTAATAGTCTATTGTGCAGAAATATTACTAACGATATGCACACTTGATGAAAATACATATGAAATGAATGGGATATGGGATGTGACGATATAACCTGCACTAGAATCTTTTCAATACTTTTGTTTAATTAAATTTAAACCATTTATATCATCCTATTTTGAATAATTTTCAACACCTAATATTTAAAGAATGGGGGTTGTGGCCATTACTGAACTCTTCACAACATTTATATTCAAATTAAAAACTATTTACTATACTTCAAGTCTTCTTCTTCTTCGTTAATGAAGACTTTCAGTCAAATTGAGCAAAAATATAATGCACACTTGATGAAAAAATATAAAAACGAATGTGACCAATACTAGATCTTTTCAGTACCTACGTTTGTTTAATCAAATTTTAACCACATCCCAACATCCAAAATTACTAAATTTTCAATAGGTACACATTACAATTTGTTTTCGATGATAATATTTAAAAATGGGGGTTGTGGCCAAACCAATCTCTTTACAACGTTGATAAACAGTCATATTTAAAACCATTACGCATAGTCCATGCGAGCAGAAATTGTATAAATATTATACTTCATTCACACTTTATAGCAATATATAAAAAAGAATGGGTTGTGGCCATCACTTGAACATTTTACAATACTTAAACTCAATCAAATTTCAAACCACTTTTCATAGTCTGATATTGCAAAATAATTGGGTGACAATATTATAAAAACGATTGCTTTTTCTTTCACAATTTTACATTCTTGGCCAACGGCGGGACATAAAAGCTAGTGTACAATAAAAGGAATAAATTCACTGTCTTTTATTTTTCCCAACCACATGCAGCAATATATTTTCTTTTTCTTCTCAACTTATGAATCTGTCAAAATATATTCGTCTATCATGTATACATACACATACACACCCACTATCACACACACATGCACACCCACACACATACACACCCACCCTCTCACACACACACACACACACACACACACACACATACACAGTATACACACCCACACACTCTTTCTATATATCTCTTTCACACACACACATACATACATATTGTTACTCTTCTTTCAAGCGCTAATTCATACGTTTTTATTGTCTTCTTTTCTCTTCTTCTTCTTTTCCCTCGCCTTATTCCCATTATTTGGGGTCGTCTCTCCTAGTCCGCATGCGCCAGGTTGCTCTTTCCTGTGTTTCTTCATGTGTCACATTCCGCGTCTTCATGTCGCTGTGAACCGTGCAATGGACATCCATGTTGCAGGCGGTCGTCCCGGGCGTCGCTTTTCGGTCTCTATATGCAGAGCCTTATTTACAATGTGGGAGTCATCTCTCCTGCATATATGCCCATACCACCGCAATCTACCCTCCCTAATATATTCGGCTATGGGAGCTACCTTGAAGCTGCCTCGGACGTAGTCGTTCCTGACCTTGTCCAGTAATGTCACACCGCCGGCCCACCTCAACATTTTCATTTCGGTGACGTGGAGTCTCTGGTCATCCTGCTTTCTAGAAGCCCAGCACTCTGATCCGTCTTCCGTCTTTTTATTGTCTTATTTTGATATTAGGTATAGTACGTATAAGGTACATGTCATATTTGTACTTTTACTTATTTACTTTTAATATTTGTATGCATGTACTGTGTATAAATAAAATAAATAAAAACAATTAAAGCTAGAACGCGGAAAATTGTTGAGATATAGACAATATCTCAAAAAAAATATATATGCAAAAAAATATGTTCCAGGGTTTTTTATTATGAAAAATATTTTTATATAAATTTGTATTTAACTGTCTATGGGCCGGTATTTCAGTCTCAGTTTAAGAGCTAAACTCAAGTTTTACAAAAATGAAGCGTATTACAGTGTCCGTTTAGGCCTAATCTTCCCTCAAATACGTCAACGAGTTAGGCAACGAGTGTAGTTTCAGTTTCTATCACTAGAGGCGTTAGTTGTATCGACGGTGGCGCCAAACAACAAAACAAACTGACAGCCATATTGAAACGAACATGGGCATTTAAAAGCATTATTTTGGTGAAAAAAATAAATTTACCATGTTGGATAATAAAACAGTAGTATTTCAAGTCGTAGCGTCCCGTTTTGTAGTTGGTATTGTTTGAGGTTATTTAAAATTTGCCACAGAATAAGTAAAATATGTCTATAATTGAAGATTTAGTAACTGACATGTCATATTGCACTGTAATACGGAAATGGATTCAATCTCCCCTTAACATTAATCTTGAGTTTAACAAACTCAATGGGTTGAGGGTAGACTGTAATACTGGGCCTATATTTCTAAAATTATTAAAAATATCGTAAAACGCCGAAACACCCCAATTAGAAGATTAATTTTCTGTAAAAAAAAATATACATTATAGCAGTATATCTCTAAATATTTTTAACGATTTATGTAAAAAAATAATTTAGTAACGATATCGATACATACAATTTGTATGGCAGAATACACAATATCTACGGGGACTCATACTGATACCGTTTTCATATATACCATCATGCTGTTTTCATATTCGGAGTTTGAAAAAAGGACTGACCTCCACACTAACCTATCCTGACATACCTACGTAGCAGCGCCTAGCCGTCTGCAACAGGTATGGCCTCAGGATTCTCGGATACACCCGACGAGGATCAACGAACCATAGCCCACCGCCGATGATACGAGCTGATCGACAGATCTTTATTCGTGTGTTGATCGTTCAATATATTAGAGTCGCGTTAAATCTTTATCTATTAGTTACGACCCACGACACCACAAATTAATTAAGTTATTATTTATATTGTAATCTCTTTTATTTCGAATAAACCAGTATTTTTTTTTTGTTTTTTTTAACGTGTCCACGTAGGGAACACCAGCTATTAGGATTTGGGTCCATTTTACTCTTTCGAAGAAGCGCACTACGTAGCGTTGGGAGGGGTTTGCAATCTAGAAAAGAGTTTATTAATTCTAAAAAGACGGCCGGGTTGTACGAAGGTGGAAACACAGAATTCGGTAGATCGTTCCACAGTCGGGCTGCTGTATTAATAAAGGAGTTCGAGAAGCGACTTGTTCGTATATGTTGAAGGTCCACTGTGAATGGGTGCTGCGATTGAGTGAAGCGAGTGACTCTGTTGCGAGTGGGTGGAGGAGGGACCAAAGATGCAAGTTCTTCTGAGAAATTCCCGTGGTAGTATCTATAGAATAAACTTAAAATACCGACTCTGCGTCTGATCATGTAAGTAGTTCTTTGATTGAAACCCTTCATTACTATAAATTATGTATTATTAATTATTTAATTAACTGACATAAGCAATATCATACTTGGAGGTATATGTTTTAAATATAATAGAATCCTTTTGAACACGCACCTTTGCAATATAAACCCATCTGATGTAATAAATATAATAAATATGTACCCCCAAACCTACACGTTTTGCATAGAAACAAAATATCTTAAAATATTCAATATTTTTTATATAAGTGTGATACGTACTATCCAATTCTACATACTATCGCCATCGACAGTTGGGTCTCATGTGTTACATGCAACTAGTCACAGTATTTTATAAATATTTTTGAAAAACGTCACATGAAAATTATGAAATCGGTGCATAATTAAGTAGTCAGATGTTTTTTTTATATACCTACTAGTTGCATGTAAGACATGAGATCCAACTGTCGATGGCGATAGTACGCAAAATTAAAGAATAAGTACCAAACTATAAACACTTAACACAAATTAATAAATTAATATTTAAAAAAAAAAACATGTAGGTATGTATGTCAGGATAGGATAGGATCTTCTGTGTTACATGCAACTGGATAGCCTAGTCTTCACACCATTTTTGTAAACCTAACCTACAAAAGTTTGGTAAAAATAGGTTGGTTAGGTTTGTTTATAGTTGCAATTGCTAGTTGCATTATATATTAAAAAAAGTAACTAAAATATTAAAATAAATGACTATTTAAATTGGTATTTTTACCAAATTTTTGTAGGTTATGTTTAAAAAAAATGGTGTGAAGACTAGGTTATCCACATGCAACTAGTCAATAAATATAAACAGAAAAATGTAAAATTATTCCTTGCCGACGAGTCAACATGGCTGCCGTTTGTGTTGTGTTGACTTTGACGTTCGCGGTATCTTTCGTTTAATTGGCATCTCTCGACCAAAGTTTTAAAGTGAGTATTCAAAAAAATCAAATGGTGTCCTATTCAAGTCAAATGCCGGGTAATCAACAAACGAAGAAAAAGAGAGAAAGGTAAAACACTGTTGAACGAAACGCGGAACAAGCGAAAACTAAAATGTTGTAATTTTTCAAATACATGGCATATTTAATTTTTTCGTAATTGCAATAATATGGGTCGCAAATGAAGGAGAAAATAATATTTGTGTAAAGAAATGTTCGGAGTACCTAACCTGTATTTTAGATGCTGTTTTAAGCGTTGAAAACCGTGACTTAGTGATAATAAAAATAATATTTGTGTAAAGAAATGTTCGAAGTACCTAACCTGTATTTTAGATGCTGTTTTAAGCGTTGAAAACCGTGCCTTAGTGATAATAAAAATAATATTTGTGTAAAGAAATGTTCGGAGTAACCTGTATTTTAGATGCTGTTTTAAGCGTTGAAAACCGTGCCTTAGTGATAATAAAAATAATATTTGTGTAAAGAAATGTTCGAAGTAACCTTTATTTTAGATGCTGTTTTAAGCGTTGAAAACCGTGCCTTAGTGATAATAAAAAAAGTAATGCTGACTTACCGTCTTGCGCTAACGCCCTTAAAATTTGACAGATGATCACGAAGATGACAGCCGGTATCCATGTTTTGTGGTGAGAGGCCATCTTGTTTATTTTGTCCAATCAGCGTGCGCCAAGCGAACTATTCCACCAATGGGAGCCACACACTAGTTTCTTTGAATCATTTTCAAACAAATCACTGAACTTATTTTTAATAATTTGATCACTCGTTTTTATTTTTTATAATAACTGATAAAAATATTTGACTATATTTTTATTACATTATTAAAATTTTGTCACTGAAAAAATTTTTATTCTTCACAAGGACACCAACCAGTGTCTATAAATGAAATACGTGTATTTTTTATAAGTTTCCTTAGAAAACGAATAAAAAATCACGCTCTCTGCAAGGGTTTGGTAAATTTTTGGGACAAAGATACACAAATATTTGTACAAAAAATATAATAATGCATTGTACAAATGGCGGACTTATTGCCAGGAGGCAATTTCTTCCAGTCACCTATCCAAGAAAATAAGTTAAATGAACAAATTAACTATCATTCACACAATACTAGTCAAGCATTACTAAACCTCGACGAAATACCAAAACTAAGATATATATATTTTTATTGGGTACAAAAAGAAAAATTAAATAAAAATAAATAAAGAAAATTAAGCGCCAGTTTCAGGAATTCAAAGAGAACGGCGAGCCGCAAAAAAATACTAACTTCCTTCGTAAGACTTTTGACGCATACATAGCTCGCGGACCGCACTAAAACACACGGCCAGTTAGGACATCAATTTTCAACACCTTTGCAACCAGTTATCTAAGCCATCAGTGCTCGGGGTTCATAAAATATTCGGCCTTTATACGTCTGATATGACTGACCAGCGCCCTCTGGATTTGCTGTTAGATCATGCCGTAACTTACCTATGGGGCAGATATTATCAAACTTATTTCTTTTACCGCCCCCTTTGAAAATCAATTATTTTTCAGCGCCCCCAATTTTTTATACACTCTTAAAACTTAAAAACCACAATATCATTACTTAAATTAATTTAGTTATAGTGTGCTATATTAGTCGGTTCTGGTGTTTAAACTTACATTTAAACTAGATATATTTTTTTATCAGTGAGAGCAATTAAAACGCATTTTAATATTAAGAATAAATTTTAATCAAATTAAAAGAAACAATATTTTTTTCTTGACTCCTTAATGCCCCCCTCTAGGTCTCCAACGCCCACAAGGAGGCGTTATCGCCCACATTGAGAAAGTCTGCTATAGGAGTATAATTTACAATATGACCGACTTATCAAGTTATCAGTCGAATGATTTCGCGCCCATCTTATAATTATTTTTTTTTATTAAAAAAAAAATAAACATGTCCTTGTTAAACAAGTACATATACATCTTCCTACGTTCCCTAAAATAAGCATAAATGCTTGTGCTATAGGTGAACGAAATCGGTCGAGGCAGGATTCGAACTCGCGACCACTGGATTACTAACCCAATGCGCTATCCGCTCTGCCATCGACCCATCTATGTCATACACTATATTAAATTTACAGAGGACACGATATTTCATGGTACATCTTATGTCACACTATAATAAATTTACAGAGGACACGATATTTCATGGTACATCTTATGTCGTACACTATAATAAATTTATAGAGGACACGATATTTCATGGTACATCTTATGTCGTACACTATAGTAAATTTATAGATGACACGATATTTCATGGTACATCTTATGCCGTACACTATAATAAATTTATAGAGGACACGATATTTCATGGTACATCTTATGTCGTACACTATAATAAATTTATAGATGACACGATATTTCATGGTACATCTTATGTCGTACACTATAATAAATTTACAGAGGACACGATATTTCATGGTACATCTTATGTCGTACACTATAATAAATTTATAGATGACACGATATTTCATGGTACATCTTTTGTCATAGACTATAGCAAATTTACAGAGGACACGATATTTCATGGTACATCTTATGTCATAGACTATAGTAAATTTACAGATGACACGATTTTTCATGGTACATCTTGTGTCATACACTATAATAAATTTATAGAGGACACGACATTTCATGGTACATACATTATAATGTAACACTATAATAAATTTACAGAGGACACGATATTTCATGGTACATCTTATGTCATACACTATAATAAATTTATAGAGGACACGACATTTCATGGTACATACATTATAATGTAACACTATAATAAATTTACAGAGGACACGATATTTCATGGTACATACATTATAATGAACACGATATTTCATGAAACATCTTATGTCATACACTATTGTAAATTTATAGAGGACACGATATTTCATGGTACATCTTATTTCATACACTATAATAAATTAGTTGCGAAACATTTCGTTTAACGACGTTAAGACTTTATATTATGCTAAACTTATCAGTCGAGATTGTTTAACGATCTGATTTGGCAAAGACTCGTAATATTATGTTTCGAGGTCAGTTATATAAGAAATATGTCTGTCCGCGAAATGCATCCAAATTATATTTTATTTCAGAATTCGGATAGAAGACCATGGTCCAGTAATAAGGTTGCCCCATATTTCACGAATATTAATGAAAATGACGGTGTTCATAGGCGAGTCGGTAAGATATTTAACTCCTGAACGAATGGTTCCGGTTTCGAATCCCGGTGAAGACACAGTTTTGAATTGAGTTATCAGTCTGGATCACAATTTGAAATTTCTTATCTTGTCGGCATTCGTGGCTCAGTTGGTTAGGTATCTGACTGCTGATCCAAAGGTACCGGGTTCGATTCCCGGTGGAGACACAGTTTTTACACAGTTTGACACAAGCATTTATGCTTATTATAGGGAACGTAGGAAGATGTATATGTACTTGTTTAACAAGGCATATTCAATTAAAAAAATGTGTTTTCAGTCTGAATCAGTGAGACGATTAATATCGTAAGTCTCCAGAATGTGGCAACTTGCTGGTTATTGGGTGCGTGTTAAATAAATGTTTGACATAGTACAGCTGTTAGTTGCCCGAGAAGTAATATAAAATAAAATAAAATAATTTTAACAATGCATAAATCAGTATTCGATCATAAAAATCTTAATAATAAAAAATCTTTAAGATCAAATTTTAGTATAATAATAATAATAATAAACACTTCTATGCACCCCGCGCAAGTGGCGAGTTTATTGCCGTATGGCAATTTCTTCCAACTAACCAGTGTTTCCAGTCCAGAGAAGCAATATTTGCGTGAGAGATGATTTTAAATAAATTTCTCCTCTGCTGGGAATCGAACCCAGGACGCCCGTACAGAAACCGAACGGCTTACCAACTGTGCCACGGCGGTCGGCGTAATATGATTTTTTACGGCATACCATATAAAATATTTAAAAAAAATCACCGAACAATCTCATTTCATAAAAATGTAAAGATTTTCCATACTATTCCAAATAATTATTATGAAGATTTGATAATTCTCCAATGCCATTTTATAAAAGTGATGTGCCTTTTTACTAATTTGAAAATAAAAATTTCAAATTAAAATTTCCTGAGCTTGGGGTCACTTTGAAATATTTGACAGTTAAAAAAATTGAGAAGCACCATTCAGATATCCTTAAAAATCTAATGGGGTCTAAGCGAGTATTTGATATACAAATTTGCAAAATTTGAAAATAATCGAATTAGTACTTTAGTCTATAATCGATAAAGTAAAAATTAACACGCCGTACATAGCGCACATTGCACACACACAGATACATTGTGATGAAACTTTCAGAATACAATCTCCGCATGATACTAGTTGATAATCTGCAATAAAAAATAGCCTTAAAAATTGCGAAATCATAACTCCCCACTATATCCCTTTGGGTTAGTGAGGAGTAAAAACACGCAGAGTTAAATAGTACATACATAGTACACAGCACACACACATACATAGTTACATTGTGATGAAACTTTCAGAATACAATCTCAGCATGATAATAGTAACAAAAATAACGTTAAATATTGCGAATTCATAACATAACTCCCCACTATATCCCCTTGGGGTAGTGAGGGGCAAGGCAAAAAAATAAAACAAGTAAAAAAAAATTGAACAATTAGTGTGTGTGTTTAATTAAAATTAGTGTGTGTGTTTGTCTCACGCGTCCTAGAAAAATAAGAACATCTAAAAATCTAATGTATGTGCGAGCATGTACCAGTATAACTGACGCAGTATCACGCTAAAAAAATGTGATAAAAATGCTGAATTTCAATAATTATTTTTTTCATACAAAATTTTGAAATGGGTGCCTGGCTACGGCCTTGGTGAGGAGTAAAAATCACTTCGAATTGATAACCTCGTCCATTTTTGTAAGTCTGTTAAAAAGCACGCAATGTTGAACGATGCGCCCAGCAGTACCAAAAAATAACTCGCGATGTTTTGTGTGATGTCATTTCGCGAATATAATAATAATAATAATATTTCGTATTTTCTCACAACTATTATTGATAATGTTTCCGTTCCGCCATGTAAATGTTCCCAAAATAACCGAGTCTGTTATAAATTCAGATTAATAAATCTGTATTTGTGTATGTATGTATGTATGTAGGTATCAGACGCAGTCACCTCGGATCCGTGTCAAGTACGAATACGGATCAAAAACTAACATAATATTTCTAACAATGTTTCTTCTCGAAATATTACATTATTAAAATGCATAATTATTTTTTTTGTTTATTTTTCATTTTATGTGTTATGACATAACACTGCTCCTATTTACTGTCATTGCCAATGTATTATATGCTATTTTGTATATATTCATCTTCTGGGTCACAAACCTAAGATTGGTCTGCACCAAACACTCTATCTTTCCACTTATCTCTATCGTCCGCCAGTCTCTTCATCTCTTTGTAACTGCTACAGCGCACGTCACCGATTATCTGGTCTATATAGTTGTTTCTGGGGCGACCTCTACAGTTGCCCCATCAATCATTTCTTCGATGATGGTAAAAAGCAGGCTTGGGTGCCGGATGTTGCGGCCTATCCAAGTTGTTCTCTGTTGGGCAATTCTTTTCATAATTTGCCTTGTCTCTCCAACCCTACTTAGTGCCTCGTCGTTGCTGATGTGTTCTGACCAGTGAACTTTAGCCATGCGTCTGTAGCACCACATCTCAAACGCAGACAGACGTCCCGTTTCGCGTTGGCTGATGGTCCATTTCGTATATAAAGTATTTTTATTTTATTGTCAAATATTGTGTTTTTATCTTTGTGGTACATTTTAACAAAACTTATGAGGGTGACTGCTGCCAGCGTACCTATTTTTTCCAATTTGAAATTACATCATTACTACAAAACGAATCATTTTGAAAAAAATAACCTAGTTAGTTAGGATAGTAATAAAGAAAAATATACCTTAACTTAATGTTCTGTATATATTCTTGTAGGAAAATAATAAGCATACCCCGATATTTGACATTTATCTTAAATTTCCAAAAAAACTATAAGGCATAGAGCATTATATTTTTTTTTATAAATTAAAGAAGATCAAAATACGATGCAACGTTGCATTAATGCATCAGGTTAAGTTAATAAACCAAAAAAACTTTTATTTCGCAATGGCGCTGAATGGAATATAATGTTTTTTTAGGTTTATTTACTAAACCTGAAGCATTAATGCAACGTCACATCATATTTTTTTACATATTTTTGTCTTCTTTAATTTAAAAAAAATATGTTGAACTACGCCTTATATTTTTACTAAAAATATAAGATGAACGTTGAAAATCGGGGTATGCCATTATTTTTCTACAAGAATTTATACAGAACATTATCAAAAAGTTAAGGTATATTTTTCTTTATTAATACCCAAACTATTAAATTATTTTTTCAAAACGATTTGATAATAAATAATGATGGTATATCAAATTGAATAATAGGTACGTTGGCAGCAGTCCCCCCCCTTAAATATATTTTTAGCTTTGTTTACACCACGTGTCGAATGAATTAGCGACTGGTTTCGGAATTAACCGTTCCCTCCTTAGGCAAATTTCAACTAAACGCAGAATGTGACTGTGTGCTTAAAAGAATGCTATGTATTTGGATATTGGTGGGAGGTCATTAGGGGCGGGTCTTGTGTAGAATGACTTTGATTTTTTATTTTTTATTTTTAATGATTGCATTTTTTAAATTTTATGTTATATTCCGGTTCCTATAAGTACATATGTATATTTTTTTCTTCTCTTATAAATAAATCACCTAGTACCCGAAGGACAGCTGAAATAAAATACCCAATTGTAAAAAATAACAGTTCTATAACGGTTGTTGTCTAATTTGGCCTTATTATTAGTCACCTTATAAATGCATTTTTTTTGTGTAATAAATAAACAAACAAATTCTTACACCCTCTCACATTTTTTTACTACACATATTCCCTCAACCTTTTAAAAAATACGAACACACCCTCATATACACAAATAAGTACACTCGGTTTTTTAATGAGTTTACTATTTTTATACTTATGTCCTTTTTATGCTTTGAGTCCATACTTTGTAATTTATAAAGAAATTAAGTAGGAACAATCATGTAGGTATTGCGTAAATATTGTTAATATCACCTCAGAACAGGCTTCGCCTGAGATAGTGAGCTCCATTGTAATATATAAGTTATTTTATTTATTTATTTTTATTTTATTTTACATTTAAGCCTATTTAAAAAAAAACATTACATATAAGTATACAATGATTAAAAATTGAAATTTCAAAATAAAAGCAAACATAATAATATCAATGATAATACGCTATACAATAATTAACTATACAATTTTAAAATGATAGCAAATTTAAGCAAACAATAATATTAATCAAAATACACTATACAATGAGTAACTATAGGTACACTATGAAAGTTATGTTATATTCTATTAATTTGCTGTAGGTATTATATAAATAAACAAATAATAAACAAACAAACAAACAAATTAATAAATAATTACAAAAATAAATAATAAATAAAGAAAAAAAATTAAATAAACAAATTAATAAATAAATAATTAAATAAATAAATAAATACTTAAATAAATAAATAAATAAATAAATAAATAAATAAATAAATAAATAAATAAATAAATAAATAAATAAATAAATAAATAAATAAATAAATAAATAAATAAACCAATATACATATATATACATATTAGTAAATCTATTTTCTTTGCCCTACATTCACTTAATAAACTTAAAAATTTCCTTCCATTCCGTTGTAAAATAACTCTTGCTCAATCACTTCTTCTTCCATTGCTTGATTATGCCGATGTATGCTATTTGGATGCAAATGAAGTGCATCTCAATAAACTTGAACGTCTTCAGAATATATGTATCAGATTCATCTTTGGGTTGAAAAAATTTGATCGCATATCATCTTACCGTAATTTTCTTTGTTGGCCCAGGATACGCCAGCGGCGCAATATACACATTTTGTCACTATTGTACAATATTCTCTCGAACCCAAACCTGCCACAGTACCTCAAAAGCAAATTCACTTATTTATCCAATCATGGACTTCCACTCCGATCTGCTGAACGTACAACACTATCCATACCTATCCATAATACAGAATTTCTCAGCTCTTCGTTCGAAGTACAATCAGCAAGATTATGGAATAGCCTTAGTCCGGATATTGCGTCGTCTAACTCACTTTGTATTTTCAAGAAAAAACTAAAGAAGGAATATTAATCCTTGAACACCTGATCCCGATTTCCTCTCCTGTCCTTACCATATCCCTTTTCTTGCTATGAATTTTTTTTTTTTTTTTTTGTTGTTTTAATAGTATTTAGTATTATACGTATTTTCTTTGATTTCTTTTACTCTTTTTTATTTGCTGTTGTACATATACAATGTTGTCATACTTTGTAATCTGGTTGGTTGGAAGAAATTGCCTAATGGCAATAAGCCCGCCAGTGTACAATTATATTTGTTTATATTATGTACAAGAAGATGTATAAATAAATAAATAATTAATTAAACCAATCAAGAAAGAAATAAATAAACAAACAAATTAATAATATAAAAATATTCTATAAATAAACAAATAAATGCAGTTTTGCATTTCTTACTAAATTCCTATGCAACTTGTTAAAATTAGATGGACAGGTGTGGGAGTAGGGGCCACAGCCACGTTTATCACCGGTTAGGGATCGAACCGGCAACCCTCTGTTTTGCATCACTGCACAAACCTACCTAACCACTTGACCACCTGGCTTAGTTTTACCTAGGTACCTATGTACACATATTGTTATAAAAGTACATAACATATGTATTATGATATACCTACCTATTTTTAATATGTCATATTCTACAGAAAGGAACAAAGTATTCCTAACTTATTCTATTCCTAACTTGTTCTAAATCTTTTGTCTCCGTTCTCCTTTTACTCTCCACTTCTATCTTCTTCAAGGGGTAGGCAGTGAGAACCGAACACCGCATTCTTCTATCTTGGCACATATATCGCCTCATCAATATTGATACACTGTCTCATACATGCTCATCTTGCTTGTATTGCAATTTTACTTAAAATTTCTCAACAGGTATCATGTAGAAAATGCATACGATGATTTCCGTGACAATGTTTTTGTGTGCATGGTGTATTGTGAAAACTTTTGTCCTCTGAGAATCTTATATTTATTTAAGAATCTTATAGAAATGCACTTCATAATGCATTAAGAGATTGTCAACCTCCAGATTTATTTCTCTACGACACACAGTTATGGAGTAATTTAAAAATATATATAAAAAGGATATTTTAAATATTTAATTAAGGATAATTTATGCTGAATTTTAAATTTGTGTGACAAACATTCACTAGAGAAATGTTGATAATACTAGTGATATTTTTTTTGAAACGCACACTGTTACACATATTTGTGAAATTTGATTTAAAATTGGGGTGTTTAGGTTTATATGCCCCCTTAATGTATTTTGTATATTTATTTATTTACTTATTTATTTATTTATTTATTAGAAATCCAACAGTTTTTTATTTTTACATAATATAGATATAAACATAAGAAATATCAGACAATGAAACTAATGACAGGTTTTCACTTAAAGTAATGCATTCAAGAAATGTATATATATATATATATATATATATATATATATATATATATATATATATATATATATATATATATATATATATATATATATATATATATATATATATATATATATATATATATATATATATATATATATATATATATATATATATATATATATATATATATATATATATATATATATATATATATATATATATATATATATATATATATATATATATATATATATATATATATATATATATATATATACTTTGTCTCTACTGAGATGTTAAAATCTTATAATAATTTAGTAGGTATGCATTTACTGTTTGCTATCCTTATAAAAATGTAGTAATGTCGTAACGCACGGTTATTTTTCACTAACAGATGTAGTCTCTGCAAGTTCAGGCAGATCTATATTTAATATAAACCCAAACAAACAATCTTGATATTCTGGTCAGATGGTTTGAAAGTGCAGCATTTCGTATAGCCATAGGTACATATGTATGTACATACTTAGTACCTACATAAACATATTACTATTTATATTAAAGCTGCTAAGCAGCGATTTAGAACAGCTCATCTACTCTTTTCTATTTATCACCGGCTTATAACGCATATTAACACCTCCCCAATTTAATATTTCGCATATTAACACTTCCCGAATTTGATATTTCGTATATTAACATCTCCCAGATTTAAATTTCGCATATTAACACCTCCCTAATTTAAAATTTCGCATATTACCGCCTCCCAAATATAATATTTCGCATATTAACTCCTCGCTTATTTAATATTTCGCATATTACTGCCTCCCAAAATTAATATTTCGTATATTAACGCCCTCTAAATATGATATTTCGCATATCAATACCTCCCAAATTTTATATTTTGCATATGAACACCTATAGATGGGTCGATGGCAGAGTGGTCGCGAGTTCGAATCCTGCCTCGACCGATTTCGTTCACTTATAGCACAAGCATTCTTTGCTTATTTTAGGGAACGTAGGAAGATGTATATTATGTACTTGTTTAACAAGGACATATTCATTTTTTTTTCTTTTTTCATAAAAAATAAAACCTCCCACATTTAATATTTCGCATATTAACACCTCCCTAATTTAATGTTTCGCATATCACCGCCTCCAAAATTTTATATATCGGATATAAACACCTCCCAAATTTAATATTTCGCATATCAATGCCTCCTAAATTTAATATTTCGCATAATATCCCATTTCAAATTCAACTCAATAACGTTGTCGTCGACTGTTCCATGTTCCATGAGAATCTGTAAAGAATACATTGATTCATTCTATAGAATATACTTAATATATTTAAATAATATATATATCGAATTGTTTTCCAATTGGATACATAACCTACAAAATATTTGATTCTTTATAGAATGTTCTATCCGTTATCAAAACGGATAAACAAAATAATAATCTTAGTGTGACGAAAAATGTCAGTAGACCTTGGAATACACCACAGCTTACATTACCAAGATCGGATGAGCCGTCAAAGTTGACATCAAACGCGAAAATTTTCAACATAAAAAATATTGAATTGCGTGAAAAATCATACAACTAAGTAAATAATATTTTAAGAAATATAATTCATATAACAATTTTTTAACATCTCAATAGAGACGAAGTTGAAATATTGTAAAAGAACCACGAACTCCAAGGCTCATCGGCTGGTTTAGGTTAACACTTTATGTGCTTGCGCTTTTATGCCTTCTTATTGAGTTCCCTTATCAATGTAATTTTGAAAGTTCTATATAATATGTTAATAATGAGTAACAGATAATGTAATTTTGAAAGTTCTATTTAATATGTTAATAATGAGTAACAGATCATGTAATTTTGAAAGTTCTATATAATATGTTAATAATGAGTAACAAATCATGTAATTTTGAAAGTTCTATATAATATGTTAATAATGAGTAACAGATCATGTAATTTTGAAAGTTCTATTTAATATGTTAATAATGAGTTACAGATCATGTAATTTTGAAAGTTCTATATAATATGTTAATAATGAGTAACAGATAATGTAATTTTGAAAGTTCTATTTAATATGTTAATAATGAGTAACAGATCATGTAATTTTGAAAGTTCTATATAATATGTTAATAATGAGTAACAAATCATGTAATTTTGAAAGTTCTATATAATATGTTAATAATGAGTAACAGATCATGTAATTTTGAAAGTTCTATATAATATGTTAATAATGAGTAACAGATCATGTAATTTTGAAAGTTCTATATAATATGTTAATAATGAGTAACAGATCATGTAATTTTGAAAGTTCTATATAATATGTTAATAATGAGTAACAGATAATGTAATTTTGAAAGTTCTATTTAATATGTTAATAATGAGTTACAGATCATGTAATTTTGAAAGTTCTATATAATATGTTAATAATGAGTAACAGATAATGTAATTTTGAAAGTTCTATTTAATATGTTAATAATGAGTAACAGATCATGTAATTTTGAAAGTTCTATATAATATGTTAATAATGAGTAACAAATCATGTAATTTTGAAAGTTCTATATAATATGTTAATAATGAGTAACAGATCATGTAATTTTGAAAGTTCTATATAATATGTTAATAATGAGTAACAGATCATGTAATTTTGAAAGTTCTATATAATATGTTAATAATGAGTAACAGATCATGTAATTTTGAAAGTTCTATATAATATGTTAATAATGAGTAACAGATCGTGTCATTTTGAAAGTTCTATATAATATGTTAATAATGAGTAACAGATCATGTAATTTTGAAAGTTCTATATAATATGTTAATAATGAGTAACAGATAATGTAATTTTGAAAGTTCTATTTAATATGTTAATAATGAGTTACAGATCATGTAATTTTGAAAGTTCTATATAATATGTTAATAATGAGTAACAGATAATGTAATTTTGAAAGTTCTATTTAATATGTTAATAATGAGTAACAGATCATGTAATTTTGAAAGTTCTATATAATATGTTAATAATGAGTAACAAATCATGTAATTTTGAAAGTTCTATATAATATGTTAATAATGAGTAACAGATCATGTAATTTTGAAAGTTCTATTTAATATATTAATAATGAGTTACAGATCATGTAATTTTGAAAGTTCTATATAATATGTTAATAATGAGTAACAGATAATGTAATTTTGAAAGTTCTATTTAATATGTTAATAATGAGTAACAGATCATGTAATTTTGAAAGTTCTATATAATATGTTAATAATGAGTAACAAATCATGTAATTTTGAAAGTTCTATATAATATGTTAATAATGAGTAACAGATCATGTAATTTTGAAAGTTCTATATAATATGTTAATAATGAGTAACAGATCATGTAATTTTGAAAGTTCTATATAATATGTTAATAATGAGTAACAGATCATGTAATTTTGAAAGTTCTATATAATATGTTAATAATGAGTAACAGATAATGTAATTTTGAAAGTTCTATTTAATATGTTAATAATGAGTTACAGATCATGTAATTTTGAAAGTTCTATATAATATGTTAATAATGAGTAACAGATAATGTAATTTTGAAAGTTCTATTTAATATGTTAATAATGAGTAACAGATCATGTAATTTTGAAAGTTCTATATAATATGTTAATAATGAGTAACAAATCATGTAATTTTGAAAGTTCTATATAATATGTTAATAATGAGTAACAGATCATGTAATTTTGAAAGTTCTATATAATATGTTAATAATGAGTAACAGATCATGTAATTTTGAAAGTTCTATATAATATGTTAATAATGAGTAACAGATCATGTAATTTTGAAAGTTCTATATAATATGTTAATAATGAGTAACAGATCATGTCATTTTGAAAGTTCTATATAATATGTTAATAATGAGTAACAGATCATGTAATTTTGAAAGTTCTATATAATATGTTAATAATGAGTAAGAGATAATGTAATTTTGAAAGTTCTATTTAATATGTTAATAATGAGTTACAGATCATGTAATTTTGAAAGTTCTATATAATATGTTAATAATGAGTAACAGATCATGTAATTTTGAAAGTTCTATTTAATATGTTAATAATGAGTAACAGATCATGTAATTTTGAAAGTTCTATATAATATGTTAATAATGAGTAACAGATCATGTAATTTTGAAAGTTCTATATAATATGTTAATAATGAGTAACAGATAATGTAATTTTGAAAGTTCTATTTAATATGTTAATAATGAGTTACAGATCATGTAATTTTGAAAGTTCTATATAATATGTTAATAATGAGTAACAGATAATGTAATTTTGAAAGTTCTATTTAATATGTTAATAATGAGTAACAGATCATGTAATTTTGAAAGTTCTATATAATATGTTAATAATGAGTAACAAATCATGTAATTTTGAAAGTTCTATATAATATGTTAATAATGAGTAACAGATCATGTAATTTTGAAAGTTCTATATAATATGTTAATAATGAGTAACAGATCATGTAATTTTGAAAGTTCTATATAATATGTTAATAATGAGTAACAGATCATGTAATTTTGAAAGTTCTATATAATATGTTAATAATGAGTAACAGATCATGTAATTTTGAAAGTTCTATATAATATGTTAATAATGAGTAACAGATCATGTAATTTTGAAAGTTCTATATAATATGTTAATAATGAGTAACAGATCATGTAATTTTGAAAGTTCTATATAATATGTTAATAATGAGTAACAGATCATGTAATTTTGATAGTTCTATATAATATGTTAATAATGAGTAACAGATCATGTAATTTTGAAAGTTCTATATAAAATGTTAATAATGAGTAACAGATCATGTAATTTTGATAGTTCTATATAATATGTTAATAATGAGTAACAGATCATGTAATTTTGAAAGTTCTATATAATATGTTAATGAGTAACAGATCATGTAATTTTGAAAGTTCTCTATAATATGTTAATAATGAGTAACAGATCGTTTGAAAATATGACATTTTTACTATTGCCATCTATGAGGTATCGAAGAAACCTTTTTGTAACGCCATCTATTGATGAGTTGGTTTATTTGTAAACAATGAAAGCAACAGTCCTTATTTGTAAAATGTAATCAAATGCGAATACAAAATAAACTTATTCCTAACTTCAAACGATAGAGGTGTTGATAACATTTTTCCAGCAAAAAAATTCCATTCAATTTATGAAGCAACTCGCCCACGCGAGTCGCTGTTATGATTAACTACTGAAATTATCAATTAATTATACGGGATGCAATAAAATACGACAACCAAATAATAGTACGGTGTGTACGTAAATCCCATTCCCCTACATTTTTTGGTAAGCTTCATTTAGTATTTAATAATAATTGCGACTCGAAGCATTCCTTCAAGGTAGTTTGAAGGCCTGGACTACGTTCACAATAAACGCTGAGTGCTTTGAGTGACGCTCTAAGTCGTTCATAATGACTGGAAACAGACGCTCGAAAGACACTTGTGGCGTTCAGATTGAACGTCGAGTGTACGCACCAAACGCTCGGTAAAATTGACTGGTGAAAAACGCTATGACAGTTATAGTATCTGTTAACTTTTATTTTATCTGTGGAATGATGACTTCTATTTGTTTCTGTGGTACATATCTATTACCTATGTCAGTTGACATTATTTATGATTACAATATACATTCACAAAGAGGTTAATTTATAAAAATATCATTCAACAATTTCCAGTAAAAGGTCAGAGATCATTATTTACACCACTACCCAATTGTTGTCTTTCGATGAAAATATAACATAAAAATAGACAATACAATTTATGATTACAATATACATTCACAAAGAGGTTAATTTATAAAAATATCATTCAACAATTTCCAGTAAAAGGTCAGAGATCATTATTTACACCACTACCCAATTGTTGTCTTTCGATGAAAATATAACATAAAAATAGACATGTATAATAAATGACATTTGAAACGCATGATGCTGCGTTCATTTTGAAACGCCGCTCGAAAGCGTTCAGTGAGATTGGTGTGAAAAACTTCATAATCTGCAACTTCAGGTACATTTGACGCCCGACGTCGAGTGTTGAATCTGAACACAGCCCTGAGCCCTCTTTCAATACTTACATATATTTGATTTACTCTGAATCTAAGTAAGTTCCTTAGTCTGAGCTTGAAGAAGAAATCTCCAATGTCAGTAATGGCGGTAAACTTGACTCACAATTTATATTTGAAATTTTTCTAAACTCCGTTGTTCTATTTTAGAATATGACATTTGGCGCGACCACCTGTTTGCGCTTTGAACCAACGACTATAAACAATGTTCGGACATAGCGCCCCGACCGACGATAGAGGGCGCCACTTAACTTGTGTCAAAATTTGTCATAACTTGATTGTCAGACAGTTCCTCAATATACCTAACTTATAAATGAATTAATTGCCAAAACTAATACGAATATTGACAAGAAGAGTATGGATAGAGATTTTGTTTGCGATTGAGCGAGTGAGAAATTCTAAGATTGTCTCCATAGAATATAGTTCTTCTTCTTCTTCTTTTTATAGGTTGACACCAGCTTTTTTTTCATGAACTTTGCCCATCCCTCAAGGCCTCTTGTGACGCCGAGCTCCAGCTATCTCTCCATCTCTTGGGTGGTCTACCTCGTGGTCGATTGCCAAAGTTTATTTGTTGGGAAATAATTTTGGGCAATCTGTTGTCTCCCATTCTCGCCACGTGGTCCCGCTAGAATCGTCTTCGGCTCCTGCACCATCTGACAATATCCCCGACGTCACAGATTTGTCTTATATCGGTGTTCCGCATCCGATCCAAAAGGGTAAAACCCGCGATGGAGCGTAGGGTTCTCATCTCTGTCGTCCGGAGCAGGCTCTTTGTTCTAACGGTGTCCGCTCTGGCCTCAATCGCATAAGTCATGATGGGTCGCACACATGTTTTATAAATTCGGGTTTTACTCTCTGTTAGTATGTGCTTGTTTTTCCAGACAGTATCTCTCAAACAGCCAATACGAATAGATTGCATACCAGAGGTTGTCTCGATATAGTTAGACACTTAGTTTTTGATATGGATAATATCATATTGTATCTCCTGGCTGCTGTATGGAATCTGTTTAGTATACATAGCTGTTGCAGGTCATCCTCCGTTTCAGCAACGAGCGTTGCATCATCTGCGTAGCATAATATAATGTTGACGAGATTCTTGCCCATTCTGTATCCCACACCTACAGAAACCACATCATCTGCGTAGCATAATATAATGTTGACGAGATTCTTGCCCATTCTGTATCCCACACCTACAGAAACCACATCATCTGCGTAGCATAATATAATGTTGACGAGATTCTTGCCCATTCTGTATCCCACACCTACAGAAACCACATCATCTGCGTAGCATAATATAATGTTGACGAGATTCTTGCCCATTCTGTATCCCACACCTACAGAAACCACATCATCTGCGTAGCATAATATAATGTTGACGAGATTCTTGCCCATTCTGTATCCCACACCTACAGAAACCACATCATCTGCGTAGCATAATATAATGTTGACGAGATTCTTGCCCATTCTGTATCCCACACCTACAGAAACCACATCATCTGCGTAGCATAATATAATGTTGACGAGATTCTTGCCCATTCTGTATCCCACACCTACAGAAACCACATCATCTGCGTAGCATAATATAATGTTGACGAGATTCTTGCCCATTCTGTATCCCACACCTACAGAAACCACATCATCTGCGTAGCATAATATAATGTTGACGAGATTCTTGCCCATTCTGTATCCCACACCTACAGAAACCACATCATCTGCGTAGCATAATATAATGTTGACGAGATTCTTGCCCATTCTGTATCCCACACCTACAGAAACCACATCATCTGCGTAGCATATAATGTTGACGAGATTCTTGCCCATTCTGTATCCCACACCTACAGAAACCACATCCTCTATCACCTTGTCCATAATTAAATTAAATAAGAAAGTTAAAAGAAATATATTAGATCGCATTGATTTCCATTTATTATTGAATATCTATAACCAATAAAATACTGCCGACTGCCGTGGCACAGTTGCTGAGCCGTTTGGTATCTGTGCGGCCGTCCTAGGTTCAATCCCCAGCAGAGGAGAAATTTATTTAAATTCATTTCTCACGCTAAAATTGCCATTCTGGGTAGGAAACACTGGTTAGTTGGAAAAAATAAGAAATTTATGTTACTTGTAAGAAATTTTCATATGATAATAAACTCGCCACTTGCGTAGGGTGCAGGGAGTTTATTATTTTTACTGTATTTTTATTTATTTAGAGGACAACATACCGTGTATAATAAATTAAGTATATAAAATAAAGATGATTTGAGTAATATTATAGCCAATTACAGGTTGTCACTGGAGTTATTGTAGTATATTAAGATAGGTTAGTTAGGAATAGTTACATATTATAGTGAGATATTTATTTATTTAGAGGACAACATACAGTGTATAATAAATTAAGTATATAAAATAAAGATGATTTGAGTAATATTATAGCCAATTACAGGTTGTCACTGGAGTTATTGTAGTATATTAAGATAGGTTAGTTAGGAATATGTACGTACATATTATGGTGTGATATTGTGTGAATGATGTGTGAAATTGCATACCATATAAATGTGTGCAGTATATTAAGTGTTAAATTTGATTATGAGGATGAAATTTTATGTCTGATACATATACATATATTTGTTTAAATGTGGTGGCGCTAAGTAAGAATATGTCGATCTCTTGGAAATGCCTATTGTATGTATGTATTACAGATTATGATATACATTGTTGCATGTTGAGCATAGTTGGTGTGTTGAGTGGTTAGGTGGAAAAGAGGAGTGTGTCTAGTTCTACGGATTAATATTATTCGTATTATTATTGTTATTTAATAATATTATTATTTTAAATTTTTTGCGGCGCTGGCCGATTTACTAATGATATTAATAACAATTAAACACTACAAATAATAACACTCAATTATTATTATTACAATTATACACTTCCTCAAAAGAATTAGCAGATCAATGCGTAAATTGTAATTTATTTAAAAGAGCAAAATAAAATGCAACAAACGCATCATCAAGCTTTCAATTGGGAATAGTTCACCCATCCAAATACTTAACATATCAAAGGATTAGGCTCTGAGGAGGTCTCTATACTACCTAACAACCCTACTGATTCCCGAATATTAACGTTTAAAAAATCTTTAACGATTCTACATGTATTCATAATTACCGTTTTTTGCATTTTTATTATTAAATTTTTCGATAAATCAATAATAATATTATTCTTATTATTATTGTAATTAAAATATCAGTTGTCAAGATTGCATTATCTTTGCATGACAAAAAGTGCCAACAAAAACACAAACTTTGAGAATTTTGTTCTGAGTATTTCTGTAAGTATTTTTGTTTGTTCCTAGTTTTTTATTTTTTCCTTTTTCAGTGTTCATATTTACATATTTCTTTATATTGTTTGATTTATTTTATTTTTAATATTTGATATGATTTAAATACTCATATTTGTTTAAGGGGGGACTGCTGCCAACGAACCTATTTTTCAATTTGATATACCATCATTATTTCTAATCAAATCGTTTAAGGCTTAGTTCAATATATATTTTTTTAAATTGAAGAAGACAAAAATATCTAGAAAAATATGATGTGACGTTGCATTAATGCTTCAGGTTTAGTAAATAAACCTAAAAAACATTTATTTTCCATTCAGCGCCATTGCGAAATAAAAGTTTTTTTGGTTTATTAACTTAACCTGATGCATTAATGCAACGTTACATCGTATTTTGATCTTCTTTAATTTATAAAAAAAAAATATAATGCTCTATGCCTTATAGTTTTTTTGGAAATTTAAGATAAATGTCAAAAATCGGGGTATGCTTATTACTTTCCTACAAGAATATATACAGAACATAATTAAAAAGTTAAGGTATATTTTTATTTATTAATATCCAAACTAACTAGGTTGTTTTTATTTTTAATGATTCGTTTTGTAGAAATGATGCAAATTCAAATTGAAAAAATAGGTACGTTGGACGCAGTCGCCCTTAAACTAATTTTTGTAAATGCTCATATGAGCATTGATATTGTAAATAATAATATAAATAAATAAATGAATGAACGAACAAACAAACGAACGAACGAATTAAAATTAATGAATGAATAAATAAATAAATAAAGGATATGATAAAAATAATACAGAATTTTTTAATGATAAAAAAGGAGACAAATTGAAGTGTTATGTATAAGGAAATGATTCCTCAGATTTCTTTTCAAAGTGGGAAGTGTTGATGAAACTTGAAATTGTGATGGTATGTGATTCCAAAGACGAGCTGCTTGTACGGAGAAAGATATGGTGAAAAATATTGAGGGTCACCAACATACATTTTGAATGTGGTGCCTTTTTAGGTGAGACGATGCTGGTGTGTGTGGGAATACACGAACGGGTCGTACTTCCTTTTATTGGGTAATATGCTCACCCGCAAACCTGTCTCTGGTTGCCCACATTATGGAATATGCAACATGATTGTATATATGACATCATTTTAACGCGAGACTAGTGTGTTAACAATGTGGGCGATGAAATCGGTTCATCGTCCTCGATTTTTTTTTAAATGCCGCGCCGCGGTGAATCGTTTTGGGACGGAGAAATTGTCCGCCTCTCTGCGTGTGGTATTAAATCACTAATATATTTATTCGATAAATCAGTTTTCGCGGTGATTCTGAAAAACACACGCGAGTACAGCGAGTATACATACATACCATCACGCCATGTCCCTGACGAGGTAGGAAGAGAGAACCGAGTGCCACATTCTTCTATCTTGACACGAATCCATTGTCTCACAAAAGGTTTGTCTATTGTTCACGCTTCTTACATTTCCGTTATTCAGAATATCGTTCACATGGTCGTTTCTTGGGCATTTTCTTGGGCACCACCGACCTCTTATTATGTTTCTGTCAGCTCTGTATATTTTCTTAGTCAAACATTCTTTAATCATTATTTCCATGTGGCTAAACCATCTCAGTGTGTTGACTATCATTATTTATTTATTTAATATTACTTCTCGGGCATCTAACAGCTGTACAATGTCAAATAATATTAATTTAACACGCACCCAATAACAAGCAAGTTGACACATTGGTATTAATCGTCTCACAGATCCAGACCGAAGACACAATTTAATAACTGTGTCTTCACCGGGAATCGAACCCGGGACCTTTGAATCAGCAGTCAGATATCCAACCAACTGAGCCACGAAGGCCGACAATCATTATATTAATTTCATCTTACATTCTTTCCTTGTGTCTTCAGTTCTTACCCTTTCAAACTGACTAGTCTCTCTGTTAATATACCTACCTATATGAGCAAAATGAGTAATTATTTAATTTATATAAGAGAAACGAGTATTTATTTTACTCTATATTAACAAAATGATTATTTATTTTACACGATATGTGTAAAATAAATATTTGTTTTACTCTATGTGAGCGAAATGAGTACCTATTTACATGGTAGGTAGGTATGCGTAAGAGCAGTGATGACATATGGCGTGGAGATACAAGCAGACACAGTCACCAGGGCTACTCATGAAGTTGATTACAGTAAGAGCAGTGATGACATATGGCGTGGAGATACAAGCAGACACAGTCACCAGGGCTACTCATGAAGTTGATTACAGTAAGAGCAGTGATGACATATGGCGTGGAGATACAAGCAGACACAGTCACCAGGGCTACTCATGAAGTTGATTACAGTAAGAGCAGTGATGACATATGGCGTGGAGATACAAGCAGACACAGTCACCAGGGCTACTCATGAAGTTGATTACAGTAAGAGCAGTGATGACATATGGCGTGGAGATACAAGCAGACACAGTCACCAGGGCTACTCATGAAGTTGATTACAGTAAGAGCAGTGATGACATATGGCGTGGAGATACAAGCAGACACAGTCACCAGGGCTACTCATGAAGTTGATTACAGTAAGAGCAGTGATGACATATGGCGTGGAGATACAAGCAGACACAGTCACCAGGGCTACTCATGAAGTTGATTACAGTAAGAGCAGTGATGACATATGGCGTGGAGATACAAGCAGACACAGTCACCAGGGCTACTCATGAAGTTGATTACAGTAAGAGCAGTGATGATATATGGCGTGGAGATACAAGCAGACACAGTCACCAGGGCTACTCATGAAGTTGATTACAGTAAGAGCAGTGATGACATATGGCGTGGAGATACAAGCAGACACAGTCACCAGGGCTACTCATGAAGTTGATTACAGTAAGAGCAGTGATGACATATGGCGTGGAGATACAAGCAGACACAGTCACCAGGGCTACTCATGAAGTTGATTACAGTAAGAGCAGTGATGACATATGGCGTGGAGATACAAGCAGACACAGTCACCAGGGCTACTCATGAAGTTGATTACAGTAAGAGCAGTGATGACATATGGCGTGGAGATACAAGCAGACACAGTCACCAGGGCTACTCATGAAGTTGATTACAGTAAGAGCAGTGATGACATATGGCGTGGAGATACAAGCAGACACAGTCACCAGGGCTACTCATGAAGTTGATTACAGTAAAATTAAGATTAGCTTCAGATTTTAACAATCTTTGAGGTTAAATTAATTGAATAATACTATAAATTTACACAAAAATTGTTGACAATTTCATGCTAAACGTAGATATCAACAAATTTTCACGATTAAATGTAGAGAAATATTAATATTGGATTATGATCGAGTATTTACTGATTTATACATTTTTAAGATTAAGGCAAGTTAAGAACGTATTAAGAATGTGTCATGAGTAGCCCCCCTGAAGTAAACCAATGCTGAGGACTTCAGAAATGAGGACAGTGAGAATGATAACTGGCAAAACCTGAAGAGACCGAGTGAGGAACACCAGAATAAGGGATATATGTGAGGTTCATAATATTATTAGATGGACTGGACTTCCTCATATCATGCTGCACAATCAGTAAAAGATGGATAGCTGGGAGTCCACATCACGGGTGTAGCAGACCTCTTAAAACAAGACCAAAGGTCTACATAAAAAAAGAAGAAGCCATATTAAGTAAAAATACGATAATTAAAATAATCGAAACTGACTCGAGTATGTGGTAACTAGAGTAAGCGAGGAGTCCTGATCATTTTTCATAAGAAAAAAAAACTTATACAGTGGTTTCTGTATTTTATTTCAATTTGTGACGTTTTGTAAGTAGACGAGTTGATTTGGCCAACGCTATACTCCTTATTACCAAGTCACTCCAAAAAGTGTTCAATTTTGTATGGAAAATATTCAGCATTTTCAAATGAGTTTGAAATGAGTTTGTTAAATTATTTTTGATTTAAATATTTTATTACGAAAAATTGATAATACTTCAATGCCATTTTATGAAAGTGATGTGCCTTTTTAGCAATTTGAAAATAAAATATCAAATTGTAAGATTCCTGAGCTTGGGGTCACTTTGAAATATTTGACAGTTAGAAAAATTGTGAAGCAATATTCAGATATCCTTCAAAATCTAATGGGGTCTAAGCGAGTATTAGATACCTATACATATTTGTAAAATTTGAAAAGTCTATGATCGATAGTGTAGAATAAACACATCGTACATAGAACATAGCACAAAGCATATACACACAGATATATTGTGATGAAACTTTCAGAATATACAATCTCAGCACTAGTTGATAATCTGTATTAAAAAAATTATGTTAAAAATTGCTTATTCATAACTTCCCACTATGTTCCCTTGTGATAGTGAGGAGTAAAAATATGAATAAAATTGTCAACGGGTATCATGTGGATGTACGAGTAGCTATATAATTATGTTATATTTTGCGTGCGGAGTTAGAAATAGCGATGTTTGAGCCGGTGTCTGTAATCTTTGTATGTGGGTCGAACAGAAATAATCTCGACACAACGACTGTGTGAACAGAAGTCGCCAATCAGGGTTCGCACCCGGATCATTGTCGGAGCGTTTTTGGAAGCATTTGTTTTACAAATATTGAAGAACAAAAGAGATGTGCCTATGTCTTGTCCGGCGAGAAGATGTATTAAATTTAATATTGGTAAGAATTTCATGGAATTCTATGTTTCCATTTAGTGTGCTATGAAGGAACTTAGTCAATAAACCTAAACACCTCAATTTCAAACCAAATTCCTCAAATATGTTAAACAGTGTGTTTCTAGAAAAAAATAGTATAAGTCTTTTCAACATTTCTCTAGTGAATGTATGTCACACAATTTTAAAATTCAGCCTAAATTCCCGTAAATAAATTATTAAAAATATCTTTTAACAGATTTATAATTATCTCAATAGAGACGAAGTTGGAATATTTACTGTAGGAGAACCGGGAAATCAAGGCACCTACAGGGCTTACGACCTGTCATCGGCTGGTTTACGTGATCACTTTATGCGCTTGCGCAACGTTCACCAATTATGCCTTTTAATGAGATCCCAATCAATTCAATTTTGAAAGTTCTATATATTGTAATACTGAAATTCTTTTCGCTTGAAAATAAGGACTTTTTACTACAGCCATCTATGGGTGAAATTATGAACAACAATCTTATTATTTTTATTTATTTTATTGGAACGCCATCTATTGAGAGAATTGGTTTTTTGTAAATAATGAAATATCTTTGACTCCCGACAGGGAAAAAAATCCAATGTTTGCGCATATGCAATAATAAAAATATTCGATTAAAAATATCCTTTTTTACAGCATTTTTTTAAATTTCTCCATAACTATGTGTCGTAGAGAAATAAATCTTTTATATGCTTAAAGCGGCCTACAGACGACAAACTTGGTTGACAACAATGTTTGTCAACCTTGTTGACAACCATGTTGGATAACGAACGGGAGGTTGACAACCAAGTTGATCAACATCATTTCCGATGATGTTTCTATTGAATCAACAAGTTCGTGCGTGAATTAAAGTGAAATTATTTTAAAGTGAATTTATAATTAATCTAAAGTGACTTTATACTTTTTTGTTTCATATTAGTACCTATATCGTTTAGAAGTACAAATAATAATAATTTAATTTAGAAGTACCTACACATAGTATTTGAAATAAAATATATTTATAAACATAGGATAATCACTTAGGTACCTACATACATACAAGATTATTAAATATTTACATCAACAAATACGAACAAAAAATAAAATAAATAGGCAGGCAATAAATACACTGTGCAAGTTTAAACTTCCACATAAGTAGGTACCTACTTTATTGTTCCGTAGCGTTCAAAAAATTGAAACATACTGAGATGTTGATCAACTTGGTTGTCAACCGCCCCACACACGCTAAACATCGTCACCAAGCAACATCAAGCTCCGCCCACTAAATATCAAACCGATTTGATACTGTCTCAACATTGTTGTCAACATGAAATATCAACCGCCAACATGCCCACAGACGTTCAACATTGTCGTCAACATGGCATGTTGATGACAAGGTTGTCAACCAAGTTGGTCGTGTGTAGGCCCCTTAAAGAGTGCATAAAATCAAAGTGAATGACCGAAGTTTTTTCATTTCAACTAAGGTTTGTTCTTAAATTGCAAAAAATCAACAAATTTGGGGTTTCCGATAATTTAAATCACGTATAAACCTTTTTTAACGCACGCGATATTTACCTTACTAACACGTAACTTCATAGTGCATTGGGAGGTTTTAATATACGGTGCCACTATTTTTACGACCGGAATTGGCGGGAAAAGCGTTTTCCCGCCAAAAAGTGTCTATTTACACGACAAATTTTCTGACGTCGTCTATGTTTTTAGGTCATTTATAACCATAGAAAGCGCAGATAAATCAAAACACAAAAATATTTATCTTTGTCATTTTTTTCAATGGTCATAAATGCATCATGGAAACCAACTTGAAGAAAAAATAAATAATATTTGCATCTTATTACATTTACTTAATTTTATAAATCATTTTTTTCATCGAGATCTACAATTATAACAAAGTATAAACAAAGGTAAATTTTATTAAAGCCACATCCCCTGTTGAGTCCTCTCAACAGCGTAGAGAAGAACTCTGGCGACTGGACTCTGGAACGACACCATGGATGGAACCAACTGAGACAATCGGGGTTGGAGAACACATACCATATGCTCTATGGAAGACCCTCAATAGACTCAGGGTTGGCGTCACCAGATGCAAAAAAAAAAACTTCAAAGGTGGGGGTACCTGTCTGCATCAGATGACACCCGATGCGAATGCGGCGCAACTCAGGATGACAGCCACTTGCTGATGTGCCCACTGATGGGAGTGGTCTGTAGTCCTGGGTATCTGATTATGACAAATGACAATGCGATGTCAGTCGCTGCTTATTGGAGTGGTAGAGCTTAGCCGGACACGAAAAAGAAAGAAACAAAGGTAAATATTTTTATAACTTGATTTATCTGCATTTTCTGTGGTTATTTTTGGTTTTTGTCTATGGTTGAGTCGTGTAAATAGTCGTACCTTTTAATATATCATGTTTTCAGTCACTAAGTTTAGCGTTATATGTCCTCTTTATTTCCAAGTGGCTATACCATCTCAGTGTGTTGACTATCATTATTTATTTATTTAATATTGCTTCTTTGGAAACTAACAGGTACTATGTCAAATATTAGTTTAACACGCACCCAATAACAAGTTGCCACATTATGGAGACTTACGATATTAATCGTCTCACAGATCCAGACTGAAATCACAATTAATAACTGTGTCTACATTGGGAATTGAACCCGGGATCTTTGGATCAGCAGTCAGACACCCAATCAATATGTCTTTTTGTAATAAATAAATAAAATTTCATATGTAGGTACATATTGCAGATGCCTTTACAAATCGAAGAGTTATATTGTATCTTAACCGTGTACCAAATCTTAAATAAATAAATACAGCACAAATATTTATGTTTAATTTAGGGAATGTAGGAAGATGTATTTAAAAAAAAATGTTTTGACAACCCTGTCATCCACATATTCCTACAATATCATCTATACTCACCCGAAATTCGCGACTTATTTTAGTTGCTTTTGGCGTCTTATTCCCGACTTCTGGGAATTATTCATACAATTTTGTAAGTACGTTATTATTATTTGACGAAAGTCATGTTCGATATCGTCATCAATACTTGCGTTCGGCTAAACATTACTTATACAAATATTATGAAATGTTCCTATAATAGACTCAAACGATTCGGTCGTAATGAACGAATATCAATTAATTTTATCAGAATGTGCAATGAATACAACAAAACCTTCCCAGACACACATCTTCTCCAAATCATACGCAGTATTCAAACAAACATGAAATACGACACATTCAAAAATCATCACCACAACACGCGATGACATAATACATACACCTACACATACACCACTTGTACTTTTGAATTATGGCTTCTTAATTTTTAATTTCAATATTTTAACTATTTTTATGTTTTTATATAATTATTGTTTTTTTTTGCCCCTTAATGTTTTTGTATAATCAATTTCTTAACTACTTAATTTCATTAATGTTATTTCTTTATTAATTCTTTACTTGTTTTTATTATTTATGGCCTTTTATTTGTTATTGTGTTACTCTGCAAACTACCTATATCTATTGTGAATACTGTAAGGTTGCAGATAAACGTCGACATTACATATTGCTATTAGTTATATACATTTATATTCTGTAACTGTTTGTATTCCTTAATGAATAAATAAATAAATAAATAAATAAATAAATAAATAAATAAATAAATAAATAAATAAATAAATAAATAAATAAATAAATAAATAAATAAATAAATAAATAAATAAATAAATAAATAAATAAATAAATAAATAAATAATTGTGTAAATTCCATAGAACAATCAATAGACATGATATTAGGTATATTATGCAAAATTTCTTAGCACACATTGCGTGCCACCAAAATTTGGTACCCATCAATATAACGTAGGTATTTGAATATTTTCGGAATGGTTCGCAATGAAAACTGAAACATTACTCAACACTAATATCAAAAAGTACATATATGTTCATATTTCGCTATATCGATGTGTCATTAATATGTCCTCAGACATCATATCGCCGCATACCGTGAGAGGATATATGGACAAACCCTAACTCGATCATAAAGGATGTACAGGGGCACCAATGTCCGAGACTATCATAAAGATGGACAGAAGTGTTAGACGATAGAATTGAAAGACGATAATTATATCATTTCTACAGTGTTTTTATTTTTTTATATTTCATATACCTATATAGACTCATTTGTTATTTTTATATTTCATATTACCTATATAGACTCATTTGTTATTTTTATATTTCATATACCTATATAGACTCATTTGTTATTTTTATATTTCATATTACCTATATAGACTCATTTGTTATTTTTATATTTCATATACCTATATAGACTCATTTGTTATTTTTATATTTCATATACCTATATAGACTCATTTGTTATTTTTATATTTCATATACCTATATAGACTCATTTGTTATTTTTATATTTCATATACCTATATAGACTCATTTGTTATTTTTATATTTCATATACCTATATAGACTCATTTGTTATTTTTATATTTCATATACCTATATAGACTCATTTGTTATTTTTATATTTCATATACCTATATAGACTCATTTGTTATTTTTATATTTCATATACCTATATAGACTCATTTGTTATTTTTATATTTCATATACCTATATAGACTCATTTGTTATTTTTATATTTCATATACCTATATAGACTCATTTGTTATTTTTATATTTCATATACCTATATAGACTCATTTGTTATTTTTATATTTCATACTAGCTTTTATGTCCCGCCGTTGGCCAAGAATGTAAAATTGTGAAAGAAAGAGCAATCGTTTTTATAATATTGTCACCCAATTATTTTGCAATATCAGACTATGAAAAGTGTTTTGAAATTTGATTGAGTTTAAGTATTGTAAAATGTTCAAGTGATGGCCACAATCCATTCTTTTTTATATATTGCTATAAAGTGTGAATGAAGTACCTATAATATTTATACAATTTCTGCTCGCATGGACTATGCGTAATGGTTTTAAATATGACTGTTTATCAACGTTGTAAAGAGATTGGTTTGGCCACAACCCTCATTTTTAAATATTATCATCGAAAACAAATTGTAATGTGTACCTATTGAAAATTTAGTAATTTTGGATGTTGGGATGTGGTTAAAATTTGATTAAACAAACGTAGGTACTGAAAAGATCTAGTATTGGTCACATCCCATTCGTTTTTATATTTTTTCATCAAGTGTGCATTATATTTTTGCTCAATTTGACTGAAAGTCTTCATTAACGAAGAAGAAGAAGACTTGAACTATAGTAAATAGTTTTTAATTTGAATATAAATGTTGTGAAGAGTTCAGTAATGGCCACAACCCCCATTCTTTAAATATTAGGTGTTGAAAATTATTCAAAATAGGATGATATAAATGGTTTAGATTTAATTAAACAAAAGTATTGAAAAGATTCTAGTGCAGGTTATATCGTCACATCCCATATCCCATTCATTTCATATGTATTTTCATCAAGTGTGCATATCGTTAGTAATATTTCTGCACAATAGACTATTAGACTTAAAACTAACCCAAAAGACTAAATAAAAAAGAGAAAAATAAGTATAAGAAATAGTTTGTATAAAAAACTATTCCAATGGTCTACATAAAATAAGTAAAAATACATATACCTAATAGAAGAATTAGACTATTGGAAATAGATTGTATAAAAGCTCACCCAAAGGTCTACAAAAAAGAAGAAGAAGAATATTTAGACTATTGGAAATAGTTTGTATAAATACTGACCAAAAGGTCTACATAAAAGAAAATGAATAAGACTATTGGAAATAGTTTGTATTAAAACTCTCCCAAAAGTCTACGTACTTAAATGAAGAAGAATAATAATTAGACTAAAGGAAATAATTTTTATAAAAAAATGACCCAAATGTATACATAAAAGAAGAAGAAGATGAATTAGACAATAGGAAATAGTTTGTAAAAAAACTGCCCTAAAGGTCTACATAAAATTAAGAAGAAAAAGAATTAGACTCCAGGACCCGCCGCTTCAGGCCCTTCAGTACCTCCCGTCCCTTTAATCCCTCATTACGTCCCTTCCCATCAGGCCCTTCAGTACCTTCCGTCCCTTCAGGCAGTTTTATACCTCCCGTCCCTTCAGGACCTTTAGTGCCTCCCTTCCCTTCATTACATCCCGTCCCATCAGTCGGTTAAGAAAAGTTTAAATCCAGAAACCATCCTGGAAGAACCGCGAAGAGATGAAAGAACCTTCTTTTCCCAGGATGCTCTACTTAATAGGTAAAATGACTAAATACACGAAGAAGAAGAAAAAAGTTTAAACCCAGATACCTGCGAAGAGATGGAAGGACAGTTGGACCTTCTTCTCCCAGGATTCTCCAACTTCATAGGTAAAATGACCAAAAATACACGATGAAGAAGAAGAAGAAGAAATAAGTTTAAATCCAGATACCTGCGAAGAGATGGAAGGAAAATTGGACATTCTTCTCCCAGGTTAGTCCACCTTCAAAGGTAAAATGACCAAATAGACGATGAAGAAGAAGAAGAAAAAAGTTTAAATCCAGAAACCTGCGAAGAGATGGAAGGAAAATTGGACCTTCATCTCCCAGGATAGTTCATCTTCATAGGTAAGATGATCATGTACACGTTGAAGAAAAAGAAGAAAAAAGTTTATATGCAGAACCCGTCCTGGAAGACCTGTCAAGAGATGGAGGGACAGTCGGACCTTCTTTTCCCAGGATACTCCCCCTTCATAGGTAAAACGACCAAATACACGAAGAAGAAGAAGAATAAGAAAAAAGTTTAAATCCAAAAACCATCCTGGGCATACGCTCGACAATTCACCAAAGTTTCATTATAATCGGACAAACGGTTGGTAAATAAATAAATAAGGGCCCGCTCACATTGGATACGAATTTGGTCGTACGTAAACGTACGATGCTGGTCGTACGAATCGAGTGCGCGCACTGGCTTGCTCACATTGGATACGAATTCGCATCGTACGTATACGTACGATACTGGTCGAGTGCGCGCACTAGATACGGCTTTCTCCGATTTTTTATACGAATTTGATCGTACGTCGACGTACGATGCTGGTCATACAATTTTATGTATTTAAGATTTGGTACACGGATAACAAACAATACACATAAACATAATAGGTATCAATCACAACAAAGCTACCGTGCATACAAAACTATCACACAAGGCACAGCCTCTCTGTGGGTTTGCCAATTATTTTTTTTTTAGATAAAAATGAATATGTCCTTGTTAAACAAGTACATATACATCTTCCTACGTTCCCTAAAATAAGAAAATAAATGCTTGTGCTATAGGTGAACGAAATCGGTTGAGGTAGGATTCGAACTCGCGACCACTGAATTACTAGCCCAGCGAGCTAATCGCTCTGCCATCGACCCATCTAATTTTATTCCCATTTATTTATTTATTCATTTATTTAATATTTCTTCTCGGACAACTAACAGATACTATGTCAAATATTTATTTAACACGCACCCAATAACAAGTTGCCACATTCTGGAGACTTACGATATTAGTCGTCTCACAGATCCAGACTGAAAACACAATTAAAAACTGTGCCTCCACCGGGAATCGAACCCGGGACCTTTGGATCAGCAGTCAGATACCCAACCAACTGAGCAACGAAGGCCGACAATTGTAATATATATAGACAAAATTATCTTGTTTATAACATTTTATAATAACATATGTATTCTCTTCACATAGCACAAAACATCACAAAACCTTGGGGCAAGCAAATTATAAAAAAACAGGTAACATCACATGAAGAGAAATTTAAAATAACAGTTTACAAAGATAAAAATACCAAGTCATAAAAAAATATTTAGTTATTTGAATTCGGATCAAATTGCATAACGTAATCAGAAATCTCATAAACATTTGTGTCCAAAAACAAAATTTTCTGTATCCATTTATGTGTAATCAAAGTACGAACGGAGCAAAATATCCAAACAAGTTTGGATCGAATTCGTATGTCGGAACTATACGCACGTCAACGTACGACTAACTCGCACCCAGTGTGAGCACTCTCATAGTGCTCAAAGAAACGGGATTATTCGTGCGTTTTCTACGTTTTCGTACGTATTCGGACTACTGAATTTCGTACGTAAACGTATCCAATGTGAGCATGTCCATGAGCGAACTCAGACGTCGTAACAATTCGTGCGTATACGTACGACCACAGTACGACTACGTACGATCACGTACGACCAACTCGCATCCAGTGTGAGCACTCTCATAGTACATCAAGTATCGGGATCGTCCGTGCATTTACGTACGTTTACGCACGAGCGAAATTCGTACGAAAACGCATCCAATGTGAGCGAGGCCTAAAATAATTTTCCTATAGGAAATCAGTATAGGTATATTATTGTTGATTTGTAAGTAAATAGTATTAGGTAGGTACCTACCTACAACAACCTTCTAAATAAATTCGATTCCTAACAAATTTTATTTGAATATCACATTCTTTCTGTAGCCATGGAAACGATTCGAACACGTAAGTAATATCGAATGGTTCGGATACATTTTTTGAATATGTAGGTACCTACATTGGTTTGTTCGATGCCATAAAAATGAAAAATTGTCAGAAAAATCAAATATTATTTACAAATTATGCAATTTTATTATGCCTATATCTTTACTAATAAATAACACATTTTTACAATATATGTCTTAAAACTTGCCGTAATGTCTTGTGTTTCATTTTATTATTTCATAATTACATTTATTTCAAAGGTTTATTATTTTCAAGAACATATTCATTCGGTGGGAAAATGAAATATTGTATGAAAAGATATTAAAATGGCGGCGTTTATGTACAAAAGGCTTACTTTAAAAATAAGTTAAACATTATAATTATACCAAATATTCACCATGTTTTTCACTTAAACGCTAAGTTATACTTCAAAATATATTTTTTTTGTGTAAATACCTACTTCTAACTTTTAAACTAACAGATATTTGCGTGCAAAATGTACACTTTTTTGACAGATACGACTTGGAAAATTTTGTATGAAAAAAATAATTATTGAAATATTTTTAAAATTCAGCATTTTTATCGCATTATTTTTAGCGTGACACTGCATCAGGTATACAGGTACACGTTCGCACATAAATTAGATTTTTAGATGCTCTTGGTTTTTCAGAAGGCGTGAGACAAACACACACACACACACATACACACACACACACACACACACAAACACTAACATTTTGATTGCTTTATTACTTTAGATTACCTATATTGACTCATTTGTTATTTTTATATTTCATGTACCTATATAGACTCATTTGTTATTTTTATATTTCATGTACCTATATAGACTCATTTGTTATTTTTATATTTCATATACCTATATAGACTCATTTGTTATTTTTATATTTCATATACCTATATAGACTCATTTGTTATTTTTATATTTCATATACCTATATAGACTCATTTGTTATTTTTATATTTCATGTACCTATATAGACTCATTTGTTATTTTTATATTTCATATACCTATATAGACTCATTTGTTATTTTTATATTTCATATACCTATATAGACTCATTTGTTATTTTTATATTTCATATACCTATATAGACTCATTTGTTATTTTTATATTTCATATACCTATATAGACTCATTTGTTATTTTTATATTTCATATACCTATATAGACTCATTTGTTATTTTTATATTTCATATACCTATATAGACTCATTTGTTATTTTTATATTTCATATACCTATATAGACTCATTTGTTATTTTTATATTTCATATACCTATATAGACTCATTTGTTATTTTTATATTTCATATACCTATATAGACTCATTTGTTATTTTTTTTTCTCATTTTTTTTGTATATAATCTATATTCTGTAAAATATTTTCTTCTTCTGTAACATTTAATGTATATTTTGTATGTAATAATATGGTTTGTGTAGCATTGTGCACCCCTTTACTAACAGACTGGAATAAAATTATTGCGGCGCTGGCCGATTTACTAATGATATTAATAACAATTAAGCACTACAAATAATAACACTCAATTATTATTATTACCATTATACACTTCCTCAAAAGAATTAGCAGATCAATACGTAAATTGTAATTTATTTAAAAGAGCAAAATAAAATGCAACAAACGCATCATCAAGCTTTCAATTGGGAATAGTTCACCCATCCAGATACTTAACATATCAAAGGATTAGGCTCTGAGGAGGTCTCTATACTACCTAACAACCCTACTGATTCCAGAATATTAACGTTTAAAAAATCTTTAACAATTCTACATGTATTTTGCATTTTTATTATTAAGTTTTTCGATAAATCTATTATTTCTAAATTACGTATTAACGATTTTGGAATAATGTCAGTGGCTGAAATGATGAACGGTAATATTATTATTTTACGAGAATGCCAAAGTCTTTTAGTCTCGTTACCTAAAGCGGTGTATTTTCTAATTTTTTCATCAAAAGTTTTTATAATATTACTAGAATTTGGAATAGCCACGTCGCAAATATATGTTATTTTTTTAATTTAATCATGTATTATTAAATCGGGTCTGTTATGTTGAATTGACCGGTCAGTTAATATTGTTTTATCGTAATAAAGCAAAATATTATTATTTTCTAAAAATGAAATCGGATCATATTCATAATATGGTTTTATGTTCATCGCGTCAATTAATTAATATTTAATAGCTAAATTTTAATGTATTATTTTTGCTACTTGGTTATGTCTAAATGTATATTCTGATTGCGCGAGAAAAGAACAGCCCGATATTATATGCTCGATCGTTTCCGGAAAAGCCAAACATTTCCTACAACTATCATCTACTACATTTATGTCTTTTATTATATATTTTTGATAATTTTTAGTTTTTATTACTCAATCCTGAATCGCTATTATAAAACCTTCTAAATCCGCGTCCAAATCACCAATACTCAACAATTTGTTTGACCAAATTTTGTCAACATAAGATTGGTTGAGAAATTTTGGATGTACAGAATGAATTATATTATTATTATTCATATCTAAATTATATTTAAACATTTAATTGTGTTTGGAATACCCCCGTTAGACCTCACTTTGTGTACCAATACCTTGGCTGTGTACATTTCCTTGCTTCAACAAACAAATTGTATGGAATCAATATCAATATTGTATTAATATAGGGGACTGCTGCCAACGTACCTATTTTTTCAATTTGAATTTGCGTCATTACTACAAAACGAATCATTTTGAAAAAAATAACCTAGTTAGTTTGGATATTAATAAATAAAAATATACCTTAATTTTTTTAATTATGTTCTGTATATATTCTTGTAGGAAAATAATAAGCATACCCCAATTTTTTATATTTATCTTAAATTTCTAAAAAACTATAAGGTATAGAGCATTATATTTTTTTTATAAATTAAAGAAGATCAAAATATCTGGAAAAATACGATGTTACGTTGCATTAATGCATCAGGTTAAGTTAATAAACCAAAAAAACTTATATTTCGCAATGGCGCTGAATGGAAATAAATGTTTTTTTTAGGTTTATTTACTAAACCTGAAGCATTAATGCAACGTCACATCGTATTTTTCTAGATATTATTGTCTTCTTTAATTAAAAAAAAAATATGTTGAACTACGCCTTATAGTTTATTAAAAATATAAGACAAACGTTGAAAATCGGGGTATGCCATTATTTTTCTACAATAATTTATACAGAACATTATCAAAAAGTAAAGATATATTTTTCTTTATTAATACCCAAACTATCTAAATTTTTTGTTTTCAAAACGATTTGATAAGAAATAATGATGGTATATCAAATTGAAAAATAGGTACATTAACAGCAGTCCCCCCTTTAAGAAAATGATACATGAATAATATTTAAAATGAAAACGTTATTTTTAAAATGTTATTAAACTCTGGCTGGTTGTAAGAAGTTGTCGTTTGGCAACAAGCCCGTCAGTGTACTAATTTATTATATGTACAATAAGTTACAAAAGTTAAGAGGACATACATTATTATATAACGCTAAATCTAGTGACTGAAAACTTGATAAATTAAAACCGTCTAATAACTAGTTGCATGTAACACATGAGATCCAACTGTCGATTGCGATAGTATGCATAATCAAAGAATACGTACCAAACTATAAACAACACAAATTAATAAATATTTAAAGATATTTTATTTTCTATATAAAACATGTAGGTATGTTTGTCAGGATAGGATAGTATGGAGGTCAGTCTGTTTTTCCTACCCAGAATATGAAAACAGTATGATGGTATGTATGTATGTATGTTTGGAGATTTAAGTATCAAACTATTAAGTCTTCTTACATATTGTGTATAGGCGACTACCATACAAATTGTATGAAGTGATGTCGTCACTAAATTCAATTTTTTATAAAAATTGCTAAAAAAAAATTGAGATGTGCTAATACAATGTTTGTATTTTTTATATAAAATTAAATTATCTTGTTGGGGTGTTTCGACTTTTTTCGATATTTTTAAAAAAAATGGAAATATAGACAGTTAAATTCATAAATTTATCATAAAAAAAATATTTTTCTTAATAAAAAATTTTTGAGAAATCCTGGAATTTTTTTGAAAAAAAAAGAATTTTTAAAAAAAAAACTAATTTGAGATTTTGTATTTGTTTATCTTTATACCAATTTTCAGAGTTCTAGCTTTTATGGTTTCTGAGATATATGGAAAAACAAAGTAAAAATTCAAAAGTTGATAACCCCTGACTGAAACAAAAAATCACAATTCTGAGTATTAAAAGTTTTGTCTATAACTGTTTATATATTCTGAAAATTTGGGCTCTGTAAATTGAGCGGATAAAAAGTCATAAGGACACACACACACACACACACACACACACATTAACACACACACACACACACACACACATTCACACACACACACACACACACACACACACACACACACACACACACACACACACACACACACACACACACACACACACACACACACACACACACACACACACACACACACACACACACACACACACACACACACACACACACACACACACACACACACACACACACACACACACACACACACACACACACACACACACACACACACACACACACACACATAAAATGTTCTACTCCGAATTCTGAGTAAATCCATGTATGGGAACATATATGCTGCGAGGCCTCTAGTTGGTGTTATTAGCATGCAAAAAGTCCACTACACCATACAAAATTTTCCTTCGTACACGCATCTTGGCTTAATAATGTCGATTCATTGAGAGAATTGAATTCTCATGAACGAATCGAAAGTTGGACTATGAAGTTACGTAGTTAGTAAGGATAACTATCGCGTGCGTTAAAAAAGGTTTATATGTGATTTAAATTATAGGAAACCTTATTTTTTTGCATTTTAAGACAAAACCTTAGTTGTAATGAAAAAACTTTATCGTTCATTCATTTTGATTTTATGCATTTTTTTAAGCATATAAAAGATTTATTTCTCTACGACACATAGTAATGGAGTAATTTAAAAAAATGCTGTAAAAAAGGTTATCTAAAGTAATAAAGCAATCAATATGTTAGTGTGTGTGTGTGTGTGTGTGTGTGTGTGTGTGTGTGTGTGTGTGTGTGTGTGTTTGTCTCACGCCTTTTGAAAAACCAAGAGCATCTAAAAATCTAATTTATGTGCGAACGTGTACCAGTATACCTGATGCAGTGTCACGCTAAAAATAATGCGATTAAAATGCTGAATTTTAAAGATATTTCAATAATTATTTTTTTCATACAAAATTTTCCAAGTCATATCTGTCAAAAAAGTGTACATTTTGCACGCAAATATCTGTTAGTTTAAAAATTAGAAGTACGTATTTACACGAAAAAAAAATATTTTCAAGTATAACTTAGCTTTTAAGTGAAAAACATGGTGAATATTTTGTCTAATTATAATGTTTAACTTATTTTTAAAGTAAGCGTTTTGTACAAATGTACATATAACCCCGCCATTTTAATATCTTTTCATACGATATTTAATTTTCCTACCGAATGAATATGTTCTTTAAAATAATATACCTTTGAAATAAATGTGATTATGAAATAATAAAATGAAACACAAGACATTACAGCAAGTTTTAAGACATATATTGTAAAAGTCTGTTAATTATTAGTAAAGATATAGGCGTAATAAAATTGCATAATTTGTTAAAAATATTTGATTTTTCTGACAATTTTCATTTTTATGGCATCGAACAAACCAATGTAGGTACCTACATATTCAAAAAATGTCTCCATAACATTTGATATTTTTCACATGTTGGAACATGGTTACTATGGTAACGGACACATTCTGATATTCAAATAAAATTTGTTATAAATCGAATTCGAATTAATTTAGAACATCATTGTAGGTAGGTACCTACATACCTAATACTTACTACTTAAAAACCAAGAATATACTGATTTTGTATAGGAAAATTATTGAACTATTTTAGGTTAACTACAATACACATTCAATATACCTACAAACTATTTCCTATAGTGAAATTCTTCTTTTTTCTATGTAGACCTGTGGGTGATTTTTTCTACAAACTATTTCTTGGGGTTTAAATCTTCTTCCTCTTCTTTTGTGAAGTCATTTGGGACAGTTCATAAATAAACTATTTCCTATAGTCTAATTTTTCTTTTTCTTAATTTATGTAGACCTTGGGTGAGTTTTTATACAAACTATTTCCTATAGTCTAATTCGTCTTCTTCTTCCTTTATGTAGACCTTTTGGTTAGTTTTTAAACAAACTATTTTTAAACAAACTATCCTTTAGTCTAATTCTTCGTTTTCTTATTTTATGTAGATGTTGGGTGAATTTTATATAAAATATTTCCTATAGTTCAATTCATCTTCTTCTTCTTTTATGAAGACATTTTGGTCAGTTTTTTATATAATACATTTCCTAATGTGTTATTCTTCTATTTCATCTTCTATGTAGACCATTGGGTCAGTTTTTATTACAAACTATTTGTTATAGTTTTATACTTCTACTTCTTTTTTTATTTAGTCTTTTGGATTAGTTTTATGTCTAATAGTCTATTGTAACGAAATATTATAAACAACATGCATACTTGATGAAAATACATAAAAACGAATGGGATGTGACCAACACTAGAATCTTCTCATTACTTTTGTTCAATCAAATTTACACCATTTATTATATCATCATATATTGCTTAATTTTCAATAACTACACATTTCATTTTATGACAATATATAAAAAATCGGGGTTGTGGCCATTGCTGGATCTTCACAACGTTTATATTCATATTAAAAACTATTTAACATAGATTAAGTCTTCTTCTTCTGTAATGTAGACTTATGTGTCAGTTTTAAGTCTATCAGTTTTATTGTGCAAAACTATAATAAACTATATGCCCACTTGACGAAAAATATAAAAACGAATGGGATGGGACCAACACTAGAATATTTTCAGTACTTTTGTTTAATCAATTTTTAAACCATTTCCCATCATCCAAAATTACTAAATATTTAAAACACATTATTTGCGTTCGATGACAATATATAAAAATAGGGGTTGTGGCCAAATCCAAACTCTTTACGACGTTGTCTTTTTATAATAAGTCATATTTAAAATCATTTCCCATAGTCCATGCGTGCAGAAATTGTATGTGCTTATATATAAAAGCAAATGGATTGTGGCCATCACTTTAAGATTTTACACCGCTTAAACTCAATTAAATTTCAAACTACTTTTCATACTACGGTTAAAAAAAATTATGTGTGACAATATTATGTGGTATATAAACGATTGCTTATTCCTTCACTAATTTACATTCTTGGCCAACGGCGGGACATAAAAGCTATTTTTTTAACAGATTTTTAATTATCTCAATAGAGACGAAGTTGGAATATTTATTGTAGGAGAACCGGGAAATCAAGGCACCTACAGGTCTTACGACCTGTCATCGGCTGGTTTACGTGATCACTTTATGCGCTTGCGCAACGTTCACCAATTATGCCTTTTAATGAGATCCCTATCAATTCAATTTTGAAAGTTCTATATATTGTAATACTGAAATTCTTTTCGCTTGAAAATAAGGACTTTTTACTACAGCCATCTATGGGTGAAATTATGAACAACAATCTTATTATTTTTATTTATTTTATTGGAACGCCATCTATTGAGAGAATTGGTTTTTTGTAAATAATGAAAGCTACAATTCTTATATCTGAGGTGACAATGCATTTTTCGCATAGAAGTCACCCCTGAATTGCGCCAGACTTATAAGGTCATTTTTGTCTTATTTACCTACTTGTACCAATGTGTAAGTATAAATTGTCACCTCAGATATAAGAATTGTAGCTTTCATTATTTACAAAAAACCAATTCTCTCAATAGATGGCGTTCCAACAAAATAAATAAAAATAATAAGATTGTTGTTCATAATTTCACCCATAGATGGCTGTAGTAAAAATTCCTTATTTTCAAGCGAAAAGAATTTCAGTATTACAATATATAGAACTTTCAAAATTGAATTGATAGGGATCTCATTAAAAGGCATAATTGGTGAACGTTGCGCAAGCGCATAAAGTGATCACGTAAACCAGCCGATGACAGGTCGTAAGCCCTGTAGGTGCCTTGATTTCCCGGTTCTCCTACAATAAATATTCCAACTTCGTCTCTATTGAGATAATTAAAAATCTGTTAAAAAAATATCTTTGACTCCCGACAGGGAAAAAAATCCAATGTTTGCGCATATGCAATAATAAAAATATTCGATTACATAAAAGCTAGTTTTTAATATTACTTTGTGAAATTGAGGCTGAATTTTAAAATTTAGTGACGAACATTCACTAGAGAAATGTTGAAAACACTTATACTATTTTTTTCCAACTGTCGATTCGTTCATGAGAATTCAATTCTCTTAATGAATCTACATTATTAAGCCAAGATGCGTGTACGAAGGAAAATTTTGTATGGTGTAGTGGACTTTTTGCATGCTAATAACACCAACTAGAGGCCTCGCAGCATATATGTTCCCATACATGGATTTACTCAGAATTCGGAGTAGAACATTTTATGTGAGTTTTGTGTGTGTGTCTGTGTGTGTGTGTGTCTGTCTGTCCCCCCCTTATAACTTTTGATCCGCTTAATTTACAGAGCCCAAAATTTTAAAATATATAAAAAATTACAAGCCTACAAAACTTTTATACTCGGAATTGTGAATTTTTGTTTCAGTCAGGGGTTATCAACTTTTGAAATTTTGATTTATTTTTCCATATATCTCAGAAACCGTAAAAGCTAGAACGCTGAAAATTGGTATAAACATAGACAAATACAAAATCTCAAATTAGTTTTTTTTTAAAAATTCCAGGGTTTTTTCAAACATTTTTTATAAAGAAAAATATTTTTTTTATGATAAATTTATGAGTTTAACTGCCTATATTTCCAATTTTTTTTTAAAATATCGAAAAAAGCCGAAACACCCCAACTAGATAATTTAATTTTCTATAAAAAATATTGACATTGTAGTAGTAAGTACATGTTAATTTTTTTTTAACAATTATTAAAAATTTGAATTTAGTGACGACATTGCTTCATACAATTTGTATGGAAGTAGCCTACTCACAATATCTAAGAAGACTTAATAATTTGATACTAATCTCCAAACATACATACATACCATCATGCTGTTTTCATATTCCGGGTAGGAAAAGAGGATCAAAGGACTGACCTCGATACTATCCTATCTTGACATACATACCTAGGTACATGTGTTGTATAGAAAACCAAATATCTTGAAATATTAAATAATTTGTATTTATGGGTTTATAGTTTTGTACGTATTCTTCAATTATACATACTATCACTATCGATAGTTGGATCTCATGTGTTACATGCAACTAGTTCTAAAAACACACTGTTTAACATATTTGAGGAATTTAATTTGAAATTGAGGTGTTTAGGTTTATATGTTTACCGAAATTTGCCTATTAGTTTTGACTCGTACTTGAAGCCCAGTCAAATTACCTACTCTATCAACGATATTGATTCCAACTGTCGATTTGTTCAAGAGATCTTTGTTCTCTTAACATATCGACAATGTTTCAAGCCAGGATACACAAGAATTGTATGCAGGGTCTACATTTCCAACTTTGAAGTTAAAAAACACCAACTTAGAGGCTTCGCAGCATATATGTTCCATATACGGATTTACTCAAAATTCGGAGTAGAACGTACATTTCGTGTGTGTGTGTCCCTTATAACTTTTGATCCGCTCAATTTACAGAGCTCAAAATTTCAGAATATATAAACAGTAATAGGCCTACAAAACTTTTATACTCAGAATTGTGAATTTTTGTTTGAGTCAGGGGTTATCAGCTTTTGAATTTTTACTTTATTTTTCCATATATCTCAGACACCATAAAAGCTAGAATGCTGAAAATTTGTATGAACATAGACAAAAACAAAACCTCAAATTTATTTTTTTCAAAAAAAAAAAATATCCAGAGTTTCTCAAACATTTTTTATTAAGAAGAATGTTTTTTTTATAATAAATTTATGTGTTTAACTGCCTATATTTCTAAAGTTTTTAAAAATATCGAAAAAAGCCGTAACACCCCAACTAGATAATTTAATTTTCTATAAAAAAATATTAGCATTGTAATAGTACAACTTAAATTGTTTTAACAATTTTTATAAAAATTGAATTTAGTGACGACATCGCTTCATAAAGACTTAATAGTTTGATACTTAAATCTCCAAACATACATACATAACATCATGTTGTTTTCATATTCCGGGTAGGAAAAAAGGACTGACCTCCATACTATCCTATCTTGACATACATACCTAAATGTGTTGTATAGAAAACAAAATATCTTAAAATATTCAATAACTTGGATTTGTGTTTATAGTTTGGTACTTATTCTTCAACTATACATAATAGCCCCTATTCAGTAACTGTTGTAACTAAAATAGGAACGTTCTAAAATTGTAGATTTTAGATTTACGGTCTTATTTCAGCGTTATAAAATATAAATTTGGATTAAATGTAATAGGAACGTACCTATATTGGCCGGAACGTTCTTAAAAAGTTACTGAATTAGACGTATTATAAATAATTATGAAAATTATGAAATTTTCATATTTTTCATAATTATTCAAAATACGTCACTTTTTAAGAACGTTTCGGCTAATATAGGTACGTTCCTATTCCATTTAATCCAAATTTATATTTTTTAACGCAGAAATAAAGCCGTAAATCTTAAATCTACAATTTTAGAACGTTCCTATTTTAGTTACAACAGTTACTGAATAGGGGGTACTATCGCTATCGACAGTTGGATTTCATGTGTTACATGCAACTAGTTAAATATAATAATTACTTCGCTTCTATAAACTTTAATGTTTTATATAATTTAATAGTTCAACGATGTAAATTTTTGTTTATTTCACGTAATTTTTAAATCTACTAGATTAAAGAATTTTGTATTTTTACATCTAATATAAAATATTGACATAAGTACACATTTATAACGCAAATCTTGTTGCTTCTCTAGACTGGAAACATATTGGTTAGTTGGAAAAAATTGCCACTCGGCAATAAACTCGCCACTTACACACATGTGTTAAATAAATAAATAAATAAATTGGGCCTTACTTACTATTTAAAATATGAGTTTAATCCAATGCTAAGTAAGTTTTGGCCATACAAAAAACTGGGTAACTAGGTATCAACTTAAACACAAATTGCAAATAGTAAGTAAGACCAATTAAGTACATTTCTTGGTTTGTACAAATAATATCGCATGGAAAAATCCTACCTTACTGAAGCACCTATTTTAAGATTTAACAACAAAAAAAAACATTTATGTGTGTCACTTTTTTATAATAAAAATATTTTAGGTCACTTTAAAATTGTAGCTTTTGATTCAAATTCAAAATCACTGTGTTCGAAATAGAATTTACAAAAGATACATAATTTTTGTTATTATTATTCACACAGTTTTTACAATAAATGCAAATAAATAACTGACATTTGATTGATTCCAATTTATTAAACGATAAAATAACGTACACATTACATTTTCTTGATAAAAGTCGTTTCGTATTTAAAAAAAAAGTTTGTTATTCGATACAGTGATGTCAAAATTATAAATGGGTTTCGCGCCGCGCCAACAGCGACAGAATCGGCGTTTGGAGGGAAACTAAATAAGAAAATTAAACTTCCATAATTCCCGGCGTTACTACTTGGTTAGGTAACGCAAGATGGCGACACAGTAGCAGCAGTGTGTTCCGAGTACGACCAAGTATGACAACAGTACGTTCCACATCTTTGAAAAATGAATAATGGCGACGCCCGTAAACAAAGATTATTATTTATTGAAGAGACAAGTATGCACATAAAAAATACTCAAGTAGGTACATGATTTCAAAAATATACATATAGACTAGGGATGTTACGGAGCTTCGACTCCGACTCCGAAAGGTCGGAACTTCCGATTTATTTTACACCTCTGACCAAAGAGTATATAATACCTTACGGATAAGAGACATAGCTCCATACAAAAAAATTGAATTAGCAAAATGTATGAAAAATATTAAGAAAAAAACAACATAAGAGAAAAATAAAAAAAAATTGTCATGTTGCCTCTCTGCACTTTTGACAAGTGGACAAGACATAGGGATGGGAAAGAGCTTTATAAATGCTGCCAACACTAGTAATGGGCAACATCAAAATTAATTTTTATTAATTTACAAAAAAGGCATTAAATGATGTTTATTTTATAATCAAGGAGGAGTAAAAAATACACAGCGTAGTTTACATATTGTTTATTTATCATTTTAAAAACAGGGAAAAACATAATACATTGAATATGTTATGTTTATTTATTAACTCAAAAACAGGAAAAAAACACATACAGCATATATTTTTTAATATAATATAAATGAATACTCCGACTTCAGTTCCGATAATTTTGAATCGGAGGTTATAACGAAGATCGAAACGCAGCGAGCAACAGCCATCCTGCTGATAAATTTGATGCATGGAAGAGTTTACTTAATGAGTAGGTACAACAAAAAAAAACGAATTCATATCTGTGACGATCCCTTACTATGGTTAGGTATATAAATTCAAAATATCACACATTATACTCGATTTTTCGCCAATATTTATCGTGTCAACCAGGTTCAGTGGCAAGTGAGCAACTTTTTAGTGGTGCTGGTCTAATATATAATCATCATCATCATTGGCGCTACAGCCCACTGTGAGCCTTGGCCTCCTCCAGAATTTTTCGCCATTTAGACCAGTCCATCGCCTGCACTCTCCAGTTTGTCACGCCAATCCTCTTTAGATCCTCCTGTATGCCGTCCATCCACCACAGCTTGGGTCTCCCCACACCACGTCTCCCCTCCGGTCGTGTGTCGAGAATCTTCTTTGGGATTCGGCCTTCCTCCATTCGCTGAACGTGCCCTAACCATTGAAGCCGATGTATTTTAATATATTTTACTATGTTAGGATCACTGTAAAGGTTCTCCAGCTCATGGTTGTACCTTATCCTCCATATTCCACTCTCACAAAGAGGCCCAAAGATTTTTCTCAAAACCTTCCGTTCAAAAACCAGCAGCGCTTTTTCATCCTTCCTATTAAGTACCCAGCATTCAGCACCATATACAAGTACTGGTCGCAGCAATGTTTTATACAATAACAACTTAGTATTTCGTGTCAGCAATCGGGACTTGAGATGTCGGTGAATACCGAAATAGAATTTATTTGCCACAGCTATTCATCTTTTAATCTCGACACTAACATCGTTGTTACTGGTTATTATTGAACCTAGGTACTGAAACGACCCCACAGTTTCAATGGTATGATGATTACCAGCACTAATCAGAGTTTCTTGGGCATTTCTATGGTTGGACATTTTAGCTGCAATCATATATTTTGTCTTAGAAGAGTTCACTTGAAGGTCTTGAAGTCCCATTCTGGCAGAAGCGCTTGTTTTACATCATTTGGTGTTCTTGCAATTATGTCAACATCATCTGCATATGCAAGTATCTGGCTATATTTGCGGAAAATTGTACCTGCTGTCTCAATTCTGGCATCTCTGATGGCTTTCTCTAGTACTATATTAAATAATAGTCAAGACAATGCATCACCCTGCCGTAAGCCATTATAGGTTTTAAATATGTCCGAGGTGCTGGTTTGTATTTTGACCCTACAATTTGATCCATGTAATGTCGCTCTCACTAGTCTTACTAGTTTGAATGGTACTCCCATTTCCATCATGGCCTCGTACAATGTCGCTCTATTGACACTATCGTATGCTGCCTTAAAATATATAAATAAATGGTGGGTCTCTATATTATACTCGAGCTTTTTTTCCAGTATTTGCCTGGTCTAATATATAAGCCGCTGATAAATAGACTGGATGGAGATAAAGCTGCCAAGATTTTGTTTATTAAGTACAATTTGCTACTTCTAGAGTCACTTATATTGATTTAAAATTTTAAATTATGAAGGTATATTTTTCTATTGTTGCATGTTATCTACGTATGAGTATTATCATTTATACTTGATCCGATTAAAATGGCTGATGACTGAATTATGTTTCTATTATTTCATTAGGCCTGCCTTTAAATTAACTTAACACATCTGTGTCTTCTACTTCACCTCCGCCTCCGATATATCAGATTTAAAACCTCCGGCTCCGACTCCGGTATACTCACCTCCGTAACATCCCTAATATAGACCAATAACAATTCATATTTAATACACATTGTCAAAACTTTTATTGTAATATAACTAGTTGCATGTAACACATGAGATCCAACTGTCGATAGCGATAGTATGTATAGTTGAAAAATATGTACCAAACTATAAATCCATAAATACAAATTATTGAATATTTTAGGATATTTTGTTTTCTATACAACACATTTAGGTATGTATGTCAAGATAGGATAGTATGGAGGTCAGTCCTTTGATCCTACCCAGAATATGAAAACAGCATGATGGAATGTATGTGTCTTTGGAGATTAGTATCAAACTATTAAGTCTTCGTAGATATTGTGTATAGGCGACTTCCATACAAATTGTATGAAGCAATGTCGTCACTAAATTCAAATTTTTATAAATTGTTAAAAAAAAATTAAAATGTACTTACTACTACAATGTCAATATTTTTTATAGAAAATTAAATTATCTAGTTGAGGTGTTTCGGCTTTTTTCCGATATTTTTAAAAACTTTGGAAATATAGGCAGTTAAACACATAAATTTATCATAAAAAAATATATATTTTTCTAAATAAAAAATGTTTGAGAATCCCTGGAATTTTGATGAAAAAAATTATTTGAGATTTTGTATTTGTCTATATTCATACCAATTTTCAGCATTCTAGCTTTTATAGTTTCTGAGATATATGGAAAAATAAAGTAAAAATTCAATAGTTGATAACCCCTGACTGAAACAAAAATTCAAAATTCTGAGTATAAAAGTTTTGTAGGCCTATAACTGTATATATATTCTGAAATTTTGGGCTCTGTAAATTGACACGGATCAAAAGTTAATAAGGGGGGGGGGACATGCAGACACAGACACACACATAGAGACACATGAAATATTCTACTCCGAATTCTGAGTAAATCCGTATAAGGAACATATATGCTGCGAAGCCTCTAGGTTGGTGTTTTTTGTCTTGAAAGTTGGAAAAACCGTGAAAAATATAGATCCTACATACTAATCTCGCGTTTCCTGAATGAAACATTAGCGATATGTTAAGAGAAAAAAGTTCTCTTGAACAAATCGACAGTTGGAATACGTACTTTTTTTTTTTTATAAATCCTTCTAGAGGCTTCTTCACGTCAGCTTGATATGTAGCTCATTGTGAATGATTGGCTTCTAGAGGTCTTCCCATAGTCCAATCTCTTCAGTTGGCTGGCTTCTCTGATTTGTATTACATCAGCGATGTGAGTGCCAAATATTCTGGCTCTTGTTTGCATCAGTGGTCCATAGTCCTTGAGCAGGTGTAGCGGAGTTTCATGTTCGTCTAGGCAGAATCTGCATAGATGCATGTCTGCTAAGTTCATTGTGCATAGGTGTTTATTTAATCTACAATGTCCAGTCAGTGTTCTGATTAGAATTCTTATATTTTCTCTGTTAAGAGTAAGAATTTGTTTAATTTGTTTATTTGGAATACGTACTACTTATATATTTATAAATAACTTAATATTTACTAGTTGTATGTAAAACATGGGGTGCAACTATCGATTTCGTTAGTTTGCTTAGTTGAAAAATACGTACCTACCAAACTGTAAAAGCTTAAATCCAAATTATTCAATATTTTAAGATAATGTGTTCTCCTATACAAAACATAATTATATGTTAGGATAAGATACCGCGGAGTTCAATCCTTTTTTCCTATCCTGAATAGGTTAACACAGTTTGTTGGTATACATGTATGAAGATTAAGTATCAAACAATAAGAGTCCCCTTAGGTATTGTGTATTCTGCCATATAAATTGCATGTCACGATGTCGTCAATAAATACAATATTTCCAAAAATTGTTAAAAAAAGTTTGAAATATACTTGATATCCTCTTTCCAAATACGTTGGAGGACGAGCTCACATAAAAGTCAATTTGTTTTAAAAAAATGTTGGCATAAAATATTTTTTACTTGTTGGGATTTGAGAGTTACAAAATCACAAGTTTTATTATTATTTTATTTTTTTTGACGATTTATTAACATTATAAATTTTGTCCGTCAGATATATACCAAATACAGGAAGTATATATCTTATTTTATTGCCATCCTTCACACTCCAGGGAGTGTTGCCAGTATTGAGACCACCTTTACTTTAGAAGTCTAACATGAAAGAAAAATATTTTACACAAAATTATATGTAAAATAATACTTCCAAATAAAGCTCTGAAATTTTCAAATTTAATTTTTGCTAAAGCTATAGTCATATCTGCAATTTGTTCATTTATACTTATATAACATGATTTAACAATATTTTTGGCAACAATATCTTGAATAAAGTTATGTTTAACATCAATATGTTTTGATCTTTTTGTTTCTAGAGTTTTAGCTATTTTTATAGCAGGTAGATTGATTTCATAGACACGAATGTCATTTAATTCAACACTCAAAATATTGTTTATCAATTGCCTCAAAAATAAGCATTTGGTTAAACATAATAAAGAAATTGCAACATCAACAACAGCCCGTTTGTTAAATTTTCAAAAAATTTAATTGTTATTCAATTTTATAACATATCCTGTAATACTTTTTCTTTGAATTGTATTTGAACCAAAATCAGCATCAACAAATGCTGTTAAAAAATATAATAACTAAGCAAATATAAATATAAAGCAAATATTCTCAGTTACTGGTTAGTTGGCCATTTGGCAATAAACTCGCCACTTGCGCAGGGAGCGAGGAAGTATTTATTATTATTAAGTTTAAATTTCTATTAATATACAAACAAGGATCTACTTTACTCCTACTAAGACCAATACTAATCAAATAAGAATTAAAGCGTTCATTCCATTGTTTTGGTGCACATTTTAAACTATGTAAAGATTTTTTCAATTAACAAACTAAATTTGGGGTTAGTCCATCTTGTGGTTTCATATACTTACACACACAGGTTCTTTCAACTGTCCATTTAGAAATGCAGATTTCACACCCTTTTGATGAGTTTTCAAATTTTTCTCTATAGTTAATGTTAGTAAGATACGTAGTGTCAACATATTGTCTTCTTCATTTGTATGCTCTTGCATGAATCCTCTAGCTACAAGTCGAGCTTTCTTCATCTCCTGATTGTTCACTGTCTTCTTTGTAAATATCCAAAACATGCATTTAGATACCAAAGCATGTGTGTATAGAAAATTTTAGCAATACTGGATGATGGGAAATGGTAAAAAAATTGATTGAACAAAAGCAATAAAGGAGTCTAGTGTTGGCCACATCCCATTCGTTTTCATATTCTTTCATCAGCAATATGTGTGTACAATTGGATGATGGGATATGGTTTAAAATTTGATTGAACAATGGCATTGAATAGATCCTATTATTTTTTATATTCTTATTTATTTATTTATACATCTTTCTGTACATAATATAAACAAATATAATTATACACTGGCGGGCTTATTGCCATTAGGCAATTTATTCCATCCAACCAGATTACAAAGTATGACAAAATTGAGTTGACAACAAAATAATGAGTTCTTATTTCTTCAAGAGTGTATATAGTATAATGTACTATCACTACACAATATGATAATAGGAAATTGTTTTAAATTTGATTATAAACTTTATAAAGAGTTTATTGTTCGCCACATACCCCATTGAATAATGACCAACAGGTTTTTCTGTTGGTCATTATTCAATATAATTGCTGTCCTTTTAATACAATATTTATCATTCCTTCATTTCAATTGTATTTTTATTATACCTACATACATATCGATGGCATTGGGTCAAAACATGTTAACTGCAAATTGGTACTTTTTCAGGAGAGCGAAATAAATATTCAACTGTTTTTTGTAAATCGGGATTTAATAAGACTGTGATCATTTATATCATCTTATTTACTAAATGAATAAATAAAAACTCGTATGTATTTGAATTTTCCATTTTGCATATAATTTGGAAAATAATGTCAGTTAACAGGTATTGATCAAATTATTTATGTATTGTTTAATCTTCAAAGTGTTTAGTTATCAGATTATGACTATTAACTTTTTGTAGCATAATTTATTACAAACAGTGTATTATAATGAATAACTTTTTTAGAGCATCATTTATGTATTTATTTCAAGTACAATAATGTGTTAAATGGTGAGTTTATTGTCCATTTCTTCAAACCAATCAAAACAAAGTGAGGCCATAAATAGTATACAGTGTACTTTAAATTTATAACAGAAACAAACAAATTGTGATGGAATGAAATGAATTGGGTATGTGGAAAGGGAAAGATTTTTCTTTTAATCTGCAGAATTTATTCATTAGTATCGTAAAATAATTATAAAAAAAAACACTGAATTATGATAACAAAATTAATCAGTTCTCATACTAATCTTCACTATCAGTGTCTTCGCACTGGGCTGAGGCAGTGTTTCTTAAATTTTTATAAAAATCATGGTAAATTGGATCGATATTATCAATTATTAATGGATCGGTGTAAGCATGGGGCAATATGATGGACTCAACGCTTTGAACACGCCGTCTTTTATTCAGAGAGTATGTTCTGAAGGGACCATCGCTCAGATCTAATTTGAATTGAATGGTCCCCACAACATTCTCTTTGTTTATGTGAATCTGAAATATTTTAGCACATGGAAGGTACATGGATCATGCTGAACGAGTGGCGAAAGGCATCAGAGGACAATGGACTGAAGATAAGCCCCTCAAAAACAGTGTGAACATGTGCACCGTTGCTTCTCAGGTCAGCAACCAGCTACAGCAGGCAACACAATATCTCAAACATCGTCTTTTAAATACTTGGGAATCAAAATAACACCATTTAGCGACCCCGAAACAGATGTCGCACATCGCATAAAAAGCGGCTGGATGAGGTGGAGGTCCCTATCGGGTGTGCTGTGTGACAAGAGAGTGCCAGTGAGAGTCAAGGGACAAGTATACAAGACGTGGTTAGACTCGCAATGACGTATGGCTCGGAATGCTGGGCACTAAGGCAAAACCAAACACCAAAATGAGATGCACACGGCGTAAATGAAGATGCTAAGGTGGGCTGGGGGTCTGACAAAGTTTGACAAAGTGAGGAATGTCCACGTCCGCGGTAGTTTCAAAGTGGCCCCAATAGACAAAAAAATAGTCGAGAACAGGCTGAGATGGTATGGCCGCATTTTGAGACGACCGACGGACAATATGATAAATATTTGCCTTAGACATCGAGACTCCAGCGAAAAGACCAGGCAGACCACCAGCCACATGGCTGTCAAGTAAATATTATTTACCTTAATGTCTTGAGGGTATTTAATTTATATTAGAATTGCCCCCTTCCTTATCTATTATTGTTATCCTCTTTGTGAATCTATATATAGATGGTCTTCATCATTCAAATCAAATCATTTTTTTTTTCAACGTAAATGCAGTTTACACACATGTTGAAAGTCAGAAAGTATATAAATAAAAAAACAATTACAAACAAACAAATAAATTGATACAAGATTAAACAACAAACACAAGCAGACCGTGATTAACACCACGCATCTTTGTCATTCATGTACTGATCCAGTCTATAATATGCCTTTCTTATAAGTGTTTCTTTAATATGAGATTTAAACTTTCTGTCATTTAGGTTTGTTATATTCTGTGGAATCTTATTGTAAATTCTAATACATTGACCCAAAAAAGAATTGTTTACCTTAGATAATCTATATTTAGGTATATATATTTTTTTTCTATTCCTAGTCAGTATATTACGGAGTTCTTCAACTCTGATAAACAAATTATAGTTTTTTCTTACATAAATTATATTTTCATAAATATATTGACTAGTGACTGTAAGAATCTTGATCTCCTTGAAGAGCTCCCTCAGTGAGTCCCTAGAACCAAGTCTGTATATTGAACGTATAGCTCTCTTTTGGAGTACAAATATTGATTCCACATCGGCAGCCTTCCCCCACAATAGTATGCCATAAGACATAATACTATGGAAGTAACTATAATAAACTAATCTAGCCGCTGCCACGTCCGTCAGTTGCCTGATCTTTCTAATAGCAAATACTGCAGAGCTAAGTTTTTTTGTCATTTTTGATATTTGGGGACCCCATTGTAGTTTTGAATCTAGTGTTATTCCCAGAAAAATGGATTCCATCACGAATTCCAGAGTATTACCGTCTAATGTCAAATCAATGTTAGTTTGTCTAACATTAGGAATCGTAAATTTAATACATTTAGTTTTTTTTTAAATCAAGGACCAAATTATTAGCAGTGAACCAATGTAAAATAAAATCAAGAGCCGAGTTCACATCTTCCAAGTTTTCTATTTGTCGAGTGGTATTAAATATAAGTGGTGTCATCGGCAAAGATAACGATGTCTGCCCTTTCCTGCACTGCGTAAGGTAGATCATTAATATAAACCAAAAAAAGAAATGGACCCAATATCGATCCCTGCGGAACGCCAATCTTTACCGTCGATTCTGAAGAATAAACCCCATTTATATCAACTTTTTGAACCCTATTTTTTAAATAAGAAGAAATCAGTTAGAGAGCTTTATCTTTAATTCCATAATGAGTTAATTTAATTAAAAGCGTTTCATGATTTACACAATCGAATGCCTTTGATAGATCGCAAAAAACACCAATTGCATTCTGCGATGCCTCCCACGCACTAAATATATGTTCATTAGTTTAGCTCCAGCATCGATCGTAGATTTACCTTTAGTAAATCCATACTGCTGGCTATGTAATCTTCTTCTTCTTCAGCCCTCTGTCCTCCACTGCTGGATATAGACCTCTTCCATATTCTTCCACTTCCTTCTATCGGTTGCTGCTTGCAGCCAATTTCTACCCCCCACAGCGGCTATGTCGTCAGACCATCTTTTTTGAGGTCTTCCGACGCTTCTCTTACTTTCCCAAGGTCTCCATCTCAATATTTTAGGGGTCCATCTTGCGGGTTCCTGTCTAGCAATATGTCCCGCCCTTTGCCATTTCAATGTAGCTACGCGATCCATGACGTCCGCTACTCTGGTCCTTTTCCTAATTTCGTCATTTCTTATTCTGTCTCTTAGGCTTATACCAAGCATAGATCTTTCCATGGATCGCTGTGTGCATTTGAGTTTTTTCATTTGTGTGCATTTGAGTTTTTTCATTTCTCTTTGTAAGGGCCATGGTCTCCAATGCATATGTAGTCACTGGCAATATACATGATTCATATGTTTTTCTTTTCAGACAGATCGGAATCTCTTTATCTTCTAGAATGTGTCTAAGTTTGCTAAAAGCTGCCCAACTCATTCCTATTCTTCTTGGCAGTTTCGCTGTTTGGTTTTCTTTGCCCAGTTTTATCTTGTGTCCAAGATATATGTATTCATCCACTATTTCGAGATTCTTATTGTTAACAGTGATGATTTTGTTTTCTGGACTTATAATTTTCGTTTTTGCTATGTTCATACTTAGACCGATCTTGCTAGAAGCTTCATGTAATTCATTAATCATTTGACTTAATTCATCAATGCTCTCACCTACAACAACTAAGTCATCAGCGAATCTTAGGTGACTCAAATATGTGCCATCTATCTTCACCCCTTTGTTATCCCAGTTGAGGGTTTTAAATACATCTTCTAGGGCTAGCGTGAGTAGCTTTGGCAAAATTGTGTCACCTTGTCGCACACCTTTTTGAATTTTTATTTTTTCAGTTTTAGTGTCATCATCGATTACAACAGTCATAGTTGCATTTTCATATATAAAGTTTATTAGTTGTATATACCTGGAATCTATTCTTGCATTTTGGAGTGCCTCGATAATTGCCCATTTTTCAACTGAATCAAACGCTTTTTGGTAGTCAACAAAAGCTAGATGTATAGGTATGTTATACTCTGTTGTCTTCTCTATGAGTAGTTTTAATAATAGCTATGTAATAATCTATTCTTATTAAAATGAGAAAGCAATTGATTCAGAATAATTTTTTCATAAATTTTGCTAAAAACTGGCAATACAGAAACAGGTCTAAAATTTGTTGGGTCTTCCTGATCTCCGCTTTTAAGAAGTGGTATTAATCGACCACATTTCATAAATATGATTGTCAAATGTGGAGCTATAATATAAATGATTGAGTTCACAATTTTGACCAACATTCCCCATAAATCTTCAGTTTTTTTAGATTTTAGAGAATTAAAAGCTTTAGTTATGTTTTGGACCTTGATATTTTTAAACTTAAAAACGGTGTTACAAGCAGGTACAGAATTTTTTAGATATGTTTTAGCCAAATCAGGGGATGAATTCAATTTTGCGGTGGTTATAATTGGGATATTTGTAAAATAGTCCAAAAACTTGTTTGCCACTTCTTCACTAGAGGTGACTATTTTGTTGTTCATTTTTAGAGAAAGATTAGAATCACGAGCATTTATCTTACCGGTTTCCGCATTAATAATATTCCATATTGTCTTAGATTTATTAAATGATTCCCTAATTTTTTTATTAATAAAATCTGATTTAGCTTTATGACATACTAGTTTAAATGTTTTTGAATACTTTCTGACATATTCGACGAACCTATCATCGTATGTATGCGATTTCTTGTCAAAAAGATCATAAAGTATATCTCTACTTTTACGAATTCCATGTGTTGCCCATTCACTAAAATTTGTCTTATTTTTAGAGTCCATTTTTTTTCTTGTAAAGACCTTGTCAAACTCTGTTGAGATACATTTGAAAAAACCATTATACAATTTGTTAACATCCAAATCAGATGTATTCATCTGGGGCAAGTTAATCTCGACATTACGTACAAACTTCTGTATTTTTTTTAAAGTTATAGGTCTGTACCATATTTCATTTTTAATATTAGTTACATTTCCTAGTAAAGTTATTATTTGACCACTGTGGTCTGACTTTATACAATTTATTATGGCTTTGTCTGTATATTGACAGTCACAGAAAATGTTATCAAGACAGGTAGCTGACGTGGCAGTAGCTCGTGTTAGTTCCATAAAAACACAAGACAGGTTAAACGATTTAAATAGAGCAAGCATTCTATCCTTCAATGGTGAATCTATAAGTAAATCTACATTAAAGTCACCACAGACAACCACTTTTTTACGGCTTTTACAGGCTACCCTAAGGGCATCCTCCATAATTAATTCAAAATTCTTAAAATTTCCCGTTGGTGCTCTGTATGCACAAATGATTACATACTCATCAAATTCAGCACATGATAATTCGAGGTCTACTTCAACAGAAAGCTTAGTAATGTCTTTACGCTCCTTAGATTTTAGAGAATCCTTTACCAAAATCAATGAGCCCCCGTGATTCAATTTACTCAAACTTCTGTTGAAACAGCTGACTATTTTATAGTTTTTTATATAAAATTTCATTTTGCTGTCGTGAAGCCAATGCTCAGTCAAACATAATATATCAATATTGAATTTTTCTAGAAAAAGTTCGGTTTCTAGTATTTTGCAAGATAAGCTTTGAATATTTTGGTGAGCTAATATTAATCTAATAAGCTTATCCTTTGTCCGGGTTTGCAGTTTAAACCTGTTGACGTGCTTAAATTGTCAGTATTTTCTTTAATCATTATCCCATCAGACATACCATAGACAGGCCCAGCACAAATTATACTATCACTACATCTCAAATCTGTTGACAAGCTTACATTATTAAGATCGCAATTTTCATTGCACACAACATTAGATACATTACTTGAATCAGGTTCAACACAAATTACATTATCATTTTTACATTTCAAATCTATTGACGAGCTTAGGTACATAGTTAATATCACAGTTTTTGTTATTCATTATAACATCAGATATAATATTATTTACAATAGGTTGAATACACGTTTTGTTATTAGAATTATGACAACGTGTGTGTTTCTCGTAATTTATTACGTCAATAGATTTCTTACAATAAGCAGGATTAAATATATTGAATGCTATTAATGAGGCAAGTAATGTTTTTTCAAATAGGTATGTATAAATAATTTGTCATTTTTATTATAATTATGAATAAAATTATTTGTGTCAAAAAAAGCAACTCTCCCTGTTGATCGAAATGTCATATTATACATTAACATATTTAACTTATTTTTTTTTTTTATTTATTTTTTTTTTTTTTTTTATTTTTATTTATTTATTTATTACAAAAAGACATATTTTACATAAAAAAAAATACATAGCAAAAAAGAAATTAAAACACTTAATAATATGACTTCCTTCAAAAAGAGATATACTCGTGTTTTGAAGGGAGTTGCAACTATTTACATGATATAGAACAAAAACAAAGTAACAAAATAATCATAGGTAACAAAAAACATACTTAAAAATAGACATAGGTATATATGCTATATAAAAAAAAAATAACATTTAAATATCAATTACGATTAATAAAATAAGTGCATAATATCTACATATATAACAACAATGAATAAATAAAACCAGTTTTTATACACAGACCCTCTTTATATCTACATAAAATTTCTTTAGATCGATAAGATCGATTATAAATATAATCATTTTGTTTGGTTTTATTACAGTATGGAAAAGCACAAATTACATTTAAATTTAAAAGTGAGTTAATATATAGAGCAAGATTTTTTTCTTTTACACCTAAAGTGTTTCCAACACACAATACAATATTAGTGTTTACGTCATATTTATTACATATGTAGTACGCGATCCATGATTTTATTGAAAGAGGCATTAGGTCTGCAGATATTTATGGTTTCCTGATTCAAATGACATTTTAACAGTTTGCCCAACCCCAATCCAATCTGATCCGAAAACATACAAGTCTTGTAAATATTTCCGCTTTTCTCAATTGTGTCGGTATCAACACCAGAGCACTGCTCCTTATTCTGGTACTCTGTATTCACATGCTGTCCTGCCTTGGTGCTTGCAGATTCATCTTTCTTATTTATGTCAATATGAGATTCTTGTAATCTATTTTTGTATTCTCGTACTTCTTCGAGTTTCTTGTTTATTTGTATTACAGTTTCCTTGAATTGCTTTAAATCTTCAGCATCTCTCTCCAGCAGTACCTTATTATGTTTTTGAGCTTCCCTTAATTTCAATAATATTTCAATTGTTTTTTTATTGAATTTCTCTACCTCCTTTTTTCTGTCTTCTGTTGAAGTTCTCTACCTCCTTTTTTCTGTCATTATTGTCCACCATTCTGACGATGCTCATCATAGAGCGATACTGGTGAATGGGAGTCGCGTATGTGAAAAATTTTAGTAGAACGTAAAATTAAATATAATTTTTTCATAATTTTAGTTAAAAATATTGAAGAAAGTCTTGTGTTGGCCACATCTCATTCATTTTTATATTTTTTCATCAAGTGCGCATATAGTGTATAATATTTCTGCACAATCAACTTGTTAAACTTAAAACTGAAACAAAAGTTAACATAAAAGAAGCAGAAGAATAATTAGACTATGGGAAATAGTTTTTTTTTATTTACATTAATTATTAAAAAAGCTAACTGGCTCATGACAATAATTCTTAGTTTAAAATTACAAAATAATAGTCATTCACAGTATACAGAAACACTTCACTTCAGTTCTTAATATAGCTTTTCAATTACCGTTGGAATGCTTTTTCGTTCATAGTTTTTAGTTGTTCTGGTAATTTATTGTAGTCACACAAACCACAGTCACATTATTCTTTTGTGTCAATTTTTTTTTTGTAGCTTTCTCAATTTCAAAATAATTTTTTGTACGTGTGTGTTGTAGTTGTGAATTTGTATTCTCTGCTCAAGTCTTAGTTCAGGGTCTTCTTTTTTCCTATTTTTATTTTGTGTATTAGTTTGAATGTTTCGTACTGTGCCATCTTATGTATATTTAATTGTTTGGCTTCTTTTGTGTATAGGTATTCCGATGATGTATATGCGTTTAGTCCGTAGGTCATTTTTATTATTCTATTTTGCTTTTGGATTTCTGTGTTATCGCCAATTGCCCAGAAAGGTATTAGGTATGTTAGTTTGCTTTTGATGTATGCATTATATATCAGTACTTTCAGTTTTTTTGGTGCTTCATTCTTTATTTTGTACATTAACGCTGAGTACATTGATGCTTTATTTATTAATTAGTTTATGTGGTTCTTCCAGTTCAGTTTCCTGTCTATGGTTAGTCCTAGATACTCCATGTTTTTTCCTGTTTTCAGGGTTTTACTGTGTGATGAATCGAGTTCTCCATAGTATTATTATACTAATAATTATTTTATAGACGATATATGGAGTGGTTTTTTATGGGTATTTACCTACTGGGTCGAAGCTTTCTGTTAGTCATTCGGATACACATGTGTTAATCGCAAATCCGTCGTAAGGGGTGGTTTTTATGTGCATTCCTGAGAGCTGGAAGGGGAGTCAAAAAGTTGTATCGGACAGTGAGCGCGACGCAAGGAAAGGGAACGGTCGAGACGACGGCAGAGAAACGGGCGGGAATTTTGGGAAGCCAAAAATCAGAGGGGAGGGTAGGCTGTGTTCGTTGTGTGTAGTTTGAGTGTCGATTGAAGTGAAATTCCTGGGAGGTAGATTATTGAATTCGCAAGGACAATTACGTACGTCGCGTCGTGGTCCGGAATACGCTTGGTTCGGAACGAAAGGCGTGTCGGGAAGTTGAACGCGCTCCAGTTACAAGGAAAATCCAGCTGAGTTATTTATTTATTTATTTCACTTGATTATTCTACTTGTTTATTTAATGTATGGATTGTATGGAACGGATTTGTCAAGATTATAAATTTATTGTAAACATCTTGTTATATTAAACTCTTGAATTGACAAATCATTTCAAACAATCGCGAATGTATGAAAGATGTGTTGTTTGCAAGGGAGAAAATGCACGTTTTCCAGAATGTACACAGCATTTTACATATCCAACAAAGCTATCGTTCAAGCGACAGTATCTAACGAGAGATGGATTTTGAAATCGAGCCAAAAGCCAGCGAGACTGTGCGATAACCTCTCATCTACTTAAATAAAGGCTGTTAAAAAGCGGTGGGTCAGGGGCCGGCAGTACTTGTGGGGGAGCGCGGGCCGATCTGAAAGCTGAAAGGACCCCAATCCTTCATTCCTACATGGGAGCGGCGGGGTGTGGGGTGACTGAAGCTTTGGAAAGTCGACCCAACACCAAGGTTCCTAAACACAAGCTTCTAGCTTAAATTAGGAAAGGAAATATAAATATAATGATATATGTAACCAAATATTTGTAAACGTATGTTTTGTCTAATAAAAAAAAAAAAAAAAAAAAAAAAAAAAAAAAAAAAAAAAAAAAGGTTATTCCAGACCTCGTCATCTCTCATGTCCTCGTACTATAACGATCATAACACTGTGGGATTCTCCACACACACATATACAGCACGTTATAGCCAAGACACGGAGGGAGGCCGAACCGTGTCTGGCTTAAGTACACGCACACTACATACCACACTAAATTTAGGCTTTCCCAAACTTAACCCTTTTCCAAGGTGAGATTGTTTGTGAATGGGGAGAGGAAACCGGAGAAATAATGGATCTATAGATTTTGGACCTTCAGTCATTGAATCCAACGTGAACAAGAAAAAGATTTGAATTGAATGTTCTGTTTGTTTACAAATTACACTTGCTCGAGGCCTAATTAGATTTGCACCATTTCACTAACCGCATGATAGGTAGCTTGTAGTATAGTGGATTATAGTACGTAGGTGCCCTACTTGTGATATAGAGGCTTCATGCTTCGCAAGGTAGTCGAAGTAACCATTTCACCAGTATTGTATTATTAAGCCGTTGTTGTACAACGAAGAGCCTTAGACGCTGTGAAACACTTGGTGTCACACAGCAGGAAAGGCTGACTACTCCGCGAGGTAAATAGTCACGATTGCGAGCGTGGCATTGTTAAAACCTGGCTATTTGTTCCACGAGGTGGAAGGGCGAGGTCAGGCCGAGAAGGACCTGGGTGTCTTGGATGGGTACACGCGGCGAGGAAAGTGAGCGTGTTAGAAAGTTCCTTATCAAAACCAATATTTAGCATAAGAATGCATGATAAGATTATTTTTTATTTTATTTTATTTTATTTATTTTGGATATCCAACAGTACAGTAGAGCATAATGATATTAAATACAATGAAAAAAAAACAAGTAAATGTAGACTACAGTACATAATAATAGGACATCATATCAAATAATTTTAAAAGCTTAACATACAATTTACGAAAAATGAGAAAAAAACAAAATTATAGGAACACACCTGAAACATACAGGGAATAGTACAGAGAGGATTGTATGTATTCTAGAATCATAACATGGGATTCTAACTCACTTAAGGATCAACGAAGAAGGTGTTGCAACCATTATGGCGACACATAAATAATACATTCATGCATATACTAGAGAGTGGAATTTTGAGTTATGTTATCAGTGCAAAGTTGGCGCTTTATCGCAATTTTGAACGAGTGTAGAGATTGAGTATGAAAAAAGTCAATGTTATTGAGCAGGTTGTTAAAATTGGAGGTGGCCCGGTTAGTAAAGAAATTTTTCCTAAGATTAGTTTTAGAGTGTGAAATAGAAAAAGTAGGTTTTGATCTGACATTGCGGTTTGGAATGTGAAGTGAGATATTTTCTAATAAATTTGGACAATCAATGATGTTATGAAATAGTTTAAACAAAAATAGTGAGTCTGCAGTTATTCGTCTAGATGATAGTGATGGTAAATTAAATTTTGATTTGATTATATCTAATATACCTACCTATGTTCAAGTTATTATGAATTCATATTGTATTACCATTATAAATGTCATTTTCTATGCCAATGTCTCGTTGTACAGGGTGGATTCATCGTCATCTTTACTTTACGATTTATTGTTGGAACGTGAAATCCGTGTACATCAGTCGTTATAGGTTAGGGCCGCGTTAGGTGACAGGGTAGGTATTAGAAAACTAGTACGGTAGGTAGGTTGTTCAAGGAAGCCGGGGTTCGCGAATCTGGAATATTGCGGAACACAACGAGAGTCCTATGCGAAACTAGACGATTTGGCCAAATATTTACCGTAAAATACTCGCGTATTTAAATCATTACAGGTGAAGACGAACGATAGGGACAGACCAAGAGTTAAGAAGAAGAGGGAAAAAGTGAGAGGTCACGGTCTGCGGGGGGTGAGTAATTATATATTTCTCGCATGCACTGTAGTTTCAGAATTATGTCGTTTTATTTCCTTTTAGGTTACGTACAGATATGTCTTGAAACGGCTCGGGAAAACGTGTCATCGATCGACAACCGTCGGTTCGCACGCGTTCGTAAGTTAAGGGCATGAATTCTTCCATCGGGAAGGCGATTCATGTCAACTGTTTATTCTAGCTTCCAGCGCATGTTTTTTCTATTTGTTTTCTATGTGTATTATGTAACATTTATTCCATTTAAAGTTAGTTTATTTGTATTTGTCAATTTTTCTAGTGTGATTAAGTAATTTTTGATATCCCTTTCTGTATCTTTATCGTTTGCAATTATAAAGAAAAATTCCCATGTCATTTGCATAAGTCATTGTTTTACCTTTCATTTCATACATTTTAAGGTCATTTTTGTATAGTAGGTATAGGTAAGGACCAAGTATGGAGCCTTGTGGTACTCCATATTCAATTATTTCTGTTGTACTATTGCTCTTGTTTATTTGTGTGTATTATTGCCTGTTAGTGAGGTAGCTTTTGAATATGGAGTAGGCTTTATTTATTATACCCAGGTTTTGAAGTTTTTTTGTAAGCGTTTCTATGTGTACTGTATCAAATGCTTTTTTGTAGTCCAGTATTAGGCCTGTAACCGTGTTAAAGTTTAAATTCAGAAACCTGCGAAGAGATGGAAGGAAAATTGGACCTTCTTCTCCCAGAAACCGTCCTTGAAGACCTGTGAAGAGATGGAAGGACAGTTGGACTTTCTTCTCCCAGGATATTCCACCTTCATAGGTAAAATGACCAAATACACTATGAAGAAAAAGAAGAAAAAAGTTTAAATTCAGATACCGTCCTGGAAGACCTGCGATGAGATGGAAAGACAGTTGGACCTTCATCTCCCAGGATACTCCTCCTTCATAGGTTAAATGACCAAGAAGAAGAAAAAAGTTTAAATCAAGAAACCATCCAGGAAGACCTGCGAAGAGATGGAAGGAAAATTGGACCTTATTCTCCCAGGATAGTCCACCTTCATAGGTAAAATGACCTAATACCGAATGAAGAAGAAAATTTTTTTAATTCAGAAACCATCCCGGGCGTGCATAGCATACATACATGGATACATACAAACATTCAAATTTGTAATATAGATGACTAAAGGGAAGGAAGGGACTGAAGTAATGGGAGATATAAAGGAACTGCAGTCCGTTCTGTCATAGTCCCTTTAAGCCCTCCTGTCTGCTATTTAAATATTTTTATAAACACTCAATTTACACAACAACGGACCATTGAATAAATTCCATGTACATCATTTTTAAAAAAATCCATTGTGGAATGTCAAATTAATAAAATCTCGGAAACCCCCCCCGGATGTGCATTGTTCAGTTGGATGGTATAGTTGTCGCCAAATGTCTTGAGCCGTTTCGCCGAAAAGGGGGCGATTAGCACATAGGTATATCGGCGAAGCAAAAAGACACAAAGTTGCGCTCTGTACACCCAGAAGCCAGGTTCAAGATGTTTGGCGAAAATTATATAAAAGCACATTAAGGACATACAAAGATACAAATGATATGGAATACTACAATTTTCACCTAAAGAAAGGGGATACCACTCCCAATGCCAGACTTACCTATAAATAACTATATTCAATAAGAGAATATAAAAAAACCAGTCGAACATGATTTTTTGTGACATTGCTATCTATTTAAAAGATAATTTTTTTTTCTATATTCATGTTTGCATGCAAAAGGAGTTCCGAATGAATTGGCGCATTTTTTTTCCTTCTCTAGCAAAAAAAAATCATATATGTATGCCCGAATGAGAAAGTTGATGCACTTTTAAACTTTTGGTTTTTCGCCCGAATGAGTGAATTGATGTTGTTTTAAATGTCCCGATTGAGCGAATGTCTTTCCACAAACAATGCATTCATGTGGTTTTTCGCCCGAATGAGTGAATTGATGTCGTTTTAAATGTCCCGATTCAGCGAATGTCTTTCCACAAACAATGCATTAGTGTGGTTTTTCACCCGAATGAACGTGTTGATGTAGTTTTAAAAGTCTCGTTTGAGTGAATGTCTTTCTACAAACAATGCATTTGTGTGGTTTTTCACCCGAATGAACGTGTTGATGTAGTTTTAAAAGTCTCGTTTGAGTGAATGTCTTTCTACAAACAATGCATTCATGTGGTTTTTCGCCCGAATGAGCGAGTTGATGTCGATTTAAATCTCCCTTTCTAGTGAATGTCTTTCCACAAACGATGCATTCATGTGGTTTTTCGCCCGAATGAGAGAGTTGATGTACTTTTAAATCTTCCTTTCTTGTGTATGGCTTTCCACAAACAATGCATTTGTGTGGTTTTTCGCCCGAATGAAAGAGTTGATGTCGTTTTAAATATTGTGTTTTAATTGTCTTTCCACAAACAATGCATTCGTGTGGTTTTTCGCCCGAATGAGTGAATTGATGTTGTTTTAAATATCCCGATTGAGCGAATGTCTTTCCACAAACAATGCATTCGTGTGGTTTTTCACCCGAATGAGTGAATTGATGTCGTTTTAAATGTCCCGATTCAGCGAATGTCTTTCCACAAACAATGCATTCGTGTGGTTTTTCACCCGAATGAGTGATTTGATGTCGTTTTAAATGTCCCGATTCAGCGAATGTCTTTCCACAAACAATGCATTCGTGTGGTTTTTCACCCGAATGAGTGAATTGATGTCGTTTTAAACTTCCCGATTCAGCGAATGTCTTTCCACAAACAATGCATTCGTGTGGTTTTTCACCCGAATGAGTGAATTGATGTTGTTTTAAAAGTCTCGTTTGAGTGAATGTCTTTCCACAAACAATGCAGTCGTGAGGTTTTTCGCCCGAATGAGCGAGTTGATGTCGTTTTAAATCTTCCTTTCTAGTGAATGGCTTTCCACAAACAATGCATTTGTGTGGTTTTTCGCCCGAATGAGCGTGTTGATGTAGTTTTAAAAGTCTCGTTTGAGTGAATGTTTTTCCACAATCATGGCATTCATGTGGTTTTTCGCCCGAATGAGTGAATTGATGTTGTTTTAAACATTTCGTTTGAGTGAATGTCTTTCCACAAACAATGCATTCATGTGGTTTTTCGCCCGAATGAGTGAATTGATGTCGTTTTAAATATTTCGTTTGAGTGAATGTCTTTCCACAAACAATGCATTCGTGTGGTTTTTCGCCCGAATGAGTGAGTTGATGTAGTTTTAAATCTTCCTTTCTAGTGAATGGCTTTCCACAAACAATGCATTCGTGTGGTTTTTCGCCCGAATGAATGAATTGATGTCGTTTTAAATATATCGTGTGAGTGAATGTCTTTCCACAAACAATGCATTCGTATGGTTTTTCGCCCGAATGAGTGAGTTGATGTAGTTTTAAATCTTCCTTTCTAGTGAATGGCTTTCCACAAACAATGCATTTGTGTGGTTTTTCACCCGAATGAGTGAATTGATGTCGTTTTAAACTTCCCGATTCAGCGAATGTCTTTCCACAAACAATGCATTCGTGTGGTTTTTCACCCGAATGAGTGAATTGATGTTGTTTTAAAAGTCTCGTTTGAGTGAATGTCTTTCCACAAACAATGCATTCGTGAGGTTTTTCGCCCGAATGAGCGAGTTGATGTCGTTTTAAATCTTCCTTTCTAGTGAATGGCTTTCCACAAACAATGCATTCGTGTGGTTTTTCGCCCGAATGAGTGAGTTGATGTAGTTTTAAATCTTCCTTTCTAGTGAATGGCTTTCCACAAACAATGCATTTGTGTGGTTTTTCACCCGAATGAGTGAATTGATGTCGTTTTAAACTTCCCGATTCAGCGAATGTCTTTCCACAAACAATGCATTCGTGTGGTTTTTCACCCGAATGAGTGAATTGATGTTGTTTTAAAAGTCTCGTTTGAGTGAATGTCTTTCCACAAACAATGCATTCGTGAGGTTTTTCGCCCGAATGAGCGAGTTGATGTCGTTTTAAATCTTCCTTTCTAGTGAATGGCTTTCCACAAACAATGCATTCGTGTGGTTTTTCGCCCGAATGAGTGAGTTGATGTAGTTTTAAATCTTCCTTTCTAGTGAATGGCTTTCCACAAACAATGCATTTGTGTGGTTTTTCACCCGAATGAGTGAATTGATGTCGTTTTAAACTTCCCGATTCAGCGAATGTCTTTCCACAAACAATGCATTCGTGTGGTTTTTCACCCGAATGAGTGAATTGATGTCGTTTTAAACTTCCCGATTCAGCGAATGTCTTTCCACAAACAATGCATTCGTGAGGTTTTTCACCCGAATGAGCGAGTTGATGTCGTTTTAAATCTTCCTTTCTAGTGAATGGCTTTCCACAAACAATGCATTCGTGTGGTTTATCGCCCGAATGAGTGAGTTGATGTAGTTTTAAATCTTCCTTTCTAGTGAATGTCTTTCCACAAACAATGCATTCGTGTGGTTTTTCGCCCGAATGAGTGAATTGATGTCGTTTTAAATATTTCGTTTGAGTGAATGTCTTTCCACAAACAATGCATTTGTATGGTTTTTCACCCGAATGAGCGAGTTGATGTCGTTTTAAATTATCCTTTCTAGTGAATGTCTTTCCACAAACAATGCATTCGTGTGGTTTTTCGCCCGAATGAGCGAGTTGATGTCGTTTTAAATCTCTCGTTTGAGTGAATGTCTTTCCACAATCATGGCATTCGTGTGGTTTTTCACCCGAATGAGTGAATTGATGTTGTTTTAAACGTCTTGATTCAGCGAATGTCTTTCCACAAACAATGCATTCATGTGGTTTTTCGCCCGAATGAATGAATTGATGTCGATTTAAATTTCCCTTATGAGTGAATGTCTTTCCACAAACATTGCATTCATGTGTTTTTTCGCCCGAATGAGTGAGATGATGTGGTTTTAAACTTTTCTTTCGAGTGAATTGCTTTCCACAGACATTGCTTTCATATGGTTTTTTGTCCGAATGAGTAAGTTTTTTTTTGTGTCGGTGTCCTCTTTGAGAAAATATGTTCCTAGATTCGTTAGAAATATGCAGCAGTGTATTTATTTTGTTTTCATTTTGAATTAATGAATGCTGGTCAATTTTTTTTGTTAAATCTACTTCATATTCTTCAATTGGGAAATCAGGAAATCCTTCAAGCCCACACATATACTTGTCTACTGGAGTATATTTGTCTTTTATTATTATTTTTGGCTCTTGGTTTACTGTGTTCTCCATTGTCTAAAAAAAGATTTATGAATATTAAATACGAAATACTTTACTGATTTTTAGTTTCAATGTATGTAAAAGCTATATGTATATAAATTTCTTTTGGAGTATTGGATGATTTATTTAAAAAATCATATTACGCTGACCGCCGTGGCACAGTTGGTAAGCCGATTGGTTTCTGTGCGGGCGTCCTGGGTTCGATTCCCAGGAGAGGAGAATTTTATTTAAATTAATTTCTCACGCAAATATTGCTTCTCTGGGCTGGAAACACTGGTTAGTTGGAAGAAATTGCCATACGGCTATAAACTCGCCACTTGTACAAGGTGCAAGGAATTGTTCATTATTATTATTAAAGCCGGTTGAATTTTTTGACATGTCATTCATTTGACATGTCAGCATATAATCATTTTGCTCTGTATAAAGAATTGAAAAAGTGACAGTTAAAAGTTAATAAACCCAAGTTAAACTAACTTCATTTTACACTCCAAACGTATTAATCTAACCTTAATATTAAAAGACTGTGACTATTAAGTTTTCTTATCTTTAAACAAAAAATCTAATTCGAAAAGTTTTCAATCAACGAACAAGTGACAGTGTCAATAAGGTCTAAATTTGAAAAACAAAACTAGTGCGTGTATTCTATAGGCTAATCCCATTCACTGCTGCCAACCGCTAAGTATCGCGGCAGCCACTCCGCCGGTAACAAACCAGGGCTGCATAAACCAATGGCCCGCACAATCTCAAGTCTCTTTGTTTCGTCAATTATATAAATATGCTTACATACTATTCTATGTTATAATGTTGTATTGAATTTGTTGCGGACGGGCGGGTGAATTACAGTGAATATGGAAAATAATACAACTGCAGCGGATATTATAAGTAGTATAAAAAGCAATTTAAACAAAATTACAACGGCGAAAGAATTAAAAACTAAATCATGTTTGGAACAATTAATTAGCGCACTGGAAGATAAAATGAACAATGATAAATTGGAATTGCAAGATAGAATCATTGAACTACAAGAAACAATAATTACAAATAGTTTGCATTATTCAAACAAATTGGAACAAATTATCGATAACCATAAAACTTACTCTCAAGTAACCTCTACAGTAGAAAATAAAGGAGTTGTAATACCCACAAAAAAACACACAATACTATTATCTTCAAAAAATATCAAAGCTATAGAAATAAGAAAGGAAATTGGAAGGAAAATTGATCCAACAAAATTAAAAATCGGAGTCACTGAAATGAAACAAACCAGTGATGAAAAAATGATAATATCGTGCTCAAAAAAGGAAGATTCACTAAAACTTATGAAGGAAATTAACAAAGTAATAGGTAGTAATGTCAATGCTGAAGAGATGAAAAAGAAGAAGCCGCTTCTAATCTTAAAAAGACTACAGTGTCATCTTACTGAAGACGAAATAATAAAAGGAATTATTTACCAAAATGAAGAGATGATTAACGCTCCTCAAGAAGACTTTAAATTAATAAAAGAGATTACATTTAAAATGAAAGATGGAAAGAACCAAGACATAACAAACTCTAACTATATTATTCAAACAACTGGAACATGGAGGAAGATTCTTATTAAAAAAGGAAAAATAAACTTGAAATATCAAAGAATCGTTATTGAAGACTGCAATCCCCTAATGCAATGCTACCACTGTCTAAAATTTGGACACACTGCCCTGAGATGCTTGAACAAGACACAACCACCAACTTGTCCTCATTTCACTAAGGATCACATATTAGCTAAATGCCCAAATATAAAATCTGAACCAATCTGTAACAACTGTTGTGTTCAAAACGAACGATTTAAAAAAAACATAGACACTAACCACCGAGCGAACTATCAACATTGCGAATACCGCCAAAGAATGTCGCAATACGCTAAAGATCGCATTGAGTATGACTAATAAGGGTGATTTCTATATATTACGCCATCAAACGAGAAGAACCATGGATGAACACGTAAATAGTTTCCTTGGATATTCAGGTTTTACATTGTATCACTTGAACAAACGTACCATCAAAGTATATTATGACGAGTTTCTAGTTTTAATAAAAACACTAAATTACCTACTGGACTATATAGTGCTGAATCTTCCCGAATACCATGCATTAATAACTAAGCTTATTAGAAATGGTGGAGTTCCAATATCTGTGTTAAACCGATATAATGAACTTGAAGTCAAGGAGGTAAACTTAGTGAGTCATGTTCATTTTTTGAATGTTTTTCTTAAGTGTAACAATACTAGTTTTAACATTTTCGGTATATATCGTACCCATGCATCGGTAGTATACTATTTTGCAGATGATCTAAAAAAAATATTATTGCTTTCGAAAATACTAAAAATAATATTATGAGAGACATAAAATTAAATATAATAAATGAGCGCCCCTGTAGCGATAAAGAATCATACCTCAATATGCTGGCGAAATTCAATTATCTGTCCTACTCAAATTCACTAACCAAAAACTTTCAAGGTCAACGTTCCCGCTCACATGGATCATATTATATTTACAAATGTTACAAATGTCTTAAATGTTTTAAATTAATCATAATCATGGAAAGAACTATCTCTCATTTGAATGTGAAATGTGATATATAATATCAAATTGAAATACAAATGCAGTTTAAATTTATATAATTTGTATGATATTTTAATGATTTACATATTTAAAAATATGAAAAAAAATGATTATAAACATGACTATGTGTGATTATCTCATGACGGAAATTGATCGAAATTTTAATGTAAAGGAAAATATTTGTTATAAATCTGATAAATGTAACGATATCTTAAATAATGTTCAAAATAGCCTAATCATACTGCACTTAAATATAAGAAGTATGCAAAGGAATATTGATGAATTTTTAGTTATGTTGAATTCACTACAAAACAAACCGGGCTGTATTATTCTTACTGAAGCTCACATAAATAAATATTCAGAAAATTATTATATACCAAATTATAGATACTTTAAGACTATGTATGAAATTAATAAAAAAAGTGGCATATCTATGTTTATTGATGAAAAATACACGGTAACATCTGTTACGGAAGAAACTATACAGTCTAACAGTAATACTGTGTTTCAATAAAAAAATATAGTTTATTGTTATAGGATTGTATCCAACACATAAATCAAATGTTTTTTATTTTATTGAACAATTAAAGGAACTGATTATGAAATACAAAGGAAATAACATTATAATTACAGGTGATATGAATATAAACATCGCACAAAATCATGATAGTAGAGAAAAATCGGAATATATTAATATGATGACAGAAATGAATTTGAAATTGTGCTTGCTAAATTTTACGAGAGAAATAGATGGACAATCAGCATCCTGTCTCGTTGATATTAGAAGAATTAACTCATTAAACTCCATTATATGGAAAAACCACATCACTGACCACCATATGTGCATTCTTACACAAAAACTTGATGACACTTCAAACAACGACAAAAAAAACAAACTTAACATGTACAAAAAAACAGACCACGAAAAAGTAAAAGCAAGTTTAGAATTAGAAACATGGTCTAACGTATATAATTCAACTGATAGTGACAATTGTGCATACAAATTCAATACCATACTAAGCAGGCATATTGAGGATGCTACATTCATATGGAGAACTTATAAAGCAAAATATAAAAAAATACAACCGTAGATTTCACATGGCATTGTAGTGTCTATTAGAGAAAGAGAAAAACTCTACAAACTCGCTAAAAGATTTCCACAACAAATGAGCATTTATAAGAGGTATAGAAATATGATAACTAAATTGATAAGGTATGCTAAAGAAAATTATTATAAAAGAAAAATTGATTTAGCAGAAAATAACAGTAAAAAAATATGAGACACTTTCAATGAAATTATCGGGAAACGTAATAAAAATTATATTATGTACAAGAAGATGTATAAATAAATAAAATATAAACTATAGACATAGATGACACATCTGTCAGTGTCAACAAGGAACCAATCAAGTGTGCAAATGTATTTAATAATTACTTTAGTAATGTTGGGAAAGAACTTGCATACAATGCAGCTGTCATAGAGAAGAACGTATCGATCGAGAGAACACCTCTCTCCAGAAAATATGTCGATATTTAATGACATTTCAACAGAAGACATTAATAAAATTATAAAATCGTTGAGAGGTGGTTCTGCACCAGGATTTGATGGAATTACTGTCTTAATACTGAAACAAAATGCTGATAAATTATCCTACCCTATAGCACATATGGTTAACGTTAGTCTTTCAAGCGGTATATTTCCTTCTATCTACAAACAGACAATTATAACTCCCATATACAAATCAGGAGATCCAAAAAATGTAACTAACTATCGACCCATATCCTTAGTGTCTAATGTTGCCAAAATTTATGAAAAAGTTATTAAAAAACAAATGACGCAATATATTGAGATAAAATAAATGTACTAAGTCCTAATCAATTTGGATTCAGGGAAAAAATGGGTACCCAAGATGCCATTGCCACATTAACCTCACATGTCTACAAAACACTGGACAATGGAAATAAATGTATAGGTATATTTCTGGACCTTCGTAAGGCATTCGATAGTGTATCGCATGATAAACTCATAAATAAACTGAATAAAATAGGAATTACTGGGAACGCAAAAAAATGGATTCAAAGCTACTTATACAAAAGAAAACAGTCTGTCAGAATTAATAATCTTACGAGCGACTTTAAAACATCCCAATTCGGAATTCCGCAAGGAACTGAACTTGGACCTATATTATTTATTCTCTATGTTAATGACCTACTCAAACTTAGTGTTAAGGGGAAAATTATTTCTTTTGCTGACGATACAGTAATATTGAATGAAAATACTAATTGGAGTGAGGTAACTAATGATGCTAATAATGATATTAACATTGCAAAAAAATGGTTCAATGATAACCTGTTATCTTTGAATATTGATAAAACATACTTTATTCCATTCACGCTAACTGGTAATGCTCCTAGTGATCTGATCCTGAAAATTCACCAACACGAAATAAATACAGAATCTTGCTAAGATAACTGTACAGAACTTAACCGTAGGAACAGTGTTAAATATCTTGGTATCACAATAGACAATAATGTGAAATGGAAAGAACATATAAACATATTGGTCAATAGAATAAGGAAATTGTTTTACGTATACATAAAATTGCGATAAATCGTACCAATTAAAACAAGTTTATTATGCGTTAGCCCAGTCTTTACTACAATATGGAATAATAGGATGGGGAGCAGCATTTAAAACTAATTTGAAAACTCAATTATTAAAATCATTCTTAAAAAAACGTTCGACTTTCCAACTAATCAACTATACCATGAATTCTCTGTCCCTAATTTATTCGCTCTTTATAGAAGAGCCTCAATTTGTCAGATTTTCAAGGATTATTTAGTGTCCAAATTGTATCCTAACTCCAACATTAGCCGTCATCCAAGAAGGATGGGTGATACCTTTATTAAGGACAACTACCGCCCAACTACACTACACTTACCAAGGTATAATATGGTATAATGAGCTGAATGGGAGATATAAGTTCAATAATACATCTGGTTTTTCAAATTTCAGACAGACAATAAAATCTCTCATAACCTAATATTGTATTGCGATTTAAGTATATATAAATATTTATAGATTTGGTTTTTTTATGTTATAAGTTAGGTATACATAAATATTTATAGATTTGGTGGAATCCCCTCCAAAGCCCGAGTGTAAGCTCTTATTGGAGGGTAATGTTATTAAATATTAAGTAATTGTAAGATATATTGTAACAACTGTATTATGTATCACTTTTATTCTTTATCAAATAAATAAATAATAAAAAAAAATAAATGTTGTTATGAATAGAGTTCTCAACATTTTTTGATGTAGTTACCACAGCAATTGGTGACCGGACAAATCGTTAAAGTCAAATCAGAAAACGACATAACAGAACAGCGACAAATCAACACACAGTCAAAACAACACATTGACAAATCAGTACACTGACAAATAAGAACGGTGATAATACAACACATAGACAAAACAGAACATTTCTAATACGATTTCAAAGAGATTATGAAATCAGACAATGTCAATAACAATATAAACTTGAAAATAAATTTTATTTCACCGACATTTTAATAAGCGAAATATCGATGTTTATTAACGTGATATCAGCCATATACCTACATATTATGTATCTTTAAATTCTCCAGATACCTAAAAAATATTTTTTTCACGGCATATAACCCGCAATGTGGGGGTTACCAGCGACAGGTGCCTCCCAGGAAGCTTTTTTTATCTGACACATTTCTTGAATGTATTGTGGTGCCAGGTAGTTCAAAGCATTAAACATCGACAAACAAGTTTTGTAGTCAACTCGCCCTGGACACTTCAACCAGTATAATTAGTTTAGTAGTGGAGCTATATGAAATAGTTTTTCCGCACAAAAAATAAGAAATATGAATACATAGTCTATAAATATTTATGAATATTATAGAGGTACGTAAATTTATCCTACTGTCGATTTATTCAAGAGAATTAATTTCTCTAAACAGATCGACAGTTTTAAGACAAGACGCGTGGGTACTATGAAAGAAGGAACATTTCGTATGGCGTAGTGGACTTTTTGCATGCTAAAATCAGCAATTTAAAGGCTTCGCACCATGTATACTATGTTCCATATAGAGATGAATTCGGAATAAAACATTTGATTCGATGATTCCACTGCGAATCACAGTGGAAATTACCACTATAGGCTGGGCGCTGATTATTCCACTATGAATCTCTGGGAAATCACCCTCGGTTTGCTTATTTTAATTACTCCTCGAATATTTTTTAATTGCAAATACACAAACATTGGAATGAAATATTTGATTCGATGATTCCGCTGCGAATCACAGTGGAAATTACCGCTATAGGCTGGGCGCTGATTATTCCACTATGAATCTCTGTGAAATCACCCTCGGTTTGCTTATTTTAATTACTCCTCAAATATTTTTTAATTGCAAATATGCAAACATTGGAATAATAATAATAATAATTTGTATCGCGCCGTTTAATGATTCAAGATCATTCCAAGGGCGCTGTTATTTAGATAGATATTATATTGCTCTACGAAACAAAACTGTTTTCAGTCCTTTAGAGAAAGTGCTCTTACTATTTGCACTGCGGACATCTAGAGGCAATTTATTCCACTTTATAGGACCACTCACACCAAAGCATCGATCATAGTAAGCCATCGATCATCGATCATAGGCTCTGTCCAACTCCTTTAGGGAGTTGATACTCTGTGATCCAGAAGACCTAAGTGTGAGATGCCTCCCAGAGAGATCTTTTCTCTGACACAGCTCTTGTATGTATTGTGGTGCTAGGTTATTTAAAGCATTAAACACCGTTAAGCAGATTTTGTAGTCAACTCGCTCTGGACACTTCAACCAATGCAATTCGTTAAGTAGTGGAGTTATGTGACATCGTTTTTCCGCTCCATAAATGAGCCTTGCCGCTGCATTAAACACCATCTGTAATCTATCGAGCTGATACTTTGGCAATCCATCATAGATGCCATTACAGTAATCTAGCCGAGACACAACGAAAGCATTTATAAGTGTTTTTGTCTCATTTTTGGGCAGGCTTCGACGAATGTTTTTCAGTTGTCTTAGTTGGAAAAAGCATGAACTGACTGTTTTAGAGATTTGCAGGTCAAGAGACAACTTATTGTCTAAGTGTACACCCAAAAACTTGACACTTGCAGACGGCAAGAGTTTTTCTCCGTTGATGTTAATAGGAGTACTTTCAATGAGGTGCTGTCGCCGTGGTGGAAGCTACCCACATAAACTCTGTTTTTGTTGGGTTTAATTTTAGCTTGTTATGAGACATCCACGTAGCGACTTTTTCGATGCACTCAGCAGTATCCACTTCCAGACGGTTTTTGTTCATGGGACTACAAAATTTGAATAACAAGCGGTCGTCAGCGTAAGCGAAAGAGTCAAATCCTTGATTTTGAATTATATTATCAAGTTGTTTTATGTATAAAATAAATAAAATTGGTCCGAGCACCGATCCCTGAGGCACTCCAAACTTTACAATTTCCGGTAAAGACGTATTATTATTTATCCTCACAGACTGGCATCTTCCTGAAATATATGAGGTCATCCATTTTAGAAAATTTCCACAAATTCCGTATTCGCGTTCCAAGAGTCGAAGGAGAATTTCGTGATCAACAGTATCAAAAGCAGCACTCATGTCAAGAATTGACACTAGAGCAATATTCCCAGATTCAATTCCTGCAATAAGATCGGACAGTATTCTCATTAGTACAGTGATTTTGTCTGTACGCTGATTGTTTTTTCGGAAACAGATCGTGTTCTTTTAAATACTGCGTCATTTGATTTACAACTGCTCTTTCAAGTAATTTTGAAAGCACTGGTAAATTGGAAATTGGCCTGTAGTTTCCAGCATCTTCCGGATCCAGATTTGACTTCTTTAAAATGGGTGTTATGATAGAAGTTTTTAGAATTTTTGGAACTCTCATTGTTTCGATCATCGAAAGATTAATTACTCTGGTTATAACAGGAGCCAATTCATTTACGCAGCTTTTCAAGAGCCATGTTGGAATAGGATCTAGTGTGCATTGCTTATTTTGACAGGCCATTATCATTTTTGATACTTCTTCCTCGGTTACTGCTTGGAGCATTTCCATTTTTGCATATGTTCTTTGCTGTCCACTTTCAATAGATGTTTTATTTGAAGTGCTTACAGAATTGCGAATATTTTCTACTTTTTTGGAGAAAAAGTTAGCAAGATTTTGTGCATTTAGAGATGTTTTTAATGCTGAAATATCTTTTTCTCTCACCATATCCAGGTTTTGCCACAGCTTTTTTGGGTCGTCTTTATCAGATTCAATTTTATGTACCCAGTAGGAGGCCTTTTTGTTTTTGGTTATATCTCTGTATCTTTTTTGCGAGGCGAGCCATTCTTGTCGGCTCAAAGGTGTTTTGAGTTTTTTATATCGTCTTTCAAGTTTTCTCATTTCCTTTTTACTCTCGCGACATTTAGAGAGTCAAACCATCTACTATCGTTGGGTCGCTTTCGGACTATTTTAGTTTTAGTTGGAGCAAAATCGTCAATTAAATAGGATAATGTATGGCTATACAAAGTTATTATGTTACCAAGGGAGGCACTTGAGATAAGATCAGTGTCACACAAAGATGATTTTTTAAGTGCAAGCGTAAAATCTTCCGAAGTAAACTTTGTCCAGTCTCTACTTGACACAGCTTTATAGACTGGAGGCGAAAGGGAAAATTTTACTTTGATGACAACAAGTCTGTGATCAGATAGGCCAATATCTATCACTTTGACATAACTCGGGTTTCAAATCTTTATGTGACATAGCTACATCCAAAATACCACCCGCATCGTGGGTTGGTGAATCTACCCATTGTACATAGCCAAAATCATTTATAATTCTGTTTAATTTAATAGTGATACTGTCTGTATATATTTCAAAATGTACGTTTAGATCCCCAACTAAGAAAACAGGACATGAGTAAATGATAAGCTGTTCTAGAAAAGAAGAAAAGTCGTGTAAAAATGAATTAGTTGCAGACTTAGATCCCGGCCGGTAAATTGTTATTATAATTAAAGATGCCCCATTTGCTGAAATTTGACACCCCACGTATTCAAAAGTTTGATATGTTTTTTTAATTGAAATATTTTGAATTCTAAATTGATCGTTGGATATAATTGCTACTCCCCCATGGTTGATAAAATTAACTGAATCTACAGAGGAAACTATTTCGCGTGCTTTTTCAACCACGGTAAAATTACGATTTTTAAGAGCTGTAATTGACGACGATTGACTATTTTCATGCCATGTCTCACAAATAGCCAGGACACTAAGGTCATTGGTGCTGAACAATTCTTTAATGTCGTCAATTTTATTATTTACGGATCTGGCGTTCCATATACCTATTTTCAAAAAGTTGGGATCTACTTTATTTCTATTTTGTTTATGTGACAAAAGTTTATGTAGGTAATTTTTTACTCGTTTTCCCGCGCGACATCCCCTATGCCGTTTAATCTGTCCACTCTGTAATGATGACAGCAGTGCGAGGCCATTTTTTATATTAAGTGGTAAACATTTGATTCGATGATTCCACTGCGAATCACAGTGGAAATTACCACTATAGGCTGGGTGCTGATTATTCCACTATGAATCTCTGGGAAATCACCCTCGGTTTGCTTATTTTAATTACCTACTCCTCCAATATTTTTTAATTGCAAATACACAAACATTGGATTTTTTCCTGTCGGGAGTTAAATGAAATTTTTACTGACATACCTCTTAACATCTCAATAGAAACGAAGTTGGGGTATAATAGAAGAACCAGGAACTCAAGGCACCCACAGGGCTTACGACCTGTCATCGGCTGGTTTACGTGATCATAAAGTGATTTATGCCACTGTTAATCACTGTTGGAAAATCCACCAATAGTTTGTTGAAATTTATCCTATACCTATATATGCTGGCTGATTTTTTGTCCATTATGCCGCTTTTTTTCATCAAATTTGATGTTCAAGAAAAAGCAGGTATAGCCTAGTAGAGAACTAAATATGGAAAAAAATGAAAACAATATTTAATGAAGTAAATCTACGTAGGTAATAGCTTGAAAAGCGAGTACCTACACATAATTTGTTTCATATAAATTGATCTAAAGTGACTTGTATAATATTCAGTTTCGTTGCTTAAAATGGTTTTTACATTGTTCATGGATATTGTTTCTAGGATGTCAATTTTAGGTACCTACCTATATGTGTTATGAAAGGATATCGTTTAGAAAGTTGCACAACTCAACAAGCGAATGCCACATGTTTCGGTTGTAATAAAATGTGTTGACCGTAACAGGATCGATTTCAGATAATTTAATTCTTCGTATTGTGCCTAGGAAGATTAAAAAATTGAATAAAATAAATATTAGTTTAAATGGAATTTTCGTTGTAAACGTATCGAAAATGAAAACATTGCGAATTTATATGTATCTATAGAAAATTAACATTTCCTTATATTGAAAGAGACAATTATAATTATACAAAAAATCAATGCCGTGATTTAATTAAAAAAGAAATCCAAACACCCTCAAGTTATAAAAAAGAGAAAAATGTTACATTAAAAAAGCTTGAAGTAATCTAATGTAAAAAGAGAACCGGAAGAGGTTTATTATTATTATTTGTTCCTGGGCAGGCAGCTGTAGCTGATGTACCCAGACAATGACAATTTCACATCACTGGAAGTCCATTCCAATCATTCACAACTCTTATTACTCAGGAAATTCTTTTTTGGATTCATCCTGAAATTGCATTTGTCTAATTTTAGAGTATGTCCTCTCAGATGTGTATTCCTGTTCAGATGAAACATAGTAAGAAGCACCGGGCAGTCATAGTAATCATTCAGAATTTTGTGTGTCTCTATCAGGTCTCCTCTCCTCCTTCTGTCAGCCAAGGTTGTCAAATTCAGGGCATCCAGTCTTTCCTCATAGGACAGATTACTCAAACCTGCAGCCGATTTCGTAAATTTTCTCTGCACTCTCTCCACCAACTGAATATCTTTTTCGAAATATGGATTCCAAATCTGAAACCCATACTCAATAATTGGTCTCAGATACGTCTTGTATAATTTACCAAGTAGAGCAGGTGGGAGACAACTGAAAGCTCTCTTAATGAGATACATGACACTGTTAGCTTTCTTGGTCATTGCTATTAAGTGTGACTCCCATTTTAAGTTATGAGATATAATAACACCCAAATCCTTCTGCTCTTGGACCGGTTTAAGTTGGATGCCATCTAGGGTGTATACAATCTTTGGGTTCGTATTGCCCAAATGTAGCACTGTGCATTTATCAGCATTAAGATGGAGCAACCACTCTTTGGTCCAAGTCAGTACAGCATCTAGATCCCTTTGTAACTGAGCAGCGTCTGTAAGAGGGTTTCCAAAGAACTTGGTGTCATCAGCAAACAGTTGCACCGAGCTATCAATAAATGATGGTAGGTCTGAGATGTACAAAGTGAAAAGAACCGGACCCAGCACAGATCCCTGAGGAACGGAGCTCAACACCCGTCTCTCGCTTGACAATTCGCCACCAACTCTAGTTTGGAAGGTTCTGCCATTGAGAAAACTACTAAGCCATGAGAGTAGTCTACCCCTTATACCCAAGTGATGGAGTTTGTGAACCAATCTTCTCAGTGGAACGGAGTCAAAAGCCTTCTGGAAATCAAGATAGATCACGTCGACCGGTTCGTTGTTATCAATACTCTTACTCCAACTGTCAAGACAGAGAAGCAGGTTAGTTATCACAGAATGACCAGGCATAAAACCATGTTGGTCAGGCCCGACAATGTTATTTCTTTTTATGAAATCACGGAGCTGTTGGACAATGATCATTTCCATGCATTTACATAATATGCATGTCAAGCTGATAGGTCGGTAGTTGTTTGGATCCAGGCGGTTCCCCTTTTTTATATACTGATAAAATCCAATATAAATATTGTATTTGAAATAAAATCTATTATATTGAATACGTCTCCCTCCACAATCTGTCCGTGGCCGTGGACGCATGTGCGCGTATTGCCAGTAAAATAATTTTACCCAAATTTATTTTACGCTTTCAAAATATTTTTCCAATATAAAAAAATAATTGAAACGAAAAAGTACAAAATTATCGTTTAAAATGTATTTTAAATATCAATTAACAGTATTATTGTTCAAAAAGTAATTTTAAACATCAATTTTATCAAACGTTATTAACAAATCTGCGGAATACGTAATTGAATACTGGCAGCATTCTGCATACGCGTCAGATGACGTTTGAGGTGAGTATTATTAAACGTCAAAATAGCTGTGCCTGGGGAGGTCTTCGATCTAATACATCGTGCTGGCGAGCTTTTCCAAATGCATACATAGTTTGCGAATCACTTTGGTTAAAGTACATAAGATAATCTATAAAACTGAACGATATGAAAATCTATAAAACTGTTATTATGTCCAGGACCCTTTTCAGGAGCCACGTTAGACAGGAATAATTAATTTGTTTTGTTACCACCAGTGAGTACATGCAACATGAAATCAAAGGTGGGCTGATTAAAAAAACAGGAAACGATACATATCATACCTTGCATTTGTTTAAATATATCATCTGATATAACAATACCTTTTAATATGTGTAAAAAAGTTTCTAAAGTTGACATATGGCCAAACTTTTGATCGTGTTGGACCACTACTATCAGAACCTATATTAAAATGTCGGGTGTTCCAGGGTACGCTCACAATCTGCATTAAAAGAACAAATTTTAGAAGGGTCACGTCAAGGAATTATTTCAAATGGATGTTTTCAATTTTAGGGCAGGTCTATTGGATCACTCATCTAATAACAATGTAAATTAAATCATGATAACTTTGTATTGACTGATAATATATGTATGTCCTTAATCATATATATGCTTTGAACAACATTTTGAAAATATTTATGTAAACTTGTTACTACAGATATATTTTTTTTTAATATTTTTTTTCTGTTATGTAATCCCGAATACTGCTTCTTTAAATTTTGACCTAAAATTTTAAGCCAACTGCTCCAGCATGAAAGTAAATGTCACTTTTTGCCCAAAGATTCAAAATTAATACTTTGCCCAGTTTTAACTGACCATACTGAAAAAAAATGTACTAGGTGAGTTTGGCAAGTGACTTCAAAATTTGGCGCATTTAACAAGGATTCCAAAATGGTATGACACTTGATATTTTATTTCTTACATTGCGGACATTTTTTTCTTTTCCAATAAAACACAAGTTTCAACATTTTTTTCTTACTTACTTAAAAATGATTTTAATGTACCCGAGGCTTTTCTCAAGGCCGTAACTTTAATATTCCAGTTAGAGTGAGACGGAAAGAGTGATTTTATGAAGTGTGAGCGAGACAGATACTGACTCTAACGTGATAGAGACGACGGTGAGGATCATCGATAGTGTGAGAGAGACAGATAGTGACGCCGGTTATTCCAGTTTAAATTCTAGTTAGAATTAGAAGGACAGAGTCTTTTTATGAAGTGTGAGCGAGACAGATAGTGACGCTATTAATTTAAAAATATTATATTTAAGAAATTACCGCCGTCACTATCTGTCTTTCTCACATTTTCAATGATCTTCTCCGTCTCTATCACGTAAGCGTATCTATCTCGCTCACACTTCATAAATTGACTCTGTCTGTCTAATTCTAACTAGAATTTAAGCTGGAATATCCGGCGTCACTATCTGTCTCTCTCACACTATCAATGATCCTCACCGTCGCCTCTATCACGTTAGCGTCACTATCTGTCTCGCTCACACTTTATAAAATGACTCTGTCCGTCTCACTCTAACTGGAATATTAAAGTTACGGCCTTGAGAAAAGCCTCGGGTACATTAAAATCATTTTTAAGTAAGTAATAAAAAAATGTAATAACTTGTGTTTTATTGGAAAAGAAAAAAATGTCCGCAATGTAAGAAATAAAATATCAAGTGTCATACCATTTTGGAATCCTTGTTAAATGCGCCAAATTTTGAAGTCACTTGCCAAACTCACCTAGTACATTTTTTTTCAGTATGGTCAGTTAAAACTGGGCAAAGTATTAATTTTGAATCTTTGATTGGGCAAAAAGTGACATTTACTTTCATGCTGGAGCAGTTGGCTTAAAATTTTAACCAACAGATGGCGCCAGCGGCGCTAAGCTAATTCTTGCCATTTCCTGAACATCGATAGTTCTATTGCAACAATATTTTGGCTATTTACGGCCCGATCGTATATATCGAACTTCGAACCCATGATGAATATGTATAAGATTATTTATTTTTGAATTGTGATTAAATCTAAATGAAAAAAAAATAATAAAAAGTTTGTAAACCACTCCCAAGATGCAACAAATGCACTTGTTTGGTTGAAGACACAATACGTGTTCTTTCAAAAGATTGAGCATAATGAGTAGATCAATGACGCTGTCTCTTTCTCACTTGTCTGCTGTACATTAATCCCACATGAGTATGAGTGAAACAAATAACATAAAATAGCAGGCATTCACAAAACGACAAAAAAAGGTCTGCCACATGTGTCCAGTGTCCACCCCATGATGTCGACCCATCGAAGGGTATTTATTGTTTATCTTTTTAGGCGCGAATATTTATCACATAAAATAATTAAATATTACTTATTTTTATTGTTTTTAAACTAATAATGACAAGTGTTCTATATCATATTTTTAAAGATTACACCAAGTATGGATTCAATTGGTCAAATAGATACTGAGTTATCGACCTAAATGTCATTTTTGGGGGATTCGGATCCCCTGCTTCGATCCGTATAGGTATTAGATACATAATGTGTATATGGTTGATAAACATCGATATTTCGCTTATTAAAATGTCGGTGAAATAAAATTTATTTTCAAGTTTATATATTGTTATTGACGTTGTCTGATTTCATAATCTCTTTGAAATCGTATTAGAAATGTTCTATTTTGTCTATGTGTTGTATTATCACCGTTCTTATTTGTCAGTGTACTGATTTGTCAATGTATTGTTTTGACTGTATGTTGATTTGTCGCTGTTCTGTTATGTCATTTTCTGTTTTGACATGTAACAAATTGTCGTGTTCTGATTTGACTTTAACGATTTGTCACAGAACCAATCAGATATTAAATTGCTACCTTTAAATTTTTTATGAGTTATCTTTTTTAAGAAAATAACTTCTTTAAGTTCTTTGCTAAACCATTCTGGAAAATTAAAAGTATTCATAAAATTTGAAAATGGAGTATTTAAACTACCTAATAACATCATTAAGTATGTTATAGAACATATAAACACCATCTTCTGTTAAATTATATTTTAAAAAACTTCAAATCAACTTTATCAAGGTAGTCACAAATGTTGAAGTAGTCTGCTTTATAAAAGTTAAATGATGGTTTATTAAAATTCACGTTTGATACTGACAAGTTAAAGTTAAAGGTGGGTGATAAGAGTTTACAGGTAGCAAACAATCAAAGGAACGACTTACAGTTGTGGCAGAAGTATTATTTGAAAAAACAGGGTCCAATAATGATCCCTTATCATTAACTACATTACTCATTTGCTCCAAACCAACAAAAATAGCCATCTCATAAAGGACTACAGACTTAGGACACAAATTGATATGTGCACAATCATTGAATTTCTTTAAATTGTTATATTAAAATCACCTGTCAAAATGTATCCGTAGGGTTATATACTCTTTGATGAATTACGCTATTACGCATCAGAAAAGCCAACTAGCCTTTGGCCGGAGTAGGTTTTAGTAGTGGAAATACGCATGCGCACAAAAATTGACTGTTGATTAAAATAGTACACTTTTCTATGACAAACAGAAACAGCTAGATGTCAGAAAATCCAATTTTTGAAAGGCTGTGGCTATTCTACACCATTATTATTGTTATTATTTATTATAATAATAATAATAAACTGATTTTTCTATGGATTTGGCCATAGTGAATTTTTCCTATAGATAATTGTAAAACCTTGTAAATCTTTATCTTGGCTAGTTACCGTATTCACACAAGAGCTATAAAATATACATGAAATGACGAAAACTCATACAAACGTCAAACGTGTAAGTTCTCAGCCTTTTTGATATTTTCTTGCTGAGATTTTAAAACTGAATTTTAACTTGAAAAATTGATTTGTAACTATCTTCTTTTGTTTCTGGATGTCATATAACTAATAAAATCCATATTGTTATCAGTTTGTGTCTGTATAATTTCAGGTTACGAATTATTTTGCGCTGCAATTTCATCAAATGTCTTCAACTTTCATTACTTTAATTTAAGTAGCACCACACGTTTTACTCCATTGAAGTGGCTTCCTGTTCTTGTAAACATACCTCAGCTAACAATGATGTCCCATCTAAGAGTCCGCACCGAATTTCTTCCAGGAACCCAGTTACAAAATTTGGACGTGGCACAATGACTGGAAGAACATCAACCTATATGTCAATAGGTACATGGGTACTTCAACGGTGGTACCTCTAGGTTTGGATCTGCCAAGAAGGCTGTGGACCTCTCTAAATAGGATCCGCGCTGGAAATGTACGTTGTAACTACCTCATGGAAAAGTGGCATTGTTTCATCCGCACAATGCGATTGCGGCCGTCTCTTCCAAATGATACAGCATATTATATTGCAAGAATGTAGCGTACGGCTCTCGACCTGAATATCTGATCATATTTTATTTTTAAAATGCTATTGTTAATATATTTTTTTGTGATTATTTTATTTCTTCCCAAAGAAATTGCACTCATATTGCTTTTCGCCTGAATGAGTCTGTTTATGAGCGTTTAAAGATTGTCTTTGAGCAAATGTCTTCAAAGATCGTGGTCGAGAGAATTTCTCCACCGATACTGCATTCATGTTGGTTTTCGTCTGAATGACTTGATGTAGTATTAATTCCATGACTTCCCACAAACTTTACATTCGTGTGGTTTTTTACCCAAATGAGTTTTTTGTGTACTTTACGATTTGAGAGAATGTCTTTCCACAGATATTGCATTCAAATGGTTTTTCACACAAATGGTTAGTTTGTGTTTTATTAAATTTCTTTCTAGAGAGAATGTCTCTCCGCAAATATTGCATTCATTTGGTTTTCGTCTTGATGTGTTCAATTTGTTTTTTTTTATCAAAATGAGTTTGTTTTTTCAAAGATCCTGTTCCACAGAAAGTTTTTATACAAACATTGCATTTATGTGATTTTTCACCCGAATGAGTTAGTAGAATATGTTCCCATAGACATTGCACTCTTATGATTTTTCACCCAATTAAGTTTGTTTTCTCAGACAATGGAAGGAGTATATTTGTCTTTTATAAACCTTTCGTTTCATTTGACTCAAAAGAGAAATTAGCTGGTTAATTAACAGAATTTTATAAATAATGTTAATAAAATTACCAATTCTGCAAGGAACTTAAGGAAGTTTTTACAATACGAATATTTAAAATTAAGTATACTATTTTATAAAAAAATATAAATTATACACACCACAACTTAACATGTATTTTTTATTTATTTCTAAATAAATCATGACTTTGTAATAATTTAATGTTTTTTTTTTCTATGCACTCATAATTATGTAAAAGGGTAGGTAGTTATTTGGTAAAGTAAAAAACAAGACATTATATAGGTAAATAGTATTTAGTTTTATTAAAAACATATCTATAAAATCCCGATACATAAAAATAGAAACAGGATTATACGGAATACTATTTGTGAAAAATTAAGCAAGACAAATTATTAAAGACAATTCAATATATCGAAGAAGCTTTTAAAAGTTTTTTTTTACCACTGAATATCTATTGGGGTAGACAGATAATCGAACACCACACAATCCTATTTTGACTTGCATTATTTGAATTTTTTCAACTGAATGAGGAAGTATATGTTTAATATGATTATTGTAATTATATTCTTTATTAATAAAATAAAAAAAAATTAAAGCTACTTTTCATGAGAATGTCTTCCCACAGACATTGCAATTTTGGTTTTTCTCCCGAATGAGTTTGTTAATATGCTTTCAAATGTTCCGCTCGAGCTAGATTATGTACTTTCAAATGTTCCTCTCAAAAGAATTTCTTCCCACAGACATTGTATTCATATGGCTTTTCACCCTAATATTTTTTTTGTTCTTTCGCATTACCTATTCGACAGTTTCTCTTCCCACAGATGTTGCATTTATATGGTTTTTCACCCAATGAGTTAGTGTATGTTCTTTCAAACTTTTCTTATGAGATAAATTCTTTCTACAGATACCTACTACATTTATGTGGTTTTTCACTCGAATGAGCCGGTATATGCTTGTAAAAATCTCGTTTTTGAGAGAATAACTTTCCACAGACATTGCATTCATGTAGCTTTTTAACCAATTTTTTTTAATGAATTTGTTCTTGTTAAACAAGTACATATACATCTTCCTACATTCCCTAAACTAAGCATAAATGCTGCTTGTGCTATAGGTGAACGAAATCGGTCGAAGCAGGATTCGAACTCGCGACCACTGGAATGTACATTCAAATTTCCAATTCGAGAGAATGTCTTCCCACAGATATTGAAGTAATGTTTTTCCCACTAAATTAATTAGTTTTATTATGTTCATTTAAATTTCCTTTTAGAGAGAATGTCTTCCACAGACATTGCACTCATATGGTTTTTCACACAAATCTATGCTATCTTAAAAATTCTTTTTGAGATAATGTTTTCCCACAGACAGTGCATTCATGTGGCACTCGCCTAAATGAGTTACTCAATGTAGTGTTAAATTCCATGTGTGATAGAATATCTTCTCACAAACAATACATTCGTGTGTTTTTCATCCAAATGATTTTTTTTTCAAAGATCCGGTTCCAGAGAAATTTTTCCCACAAACATTGCATTTATGTGTTTTTTTTTCATCCGAATGTACTCTCCTTTGAGAGTATGATTTCCCACAGGCATTGCTCTCATACACTCAAATGACTTAATTTCGAAAGTTCAAACACTTATATAAAAAACACTATAAATCTTAATAATTTTAGGTATTTTATTTTGATAATCGATTCTTCTGATACATTGAGTAGCTTGTAAAATCCAGAATATAACCTCGAAGATATTGATAACTTTCAACCTTTTACATAACTTAAGTGAAATTTAAATGTAATTACTTATAAAACTTCACTATATTATTATAAAATTATATGTATTTATAAAAATATACTTCGTTTGTATACTTAAGAGGAAATGAAGGACGGTTTATCAATTGTTTACAAAAAATGGTTAGATTTAACCACATGGACTGTCATCTGACAGTATCTGTCTCTGTCTTAATCATCTGTCTCTGTCATATTTCAAAAACACATGATATTTGTTATTGTTTACAAACATAGGGTGTAAAATAGCCCCCTGCTGCTATTCTTCACCTTGTAAACAATAGGCTGTGGCTATTCTACACCATTATTATTGTTATTATTTTTTAAAATAATAATAATAATAAACTGATTTTTCTATGGATTTGGCCATAGTGAATTTTTCCTATAGATAATTGTAAAACCTTGTAAATCTTTATCTTGGCTAGTTACCGTATTCACACAAGAGCTATAAAATATACATGAAATGACGAAAACTCATACAAACTGTGGTCAAACGTGTAAGTTCTCAGCCTTTTTGATATTTTCTTGCTAAGATTTTAAAACTGAATTTTAACTTGAAAAATTGATTTGTAACTATCTTCTTTTGTTTCTGGATGTCATATAACTAATAAAATCCATATTGTTATCAGTTTGTGTCTGTATAATTTCAGGTTACGAATTATTTTGCGCTGCAATTTCATCAAATGTCTTCAACTTTCATTACTTTAATTTAAGTAGCACCACACGTTTTACTCCATTGAAGTGGCTTCCTGTTCTTGTAAACATACCTCAGCTAACAATGATGTCCCATCTAAGAGTCCGCACCGAATTTCTTCCAGGAACCCAGTTACAAAACTTGGACGTGGCACAATGACTGGAAGAACATCAACCTATATGTCAATAGGTACATGGGTACTTCAACAGTGGTACCTCTAGGTTTGGATCTGCCAAGAAGGCTGTGGACCTCTCTAAATAGGATCCGCGCTGGACATGGACGTTGTAACTACCTCATGGAAAAGTGGCATTGTTTCATCCGCACAATGCGATTGCGGCCGTCTCTTCCAAATGATACAGCATATTATATTGCAAGAATGTAGCGTACGGCTCTCGATCTGAATATCTGATCATATTTTATTTTTAAAATGCTATTGTTAATATATTTTTTTGTGATTATTTTATTTCTTCCCAAAGAAATTGCACTCATATTGCTTTTCGCCTGAATGAGTCTGTTTATGAGCGTTTAAAGATTGTCTTTGAGCAAATGTCTTCAAAGATCGTGGTCGAGAGAATTTCTCCACCGATACTGCATTCATGTTGGTTTTCGTCTGAATGACTTGATGTAGTATTAATTCCATGACTTCCCACAAACTTTACATTCGTGTGGTTTTTTACCCAAATGAGTTTTTTGTGTACTTTACGATTTGAGAGAATGTCTTTCCACAGATATTGCATTCAAATGGTTTTTCACATAAATGGTTAGTTTGTGTTTTAAAACTTCTTTCTAGAGAGAATGTCTTTACGCAAATATTGCATTCATTTGGTTTTTCGTCTAGATGTAGTGTTTTTATCAAAATGAGTTTGTTTTTTCAGAGATCCTGTTCCACAGAAAGTTTTTATACAAACGTTGCATTTATGTGATTTTTCACCCGAATGAGTTAGTATATGTTTGTATGAACCTCTCATCTCGCCTTCCCATAGATATTGCACTCATATGATTTTTCACCCAATTAGGTTTGTTTTCTCAGACAATGGAAGGAGTATATTTGTCTTTTATAAACCTTTCGTTTCATTTGACTCAAAAGAGAAATTAGCTGGTTAGTTAACAGAATTTTATAAATAATGTTAATAAAATTACCAATTCTGCAAGGGACTAAAGGAAGTTTTTACAATACATATATTTAAAATTAAGAATACTATTTTATAAAAAAATATAAATTATACACACCACAACTTAACATGTATTTTTTATTTATTTCTAAATAAATCATGACTTTGTAATAATTTAATGTTTTTTTTCTATGCACTCATAATTATATAATAGGGTAGTTATTTGGTAAAGTAAAAAACAAGACATTATATAGGTAAACAGTATTTAGTTTTATTAAAAAATATCTATAAAATCCCGATACATAAAAATAGAAACAGGATTATACGGAATACTATTTGTGAAAAATTAAGCAAGACAATTTTTTAATTATTAAAGACAATTCAATACCTATATCGAAGAAGCTTTTAAGAGTTTTTTTTTGACCACTGAATATCTGTTGGGGTAGACAGATAATCGAACACCACACAATCCTATTTTGACTTACATTATTTGAATTTTTTCAACTGAATGAGGAAGTATATGTTTAATTAAAGCTACTTTTCGTGAGAATGTCTTCCCACAGACATTGCAACTATGGTTTTTCTCCCGAATGAGATTGTTAATATGCTTTCAAATGTTCCGCTCGAGCTAGATTATGTACTTTCAAATGTTCCTCTCAAAAGAATTTCTTCCCACAGACATTGTATTCATATGGCTTTTCTTTTTTTTCATTCGCATTACCTATTCGACAGTTTCTCTTCCCACAGACGTTGCATTTAAATGGTTTTTCACCCAATGAGTTAGTGTATGTTCTTTCAAACTTTTCTTATGAGATAAATTCTTTCTACAGATACCTACTACATTTATGTGGTTTTTCACTCGAATGAGCCGGTATATGCTTGTAAAAATCTCGTTTTTGAGAGAATAACTTTCCACAGACATTGCATTCATGTGGCTTTTTAACCAATTTTTTTTAATGAATTTGTTCTTGTTAAACAAGTACATATACATCTTCCTACATTCCCTAAACTAAGCATAAATGCTTGTGCTATAGGTGAACGAAATCGGTCGAGGCAGGATTCGAACTCGCGACCACTGGAATGTACATTCAAATTTCCAATTCGAGAGAATGTCTTCCCACAGATATTGAAGTAATGTTTTTCCCACTAATTTAATTAGTTTTATTATGTTCATTTAAATTTCCTTTTAGAGAGAATGTCTTCCACAGACATTGCACTCATATGGTTTTTCACACAAATCTATGCTATCTTAAAAATTCTTTTTGAGATAATGTTTTCCCACAGACAGTGCATTCATGTGGTTTTTCGCCTAAATGAGTTACTCAATGTAGTGTTAAATTCCATGTGTGATAGAATATCTTCTCACAAACAATACATTCGTGTGTTTTTCATCCAAATGATTTTTTTTTCAAAGATCCGGTTCCAGGGAAATTTTCCCAAAAACATTGCATTTATGTGTTTTTTTTTCATCCGAATGTACTCTCCTTTGAGAGTATGATTTCCCACAGGCATTGCTCTCATACACTCAAATGACTTAATTTCGAAAGTTCAAACACTTATATAAAAAACACTATAAATCTTAATAATTTTAGGTATTTTATTTTGATAATCGATTCTTCTGATACATTGAGTAGCTTGTAAAATCCAGAATATAACCTCGAAGATATTGATAACTTTCAACCTTTTACATAACTTAAGTGAAATTTAAATGTAATTACTTATAAAACTTCACTATATTATTATAAAATTATATGTATTTATAAAAATATACTTCGTTTGTATACTTAAGAGGAAATGAAGGACGGTTTATCAATTGTTTACAAAAAATGGTTAGATTTAACCACATGGATTGTCATCTGACAGTATCTGTCTCTGTCTTAATCATCTGTCTCTGTCATATTTCAAAAACACATGATATTTTGTTATTGTTTACAAACATAGGGTGTAAAATAGCCACTTAAACTGACATCTGTCAAAATCACGTGATGTTTGTTATTGTTTACAAACATAGGGTGTAAAATAGCCACTTAAACTGACATCTGTCAAAATCACGTGATATTTGTTATTGTTTACAAGGTGAAGAATAGCAGCAGGGTTACTTCTATATTATCTGTGGCTGACAGCTTGCTACAAACAATAAGTTCTCTTTTCTATGCTACAAACAGAAGCTTGATTAAGTTGATTGGGCTTCTTTTTACATTAAATTGTTTTATTTGCTTAATGCTTTTGTAAATTCAACAATGAGCAGACCAATGAAGCAAATGTTTTCTCCCGCGGATAAGATTTTTCTCCACGAGTTATTGATCAAGCATAAGACAATAATCGATACGAAAAAGCTTGATGCCGTCAGCCTGACGCAAAGGCTCAACGCCTGGGAAGAAATTAAAAATATTTACAATTCGCATTCAAGTCGAACTCCGGTGGGTAAATCTTGTTTTGTTATAATAGTTATCGTAAAACAACTTGAACCCGTAACACAACTTGGTGCGCATATCGAAAATTTATGTCTTTTTGATTTGTAATTTAAGCCCATATAGACATTAACCCTTAATTAAGCGCATGGGGTCATGACAGTTTTAAATTGAAAAAAAAATATCTTAAAGTGTTTGGCACGCGACAGCGCTCATTCTAGCTTCCTACATCCCCGCGGGGTATGCAAATCAGTTGCGGTTGGAAAATCAACGCGTAATTACATGTCGCTGGTCTCTTAGGTACTGACCACAGATAATATAGAAGTAAACTTTCAGTAAACTTCAGATGTGTCACTCAATACATAGAAGCTGTAACCGGATAATCATAAGGTTTCTTGCATCCCCGCTATAGGGGCAATGAATATGCGACCGGTCCACGGCAAATTTAAATTTCCATTTTAAAATGTTTCCAGCTTTGAGGAATGGATTCAAGGATAACTTAAATAAAAAATAACCATTTTTCAATCATTATTTATTAAATAAAACACATAATATGAAGGATTTTATTTGCAATATTTCAAAAATCATGCCAAATAATTCATAAAATACATGGTTTTAAATAAAATGTGAATTGTAGATTATTAGGTTTTTTTAATTTACTTTCCACAAAGAAAGATTTATTACTGATTTTCGGAAAACTATAAAACTTCACTTCGCCGTATTTCACTTGACAATTTATTCAAAACACAACAAAACTTATGAGCCATTTTGCTAAGATGGTCGAAAAATACAAAAAGCTGGCAATAGTTTAACACCATCACCATCACATGGCGTGATGGTATGTATGTAGATTAACACCGAAAACAACAAGAATTTTACAAAATCACACGTGTTATATTTATTATTTGGTTTACTTCAAGATTTTAAAGGATCAAAATGTTTCGCGTCACAACAAACAACAAAACACAACTGAAGTATGCTGAAGGTCTGAAAATTTAGATATTAGAACTTTGCACCACACAAATATTAGATATTAGAACTTTGAATTCAGCGAATATTGGATCAGACCACCAATTGGTGCTATGTAAAATGATTATGAAGCGACCACAGAAAGTAAGAAAGCCTCTCAAATATATTGAGAAATATAATGTTGACTTATTGGAAAATGAAAGCACAAACCATCTATATAGAAACCGAATGACCCAAAAAATTCAAAACAACATCATAGGTGAACAAGATATGTTGGAACAGGCATGGGAAAAAATCAAAACTAATATTAACGACGCTGCCTCGGAAGCACCGGGGGGAGCAAAGGAAAATTAACATCAACTCACAGACAAAACCAAAACCTTGGTTTACTGAGGAAATAAAGACTCTTGCCAACGAAAAGAGACAGAGTTATCTTGATTTCAAAAGCAATCCATCACCGGTTGAATATAACAAATATAAGATAAAAAAAAACAGAGTTTATGCAGACATCAAGATAATCAAAAAAGAATTCTGGGCCAGATTCTCAAATGACATGGAACATGATCTATATGACGCTCAAAGAAAAGTGTGGAAAATGCTTAAAAATCAACGCAAACCTATCAATGAATATTCTCAAACTACTAAAATTTCAATCGATGAGTGGGAAAGATAATTTGAACGGCTTTACTCCAACGAATCAGAACAAGAAAATCAGACAATTCAAAGAACAATAGAAGAAACTATAAGTGATACAGAAACTTTGAAACATAAAAAGAAACTTAAAAATAGGAAGGCCCCTGGAATTGACAACATATCCAATGAACTAATAAAATACTCTGGCATGGAATCAGGAAAAGAGATCCAAAAGTTATTTAATAAAATATTAGCAGCTGGCAAAATACCACAAGAATGGAGAACAAGCATAACAATTCCCATATTCAAGAAAGGGCAAAAGAAGAACCCTGAGAACTATAGAGGTATATCGTTACTATGCACAATGCTTAAGTTGTTTACGAGTGTACTGAAAACAAAACTTGAGCAGAAAATAAACAATAGGGAAGAACAACAGGGTTTTCGACGAAATCGCTCAACTACTGATGCAATCTTCATTCTGAGACAGATTAAAGAAAAGGCAACAGAGAATAACAAAGCTTTCATATGTTTTGTGGATTTAACTAAAGCATTTGACAGGGTGTTGCTAAAAGATATTGTAAGAATACTACAGGAAAGGGGAATATCTAACACATTAGTTAAGACTGTTCAAGATCTGTATACCAATTGCAAAACACAAATTAAGGTAAATAATGAATTGTCTAGTGAAATCCAAGCAAGCAATGGTATAAGGCAGGGAGACAGTCTAAGCCCGTTTCTGTTCAATATCATAATGGACGAAATCATAGAAGAGGTGGCTGGCTTGGGACTAGAGTATAAAATGGGTGGCAAAATTGTTAATGTTATTTGTTATGCAGATGATGCGGGGATAATAGCTGAAACTGAGAATGACTTGCAAATAATGTTGAACAAATTCCATGTGGTATCACAGAGGCTAAACATGGCTATATCAGTCAGTAAAACAAAAAGTATTACTATATCCAAACAACCTTCAAGGTGTAAGCTAACTGTTGATGATAAGCCCGTGGAACAAGTAATGAGTTTCAAATATTTAGGAGTAGAGATCTGCAGCCATAACGACCTATACACTGAAGTACGCGAACAAGTAAATAAAGCATCTGTCGTATCTGGATGTTAGATAAATATGATCTAGAAAAATAAACACATGCGTATTGACAGTAAGGTCAGAATATATAAAACATGTGTGCGACCGATCATGGCGTATGCTGTGGAAACGCGAGCAGATACCGTACGAACCAAGGGGCTCCTAAGGACAACGGAATGAAGGTCCTAAGGTCAATTACTGGTAAAACTCTCCGAGATCGTGTCCGCAATGTTCAAATAAGGAAAACATGTGGAATACAGGACATTGTTCGATGGAGTAGATCCAGAAGAAGGCATTGGAGGGACCACGTAGCCAGGATGGACAGTGATCGGCTTGCAAATATAGCAGCAAATGAAATTCCTTCTGGCCACCGCCTACCCGGTAGACAGAGATGGAAGGATAGCTGGACTTCGTCATCCCAGGAGGCATAGTTTCTGAAGAACAGACAAACTAGGAAGAAGAAGCCTAATTAAGGGTTAAAGAATTTTGCGTTGAGACTTTATTTTGTTTGTCTAATGTAATATCTTCTCTGTTTCTTGTGTCATATAGAGTGATATTCTAATTTTGGTTTTGAGATGTTTATTGTATCATGCCATAAGGCATTTTATCTATTAAAATTAAAACATGAAAGTTTATTGACAGACCATAGGTTTAGATCATATAACATTTTATGTATCTTTGTTATTCTATTACAATTTAAAACATTTTTCATAGCTCAGTTTTGTATTATTTGGATTTCGTCGCTCGGCGTTCAATAGCGTGAATGTAACAATAACAAGATTTTACAGGAGGCCGAATAAACTGAATAAAATGCCGAATGCATATTCAGGGGTTTTGTTCCATACGGCGTTTTAGGAGTTTGGACAATATTTGGGGAATGTTTTGTTAGCAAATTCGCGTATTTTAACATTCTGTACCAATATCTTAAAAAAAAAACGCCGCTAGGTATTGAACGCCTAGCGACGATTTTTTATTTCAGTTTCATTACTTAAAAACAATATTGTAGGACAGTAGGAAATGTGTGATTCTATTATTGTTTTATAAGTGAGTAGGCATGTTTATTTATTTATGTATTTTCTAATTCTGCCAAGCAAAGACACCTTTTTGGACATTTTTTTGATTACTATTTCCATATTTTTTTTTATGAATTGTATTCAATATTAATTCCAATGTATTTGATATTGCTTACTTTTTGTATAATTTCATTATCAATAATTACATTCCTTGATTCGTCAAATCTTTTGTTACTTATTATCATACATTTAGTTTTTGTTACATTTAATTTTTATTTATGTATTTTTAACCAGTTTGAGATTTTTTTCCAGAGCTTCGTTCATTTTATTTATTATGTTGTCAAATACTCGTCCTGAAATATAAATCAATGCATCATCTGTGAATAATTTAATTTTGCACTCTGTTGTGACTGAAATAATATAATTATGTAGAGAATACATAGTAATGGTCCTAACACAGATCCTTGTGGATTTGCAACTATTTTAGAATTTTCAAGTGCCGTCTTTTAAAAATCTTTATAAAAAATGTGCTACTTCAAATACATAAAGACATAGGAAAGTTACGCCATGAGTATGTGTAGAGAGTAATAGACAAAATACAGTTGGTCAATTGTGTATCTCTTTACATACAAGTTTTCCACAACACTACTATGTATTACACTCACTTGATAATATTTTATACAGTTGATTTTGAAATGAAAAGGCAAAATATAGTTTAGCCTGTAGGGCAGTGTGACACATTACCAAACTGCCGAAAATATCGCACTTGTGGCGAAAATATACTAAACCCAATGTGAAAAAATACCAAAACAAACTAAGAAAACACCCATATATTTACAGTATAATTGTTACGTATATAATAAGGAAGAGCATAGAAAACGAGTTGAACACAAAATAATATTGCTGGGGAGAAAGAATGTGTCGCGAGTAAGAAATGGAATAAAATGAAATTGTTTATATGTACTTATAAACAGAAAAATAATGATCATCTTTGCAGAAAGCTCAAATTGAACACAGTATCTCCTGCTGAATAGACTTATTACAAAATAATTGGCTGTCGTGTAAAAAATAATATATAATTGGAAAAATCTTACCAATCTGAGCTGCTCCCGTACTGGAGCTGTAAATGAAATACTTAGAACTGTTAGTCATCTACTTTCGAATCTTAACAATTAAAAAAAAAAAATACTTATAATCTCCCCGTAGATCTGAAAAAAAAAAACATTTTTTACTACAATACTAAATATAGATTAAGACTTACAAAAGATTTAGGCTTCAGATGGTAGGTACATCTAAAAAAAAAATATTATAAAATTTATTTCTGTTCCCATTCAGAACAATATTTTTGCTCGTATTTTCGCTTCATAATGTATGGAAAATATTCAGCATTTTCATGAAATGAGTTTGTTAAATTATTTTTTTATTTAAATATTTTATTATAAAAACTTGATTATTCTTCAATGCCATTTTATGAAAGTGATGTGCCTTTTTACCAATTTGAAAATAAAAATTTCAAATTTTAAGTTTCCTGAGCTTGGGGTCACTATGAAATATTTTGACAGTTAAAAAAATTGAGAAGCACTATTCAGATATCCTTCAAAATCTAATGGGGTCTAAGCGAGTATTAGAATATACATATTTGCAAAAATTTGAAAAGAATCGAATGAGTACTTTAGTCTATAGTCAAAGTAAAATAAACACACCGTACACAGCACATAGCACACACACACATAGATACATTGTGATGAAACTTTCAGAATACAATCTCAGTATGATACTAGTTGATAATCTGCAATAACAAAAATACCGTTAAAAATTGCGAAATCATAACTCCCCACTATATCCCTTTGGGTTAGTGAGGAGTAAAAATATATGTATATCACATCTTTGTCTGTATTAAGATATTATAAAGTAAATTTAATGTTTATAATAAGCATTTTTGTTTCCAAGATGCAAATATTCACTGTTGGTATTTAATTCAAGAAAACCGTTGCTCAACTTAAGAAAGCCTGGGACAATATAAAACAAAAAAGAAAAAAAGAAATGGCTATGTTTGAACTTGCGAGAGTTGGTGGCCCACTAATACAGGAAGATAACATATTGTATCCTGAAATCATTGACAACACAGACAGTAATAGCCATAGCATGACTTTGGGTAAGAATCTTTGATACAGTTTTTCTATAATAATAATAAATACTAGCGGACCCAACAGACGTTGTTCTCTCTCTCTCTCTCTCTCTCTCTCTCTCTCTCTCTCTCTCTCTCTCTCTCTCTCTCTCTCTCTCTCTCTCTCCTCTCTCTCCTCTCTCCCTCTCTCTCTCTCTCTCTCTCTCTCTCTCTCTCTCTCTCTCTCTCTCTCTCTCTCTCTCTCTCTCTCTCTCTCTCTCTCTCTCTCTCTCTCTCTCTCGATCTATTCGTCAACCTTGGTCTATTTTGAATTTTGCCCAGTTATCATTTAAAAAAATTAAAAATGCTATAAGAGTAATATGTCTTTCAAACAAAATATATATTTATAATTTTATTTAATAGTAAAATATATATTTCTAACCTAAGTTTATAGTACGAAGGTGTAAATTTTTTCACTATAGAAAATTCTCTCTAATATACGTTTTGTTTGATCTTGACGTTTCGATCACAAAATATATATTTATAACCTCACTTTTATTACGGATGTTTTTAAAATTTTGATATCAAGAACAACATATTATAACACAATATAATAATATCACACGATAGTATAATGATAATAATATACATAAAACTAAATAATTATAATTTAACATAATATTCATTACTTAATTTAAATATTTAATCAAATTTGGGGTGCCACAGGGGTCAGTTTTGGGGCCCATACTTTTTATTTTGTATATAAAAAATCTGGACGATATTATATATAATGAAGGCTTCGCTTCGTACGCCTACGCTGACGATCGCCTGATTGTAAAATATTCCACTGCAGAAAACAAGGATAGTCTTGGGAATGATACCGTTGGTTGTATTAATAAAATTGCTGAATGGATGTCGCTCTACAAGCTAAAATTGAACCCAACAAAAATAGAATTTATGTGGGTAGCTTCACCGCGACGATAGCATCTCATAGAAAACACTCCAATTAACATCAATGGAGAAGAAATTACACCATCAACCAACTTTAAATTTCTAGGCGTCCACTTGGATAATAAACTATCGCTGGACTTGCATATCTCTAAAACTGTTAGCTCTTGCTTTTTTCATCTGAGGCAATTGAAAAGTATCCGCCGCAGCTTACCTAAAAGCGAAGCTAAAACGCTTATCAATGCATTTGTTGTATCACGGCTGGATTACTGTAATGCTATATATGCTGGTTTGCCCAAGTATCAGCTGGATAGACTGCAGATGGTTTTCAACGCGGCTGCGAGGTTGATATATGGAGCTGACAAAAGATGTCACATAACACCTCTTCTAAATGAACTGCACTGGTTGAAGTGTCCAGAACGAGTAGACTATAAGGTGTGCTTGATGGTGTTTAAGGCTCTGAACGACTTGGCTCCACACTACATACAAGAACTATGTCAAAAGAATGTCCTATCAGGAAGACAACTCTCATTGAGATCATCGGGATCACAGAGTACCAACTCTTTAAAAGAGTTGGACAGAGTCAATAAAGCGGCTTACTATGATCGCAGTTTCAGTATGAACGGGCCTTTAAAATGGAATAAATTGCCCCCTGATGTACGTGGAGCTCAGAGCGTTGACACCTTCAGTAAATTACTTAAGACTGCTTTGTTTAGTAGAGCCAACAAATAAGCCATAGCGCTAAATGTATCACTAAACGGCGCTTTATAAATTGTAATTATTATTATTTAAACGGAAATATTATGAAACATTACATTGGGATAACTTTGATATAGATACCTATCGTCATAATACCACTTAATAAAACAGAATATACTTGTAAAAAAACTAAATAGCTTTATACAATAATAATAAGAAAATATACAAACAACTTAATAATTTCATAAAATATTAAAAATATGTAAACAAATACATCAAGTTTTTAATGTCATAACCAACTTTGCATAATATTATGACATATTGGAAGCCAATGTTCCCACTATTCAAAATGTGTATTCCGAAAATATTTATAACGATTCCCATTTTTATTATTCTTTTATTAAATTCCTTTTTGTGAATCTAATCCATTCAGGGACTCACATAAACACACACAAAAAGTTTCATCAAAATCGGTTCTGCTGTTTAAGAGGAGTTTAGTGACATACACACGTACGGAAGAATTATATATATATAAAGATTAGGTCCTTATATATGAAATTGGCGTTTTGTATGGGAGGAACATAAAGTCGATTTTTTTTTAATATCTTCTTCTTCTTCCGGTGCCATGTCAGGAACCCCCTCTGGCAAATCCCTCTCTGTCCTGTGCTGCTCGGAATATCTGTTCCACGGTCCTGAAGCCGGTCCATTCCATAATGTTGCGCAGCCAGGACATCTGTCTCCTTCCAGTCCCTCGGCGACCTTCTATCTTGCCCTTCAGTATTAGTTGGAGCAGGTGATACTTCTCTCCCCTCATTATGTGACCCAGATATGTGATCTTGCGGACCTTTATTGTGGACAAGAGTTTCCTGGTTGTTCTGGCTCGGCTTAAGACTTCTGAGTTCGTAACCAGATCTGTCCAAGGGATTTTGAGCATTCTGCGATGCAACCACATCTCAAAAGCTTCCAGCCTGTTCATGGTGTTAACCTTCAATGTCCAAGTCTCACAGCCATATAGCAACACAGACCACACATAACATCTCATCATCCGCTGTCTCAGGTCCATATTTAGCTTTTTGTTGCAGAAGAAAGATCTCATTTTATTAAAGGTTGCTCTTGCTACCTCAATTCTGCACTTGATCTCCATATCCGGGTCAAGGGACTCCGTAACTTGCATCTTATTTCTACAGCGCACGTCACCGATTATCTGGTCTATATAGTTGTTTCTGGGGCGACCTCTACAGTTACCGTTCGACGATAGATATAGGTACAAAATTTCATATATTTTTCAAAATTTTGAAGCTCGTTAGCGACCCACTAAAATTATTTTAAATGATAGTAAAAAAAATTCGGGTTAATCTCTCTGGCTCATGGAGATTGCAATAAGGAAAAGAAATTAATTAAAAAAGAATTGTGTAATAACGGCTAAATGTTGGTAAGAGTAAATAATAAGAATGACCAGTTACTTATTTTACATTTTCCTCCACACCCGCGTCATGTATGGAATCAATTTTACAATTTCTTCTTTCACCAGTTAACCATATAAGTAAAATAAAACACGTGAATTTAATAAGTTCAAAAGGAGATTACAAGATTAATGTGGTCACAAGATAAAATGAATCTATGAAAAAATTAGGTTTTGTTCCAAAGAAGAGTAATGTTGCAAAAATGCATTTGAAATGCAAAATGCATTGAGAAAAGCATTTGAAATGGGTGAAATAAAAAAGCATTTAAAATGCAAAATACCTATTTTGCATTTCCATTTGAAATGGATTTATTTGAAATAAAGCACATCTCTGATCTAGTATGAGCTAAGTAAATAAAAATGTTTTTTTTTTCAAATAACCATAAATATATTTTTATATATAGCTTTTATTTGAGATCTAGACATTAAAAGTTATAATTATCGCTTTGAAATTGTTTATATCAATTCTTAATAACCTCATGATATCATCAATGGTTTGTATGAATTCGTAATGACCTCATGATATCATCAATGGTTTGAATGAATTCTCAATGACTATGATATCATCAATGGTTTGTATGAAATCTGAATGACCTCATGATATCATCAATGGTTTGAATGAATTCTCAATGACCATGATATCATCAATGGTTTATATGAATTCTGAATGACCTCATGATATCATCAATGGTTTGTATAAATTCTTAATGATCTCATGATATCATCAATGGCTTGTATGAATTCTGAATGACCTCATTATATCATCAATGGTTTGTATGAATTCTGAATGACCTCATGATATCATCAATGGTTTGAATGAATTCTCAATGGCCTCATGATATCATCAATGGTTTGTATAAATTCTGAATGACCTCATGATATCATCAATGGTTTGAATGAATTTTCAATGACCTCATGATATCATAAATGGTTTGTATAAATTCTTAATGACCTCATGATATCATCAATGGTTTGTATGAATTCGTAATGACCTCATGATATCATCAATGGTTTGAATGAATTCTCAATGACTATGATATCATCAATGGTTTGTATGAATTCTGAATGACCTCATGATATCATCAATGGTTTGAATGAATTCTCAATGACCATGATATCATCAATGGTTTGTATGAATTCTGAATGACCTCATGATATCATCAATGGTTTGTATAAATTCTTAATGATCTCATGATATCATCAATGACTTGTATGAATTCTGAATGTCCTCATGATATCATAAATGGTTTGTATGAATTCTGAATGACCTCATGATATCATCAATGGTTTGTATAAATTCTTAATGATCTCATGATATCATCAATGGCTTGTATGAATTCTGAATGACCTCATTATATCATCAATGGTTTGTATGAATTCTGAATGACCTCATGATATCATCAATGGTTTGAATGAATTCTCAATGGCCTCATGATATCATCAATGGTTTGTATAAATTCTGAATGACCTCATGATATCATCAATGGTTTGAATGAATTCTCAATGACCTCATGATATCATAAATGGTTTGTATAAATTCTTAATGACCTCATGATATCATCAATGGTTTGTATAAATTCTTAATGACCTCATGATATCATCAATGGTTTGTATAAATTCTTAATGACCTCATGATATCATCAATGGTTTGTGCTTTTTTTATTTTAGACATTGAGTCAAGGGATGTTGTTGGGAATATTCAAGAAGTACCAGACCATAAAGAGGTATTCATACATTTATTTATTTTACAAATAATACATAAAAATATCTAATTATGGAACTCACTAGGGCTGGCCTATATTGAGTTTGACAATTTTACATGAAGTAAAGACATAACAAAAACCAAGTTGTAATTAGATCCAGTTGGATACCAAATACAAATTTAAAATATTTACAATATTAATTTCTTTTAAGACTTCAGTCCCAATATAAGTTAGTTATTTATTATCTTTTTAACCAAATTTGTTTTCATATCTTTCCTTGCGTCAGGTGACATTTTGGACCAAGATAAGTAAAGTTGCATTGCGCAAATGTGATTTTAGTTTTTTTCCTTTTTAAGTACCTACTTATTAATTAACGATAATACTAAGCAGGCTGAGATGGCGGGGCATGTTCAGAGAAATGTTCAAGCTGATATTGAAGATGTCAGCATTACAGGCATACTCATACCCAAACGATTGATTCTGGGAAACGGAGAATGCCTATGTGCTTCGGTCCTCATTAAATTGCCATGAAATATTGGTGAATGTCTGGTAAATCTGTTGGGTACTCGAAACTTAATCAATGATGGACAGACAAACTCAGAATGTATTATTTTATACAGGACAATCAAGCCTGACATAGCTAGCTCTTCTACTAGATAATTTCGAGTTTTTTAGGAAATCATAGTTAATGTCATAGCCTGAAATTTGAAACATAAAATTTTCTGCTTAACATTTTCCAACACTGAATGAATATTATTCTAATTAGGCAAACAATCAGTTGAGTTATATTCCAGTTGACTAATAGAAAAAAGAAATACTAAAGAACAATAGAGGTATTTAACAGCAACCAACGATTTAAAGTTTGTAGAGCAAAACCCAACATCTTCGTATGTCAAAAAACAAATTATTATTCTTACATTGTGACGAATGCTACAGAATTAATATATCCAACTTAGCGTTATCTATATGTTGTCATATCTGGCAAAGTTTAGTTTCTTACATCTGACAACACCAAGAAATGTTACCAATGCAAAGGTAAAAAAGGAATTATTATGTGAAATGGTCTATAATGAGTGACGCCGCATACGAAATCACGAACCACTGCATAGGATTTTTAAGCTTCGGTGTTCTTTTTCGGCCCATACTCCGTCCTTCTACAAAAATTGTGATTGTTATTTTAGGAATCCCAGGAAGAATCGGAAGAAAAGTCATTCGAAGTGTATTTCGTCAACGTTCCCTGTTCGTCGGATAATAATACAAACCCTGCTCCCAATCCATCCCTCCAGCTTTCAATCTCTGATCCTGACTCCTCACTTCAACCATCTAATCCTCTGCATCAGCCTCCAACTCCTCAGATTCCCAGCTCTTTGAACAGAACTTTATTCCGAACTAGACGTCCATTGAATATGCCTGCACATTCACTTCCTCGCTTCACTACAGGTAAATATTTTGTGTTTTCAATATACTTCACCTTGATTCAATATACTTGATTACGTATTTTGTTAACCTAATGTGGAAAGGAGATGAATTTTGAAATGTATATAGGCATAAGCTACAATTTCAATAGTGTTTAGCCATGGGAGAATCTTAATATGCAATCATCCAGCTGTAAAATGCTCAAATAATCTTTTTACTCTGGCTATCAAGTCTATTACGACAAGACGACGAGGTTCATAATCCTAATACATTAGACATCATTAGTTTGAAAAATATTCTCAGTTCATTGTACTTGGAACAATGAACTTAGATCAATGTAAAAAAATTTAGATAACTTGAAGTTTAACTTCTTTTATTCCAAGTTTTTGTGATGAAATATTAATCAATTTTGTTTAGAAAAACAAAAGTCACAATCTACAAAACGTTGCAACGCCCCGTACTAACTTATGGTTCTGAATGCTGGGTATTGAGTAAAAAAGATGAATTGTTTCTACTGGTGTTCGAGAGAAAAATACTCAGAAGGATATTCGGATCTGTGCAGGTAAACGGAGCTTGGAGAATACGACGCAATGATGAGATCTACGATATTTATAACGAGCCCAACATTATAAAGGTGATAAAAATAGGGAGGCTGCGATGGGCAGGACACGTGGAAAGAATGGGTGATGAAAGAGTACCAAAAAGGATCCTGCACACAAAGTCACAAGGTAGACAAAACGTTGATAGACCCAATCTCCGATGGCTGGATGGCGTGCAGCGGGATGTGGAGGCTGTTGGTATAAGAGACTGGAGGGGAGCATGTCAGGATAGAGGGAGATGGCGAGGAATGCTGGAGGAGGCCAAGGCCCGCAATGGGCTGTGGAGCCATTAATGACGATGATTAATCAATTTTAGATTTTTCATAAAAAAAGTCACAACTTTCTAGTTTTTCAACTGCTATCTATGTGTGATCAGCTTTGTACATAAGTTTAATAATCCATCTGTCGATTTGTTCAAGAGAACTTTGTTCTCTTAACATATCGACAATGTTTCAAGCCAGGATACGGGAGAATTGTATGCAGGGTCTACTTTTTTCACGGCTTTTCCAACTTTGGAATAAAAAAACACCAACTTAGAGGCTTCGCAGCATATATGTTCCATATACGGATTTACTCAGAATTTGGAGTAGAATATTTCGTGTGTCTGTGTGTGTGTCTGTCTGTGTGTGTGTGTGTGCATGTGTTGTGTGTGTGTCCCCTTATAACTTTTGATCCGCTCAATTTACAGAGCCCAAAATTTCTAGAACGTCCCCATAAAAGCTAGAACGCTGAAAATTGGTATGAATATAGACAAATTTAAAATCTCAGATTTGTTTTTTCAAAAAAATTCCAGTTTCTCAAACATTTTTTATTTAGAAAAATATTTTTTTATGATAAATTTATGTGTTTAACTGCATATATTTCCAAAGATTTTAAAAATATCGAAAAAAGCCGAAATACCCCAACTTGATAATTTAATTTTCTATAAAAAATATTAAAATTGTAGAAGTACATCTTGATTTTTTTTAACAATTTTTAAAAAATCGAATTTAGTGGCGACATTGCTTCATACAATTTGTATTGCAGTTGCCTATACACAATTTTTTAGAAGACTTAATAGTTTGATACTTCATCTCCAAAGATACATACATACCATCATGCTGTTTTCATATTCTGGATAGGAAAAAAGGACTGACCTCCATACTATCCTATCTTGACATACATACCTACATGTGTTGTATAGAAAACAAAATATCTTAAAATATTTAATAATTTGTATTTATGGGTTTATAGTTTGGTACATATTCTTCAACTATACATAATATTGCTATCGACAGCCGGATCTCATGTGTTACATGCAACTAGTTTAATAGAAGATGTCAAATAAATAAGAATCATAGTAATGGAATGAAGTCTTTTTTTTATTACATAAGCTTCTAAAATTTGCAGGAAGGTGTGTAGAATTGTACATTTTTCTCCCAAATGACATTTTTTAATTACATAAGCTTCTAAAATTTGCAGGAAGGTGTGTAGAATTGTACATTTTTCTCCCAAATGACATTTTTTAATTACATAAGCTTCTAAAATTTGCAGGAAGGTGTGTAGAATTGTACATTTTTCTCCCAAATGACATTTTTTAATTACATAAGCTTCTAAAATTTGCAGGAAGGTGTGTAGAATTGTACATTTTTCTCCCAAATGACATTTTTGTCAAGCTAATATTTATCAACATAAAATTTTGGCTTTTTTTTTAATTTTTGAATTAATTAAAAAAATGGTCAATTTTGCTTTTTACAATATTCACTTACTATTTAAAAATAAACTTCTTTGAACTTGGCGTGAGGAACAATGTAGAAATTAATTTTTAATTTGTAAACATAATATTGTGATAAGGCAAGCTATATCTAACACTATGTATATTTAAGAGGGAAAATGTACAATGGGTTCAATTCTGAATTAAACTTTCAATGAACATTTGTTATTAAAAACAAAAATGTGTTACCAGAACTATCATTTAAACTAAGTATATCCATTTTATAATATACTAGTGATGTTCTTTTGTCATTTTAATCTTTTTAAACTTCCTTTATTTTATTCAATCTTTAGAATACATAAAATAAATAAATTAAACATTTCATTAAAATTTTAATGCATATTCAAAATTGAATCCAATTGAAAACTGTGTCTCCACTGGGAATCGAACTCGGGATTTTTGATTCAGCAGTTAGATATCTAACTGAGTCACTAACTTTGGCTTTAGTATCAAATTACTCAAAATATTTTCCTTCTGTCCTATAAATCAAGGTTATAAATAATTATGTTTTAACATCTATATCTATATTGAAATTTTCAGGAATGCGAAAGATAGACGTTGCAGAAAAGGAGATGAAGGAAAGGTTAAAAATGGCGAAAAAATTACATGAACTTAATATGTTTTACAATAAAAAATATTACATAAGAAAATTAGACCATCAATTGAAAATGCAGGAAATGGAATTAAGACAAGCGGAGGAACTGCATAATATTAGAATGGCTATAGAACGGATGGTGGAAAGTGGTCATAAGGTGCATAATAATTTCAGATTTATGTGCATTTTGGATAAATCAAAAATTTACACCTATAAAATCTATTAATATTATTTATGTTTTTCTTTGTAGAATATGGAAAAGACTGACAAGACTGTTACGGTACAAAGAGAAGGTAATTTTGATAAAGGAGATTGTTCAAAAACGTGTGAGAATAGTGAGTTCAGGGTGCCCGAGAATTTTCCAGAGTATCCAATTGAAATACAAAATTCCGATGTCAAAAAAGAAACAAAAGGTTTGAGAAGTCAAAGTCCGTGCTCTCATAGTTCGTCACACAGTAATGTAATGAAAATTCATATACAAAACCGTTGTCGTGATGAATCGTTAATCTGCGATACCTGTGGCAAAGCTTTTTCTCCAAGTGCTGATCTACGAACTCGTCAACCAATACAAAAGCCATTTGAATGTGACACCTGCGACAAAACATTTTCTCGAAACTACCACTCAAAGAGACATATGCAAAACAACACTGGGAAAATAACATTTGAATGCGGCACCTGTAATAAGACCTTTTCCCGCAACTGTAACCTAAAAAAGCATAAACAAAACAATACCGAGGAAACACAATTTGAATGTGACACTTGTGACAAAACTTTTTCTCGAAAATATAACTTAAAGAGGCACAAACAAAACGATACTGAGGAAACACCATTTCAATGTGACACCTGTGACAAAACCTTTTCTCGAAACGTTTACCTAAATAGGCACAAACAAAACGATACTGAAGAAACACCATTTGAATGTGACACCTGTGACAAAACCTTTTCTCAGAGCTGTAACCTAAAGAGACACAAACAAAACAATACTGGGGAAACACCATTTGTATGCGACACCTGTGGTAAGGCTTTTACTCAAAAGAGTGCCTTAAAGATTCATACACTAATTCATTCCGATGAAAAACGATTTGAATGTGACACTTGTGGTAAGGGTTTACCTGATGAAAAGTGCCACATAGGTTCATTCCGGTGAAAATCATTTGTATAATGATTTCTGAAAATAGTGCAATACTCATTTACTCTGGTAAAAAAAAATAAGGTCACCAGTGTAGTTTTATATACAAATTGTGTTTAGTAAATAAATATTTATTTCTAATACTTTTATTTTATTTATCAAAAAAAGTACCTTGAGCAATTCATTTACCTATTTTTATAATCATATGAATGTGACTTTCAGCAGACTGATTGTTCTAGCTTGAAGTACAACAAATTCAGTCTGGTAAAAATTTATTTCAAAGCAGTAGATAGAAATTACATTAGCCTAGCTGATCGCTTTTGAATTAGTAGCAAAAGTTCTAAAGAGAAAATCTGTTTTCTACTAAGTAAATAAAAATTGTCATTTAATATTACACAGCAACTAAAAGATATCACAAATAAATTAATTCACTCAATACTTACATACTTACCTTACACTTTGCCACTCCAATAGGCAGCAACGGATATCGCCTTGTCGTTCACTGTTTTTAAGTCGTCTGTCCTCACTTAAAATCAGAATGAGATTGAAAAAGAGAGAGTGTGAATACGAGAAAGCCTCTCTGTCAGTTCTCTTGTAGACAGAATTCTCTGTTTTATTTTCATTTTATTTTTGTTCCTGCAGAAAATGATTTTGTAAAATATGTAATATTTGTGTAAGAATGCTGAATGTATGACTGGATGAAATCTATCTACGTGCGTTAATGTATGAGGGTGTGGATGACAATTTAATCGTCCAATCAATCCATATATGTTCGTAAATGCACGAAACCAGTGGGCTTCTAGTCTGTTTTTCATGCTTAAATAAATAAACTCTATATGAGAACTGATTTATATCAGAGTTCTCTCATTTCATTTCTATCGTCATTTTAATAAACGTCAAAATGCAGGATTATTTAGTCTCATGTGTAGGTTCTGACGAACATCCTATATTATAAGATGAAAATATGTAGAACATACGTCAGTATTTTATTACTCGTGAAACTAATAAATTTGGTATCTAATTCATTCAAATTCTCCAAAACTGTCACAAAAAATCAACAGTATAATCATGAGTGACCATTCAGCTGACTTCCTCTCTCGTGTGTAGACGTACTTATCCCAAGTATTAACCTCATTGTGTCATTTGTAATTCATTTAGTTCATAATTTATATCTCTGAATATGCCCCCGGTATTAGCCCGCGGAACCTTCGGACGCCAACACGAGTACCGAGAGGTGCGGGGACAAGCCCCTCCGACTCACATACTCACATCGGCTGGAAACAACAAGAGAGTATGAGCGGTAGTTTACAATAATTTTTAGGCTGTGTTTCTCGAAACAAGATTAAAGTAAAAGTATAGTTAAAATACTTTGATTTCATAAAATTATTCAAAAGTTTTGGTTGTTTCATTGAAATCTAATGCCGTAATCAAAACTATACTATTACCGATACTATTGTTGAAACAACCCAGCCTTACTATCGATGAAGGTTTCATCTACCATAAATAGGTGAAAAGGCAAAAAAAAAGCCCTTCTGACACCAGGTAATATTTCAACTCATTGAAATATAAACTGAAAAAATGATATTGTGCTTGACACAATATCATTTAAATGATTTAAAAAAACGCTATCACTCTAAAAAAATTAAATTAATTGATAAAAATTATATTAAGGGGGTATAGCAAGGATATATAAATTAACCGATCTAAATGAAATTTTAGAATCATGTAAATGTTGTATTTTCGATTCTTTTTTAAACTATTTTCAAATATTTTAAATCAATTTTCAAAAAGATAAAAAAAAAAACAAAATAAATTTTGCGGCAGGTATTTGGGATGACATGTTTTTTCACAAATAAAAAAAAAGATGGGTCGATGGCAAAGCGGTTAGCGCGCTGGGCTAGTAATCCAGCGGTCGCGAGTTCAAATCCTGCCTCAACCGATTTCGTTCACCTATAGCACCAGCATTTATTTGCTTATTTTAGGGAACGTAGGAAGATGTATATGTACTTGTTTAACAAGGACATATTCATTTTTTTATTAAAAAAAAAAAAAAAAATATGAGTCGCTTATTTTATTTTTCATTATATTTTGATTTCGCTTCATTACCTGTTTTGGAATAGTATTCAATTTGGAATTGCTTGGGATTACTAGATTGTATTTGATAAATTTACGATTGTTTTAATGTTGCATGAATTAAACTATTCTTCTTCATCGTTTAGTAGACCTAGTTGGTCTGTTCTTAAGAAGCTATGCCTCCTCGGATGATAAAGTCCAACTATCCTTCCATCTCTTGGGTGGTCTTCCCAGTAGGCGGCGACCAGAGGGGATTTCATTCGTCTGTCACTGTCCATCCTGGCTACGTGGTCCCTCTAATGCCTTCTTCTGGATCTACTCCAGTGAACCATGTCCTCTATTACACATGTTTTCCTTATTTGAATATTGCGAACACAATCTCAGAGTTTTTCCAGCGATTGACCTTAGAACCTTCGTTTCCTTTGTCCTCAAGAGCCCCTTGGTTCGTACAGTGTCTGCTAGCGTTTCTACAACATACGTCATGATCAGTCGCACACATGTTTTATATATTTTTGTTGACTTTACTGTCAATACGCATGTGTTTATTTTTCTAGATCATATTTTTCAAACATCCAGATACGACAGATGCTTTATTTACTTGTTAGCGGACTTCAGTGTATAGGTCGTTATGGCTGCAGATCTCTACTCCTAAATATTTGAAACTCATTACTTGTTCCACGGGCTTATCATCAACAGTTAGCTTACACCTTGAAGGTTGTTTGAATATAGTAATATTTTTTGTTTTACTGACTGATATAGTCCATAGATTTTTATTATAATATACCTAGATGTAGTACTCTGTGCAAAAAGTGAGTCATGAAATATCACGCGTTTGACGTTTTGGTAGGCAACATATTTCAGTTTTCCTTACATTTCAACACATCCTAGATAACTGTTCTCTAAATTATTAATAATTAAAATGTTTTTTAGACAAATAAATCCGAAAACAATTCACATTAGTTGTTACTCTCTATAGAAAAACGATGTGGTCTGGAACCAAAACGTCAAAAATCCACCCTGAAAAATGACTCGCATTCGATTCATACAAAATTTGCTAACTACGACATCTAGTATATTATATGATATAGCCATGTTTAGCCTATGAAATTAATTATTTATTAAATTATGTATCGGAAAGTTGATGGGCAGAGCTTACATTGTCGGAAGCAGAGGTTGTCAAAGGAAAAATATTAAATAATGGAGTATTGTTTAAATGTACTTGATAATTAATTATTTTTTGTTTTTTATTTAAGGCTTTTTTATCTCTAATGCCTCCAAGTTATCTAATCTTAAACCCTCTTTATTTATGTGCAGGATTTTATAGCCTGTTTGAGTATTGAAAAAATGATTATTTTTAATCAAAATATTGGCGAACTATGATAAATTGTTACTATACACACCTAGCACCTAAACTACGTAACAAGTTAAAACAAGACAGATGAGTCGATGGGAGAGCGGTTAGTGTGCTGGGCTAGTAATCCAGTGGTCACGAGTTTGACCGATTTCGTTCACCTATAGCACAGACATTTATGCTTATTTTAGGGAACGTAGGAAGATGTATATGTACTTAACTAGGACATTCATTTTTTATAAAGAAAAAAAAAACATACCAGAAATTTTAATTCTTTCAATAACTAAAGCAATAAAAATAATATTTAATTGGCTATTTAACAAGGAGAATAATATTTAATTGGCTATTTAACAAGGAGAATAATATTTAATTGGCTATTTAACAAGGAGAATAATATTTAATTGGCTATTTAACAAGGAGAATAATATTTAATTGGCTATTTAACAAGGAGAATAATATTTAATTGGCTATTTAACAAGGAGAATAATATTTAATTGGCTATTTAACAAGGAGAAAGAAGAGAGCGAAAGAATAATTTTATTTTTACATGAAAGTCTGTACCTTAATCTACTTTTGTACATAATTTCCGTCAATATTGAGGTACTTGTCATAACGATGTACAAGTTTTTGAAGACCCTCCTCATAGAAGTCTGCCAGCTGACTTGTTAACCACTACATCACAACTGTTTTGACCGCCCAGGTGTGTCTTCAAGTGCAGGAACAGATGGTAGTCACTGGGCGCCAGATCAGGGCTGTACGGAGGATGATCTAGAGTTTCCCATCGTAAAGATGTGTGTTCTCTCACCTTATTGTCCACTTCCTGCACCAAACTTTCATTAACGACCGAAGGACGCCCAATCCGTTGTTATTCATGCACATTTGTGCGGCCATTTTTAAATGCTCTCACCCACTTTCTTACCATTCCATCACTCATATTGTTTTCTCCGTAAACTGCACAGATCTCACGATGAATATCGATCGCTTTTAGGCCTTTAACACTAAGAAATCTTATAACAGCCCGTACTTCACAGTCGGCGGGACTCACGATTATCGGAGGCATCTTAAACACTCAGTAAACAAGGAAGAATCAGACTGTAATGGCATCAGTACGTAGACAACAGATGTAGGTACCCAGTGCGCATGCAAAGAACGCCGATTGCAGCGCTGCAGCAAAACGGTACTTACTTAAAAAACACGCTGATATATATTTACATGTTTTTCAAATTGTCATATCTTAACAATGTTTTCGTACTCCACTGCATTTTGTAATATATAAATATATTACAGTAACTCACCAATATTTCCTTGTGATGTTCACGCACTTGTTGAGAATCTCAACATGGGGACATTATTATAACAGTATTGGGAAGTAATAAAAATTATTTTTTTCTATAATATGATATTTATTTATTTAATCTTCGTTTCCAACCACGCCTTAAGGCATCTTTCAATGTATCTCTTCATAAGGCACAATATTACACACGTGTGTCACATAACAGACAAGAGACACTGGTCTATCTAACGTTTTAAACAATGTAACAAACATAATATGTATATATGTACGTACATATATATGTAATCATTTTTGCCTGCTGAAAAAATCAACACTCGCATCAATAGCCGTCGACAAAAATAGTTATTTCATCATTTGCCGTTCGGTTCCACCGAACAATGACATTAACAATCTATAGATTTTTTTTCAATCATTGAAAAAAATCATTCCCACCTACTTAAAATATATTATTGACTATAAAAAAAAAACTTAAAAACCACATATTTTTTGGCATTTTTGTTTTCATCGCTATATAATAATAATAATAATTAATATAAGTTGTTTATTTATTTTATTATACAAATCTATAAACATTATTTTACATAAATATATCTTTTTTTATATATTCTCTTATTAAAGAACATTATATAAATAACAATGTAATGGATAAATTTCAATACGTAAGTCCAAGTCAACGGATTCAAATGAAATAATGACTTTGAATGAGGGGGTCACCGTTGTAACTGCTACCGCGTCACACTGCTAACATAATCTCAGTTCACAGTTCAAGCAGACAGACTCTGGAACGACATCCCCATCGCTACTTACGGTGTTTCATAACGACACTTTTCTACTTCGAAAGAAATCTGAAGCGATCTGAAGATCCTTACAAATACCACTTGATTCTATCTCCTCATAATTAGAATCTTTGTCCCCCCCCTACCTGTCCTCACCGCGCAACCTATCATGTACTACCTTTATATATTTAAGTTTCTGTTACAAGAGGCTATAGTAGGCTATAGCATATTTTGAAAATCTTTTCCCCAGTACCACCAAAAGATATGTCTTTGAAATAAGGAACAGTTTGTATTTACACTTTTATTCTATTGCATGAGTTATTTGAATTTGATTAATACTTTTCTTGTAAAATTAGTTTCAGTAAAGCCCTTTTTTATTTTTTACTGTACGTAACTAAAAACTACGAGACCTGTATATTTTTATTTCAATGGAAAGAGAATATGAAAATCTACCGGCTGAGTTTTTTATTATTGCAATATTTTAATAACTGTTCTTGCTATTTAAAAAAAAACTTTAAATTTTACCTTTTCTTAACGAAAAAATATCATATATCACAGATTAGGATATATACAATATTTTTTCGTGTTTCATACATTAGAAATCTCCTCTCGGTAACGACAACATCAATCTGAAACTACGTCAAAGGATGATCAAATGCTATGTATGGTCGGTCCTGCACTACGGTGTTGAGGCATGGACCCACAAGATTGGTACCATAAACTGCCTGGTAGCGTTCGAAATGTGGATTCACCGTAGAATGCTAAGGATATCCTGGACCGACGTGGTGATCAACGTTGAAGTTTTACGTATAGCTAATACTGACAGAGAGTTGTTCACGACAGTCAAGTTTCGTAAGACTTCATATTTTGGTCACATAATGAGAGGAAAAATACTCAATCTTACAGTTGATCATAAAAGGGAAGATTGAGGGCTGTAGAGGGGTCGGCAGAAAGCAGCTATATGGCTCTGTAACATTCGGGAGTGGACTGGAGTGAAGCGTATGGAGGACTTGTTCCGCACCGCACAGGACATGGTCAACGTCGGGGACACATAGAGAAGAAGATATATTGGAAGGTTCTTTAGCGTGTATTTTTGTGTACGTCCGCATACCCAGTGAATACGAGGGCCTTAAAGGGAGGTGCACAATAGATCAGACGGGGTCTAGGTCGAAAGGTTCCACTCCTACCAATAATAATACATGTAGCTATGAAACATAAGTCCCATAAGAACTGGGTAATCGAAAATACAACAGGCAAGACGAGACGAGACTGGTTTGTGGGGATAACGTACCTCACATTTTGGGATATGTCGTGACGGTATGATAGGATGTTGTTGGTTAGAAGATATTGCCAATAAGCATTGTGCACCATTATGTACAGTAAGTTTTATGATAGATAAATAAATAAATAAATAATTTAACTCTGGTCACACTACAAATTCAAGCACACTATGGTTTATCCATGCTAATTCACCAATTCTATTTGATATATTTATAACAGTTGAAATGAAGGTGTGCCAAGAAAGAAACTAACAGTAGTATTTGCGTAAAATTATCGCAAATCTAAATTATTTCAAAATAATTTAATATATCATTCATTGTAAAAAGAAAGAAAATATAATAAGGTTTGTATTTTTTCACAAAATATAATATTATAGAACAAAAGGGCGAAAAGTTTGTTTATAAATGAATGTATTTTTTTTTTTGTTTCATTTAAAAGTGTAATTCACGGTAATGTTGGTTCGACAATTAAATAAATTGAATAATGTTGCCATATCTCTAAAATAAGTTCCTCTAATCTAATATTTAAAACATAAAACTATAGGAAATTTAAAAGAAACCAATCTGAGTTTTATATGATAGAATTACATGTGCCTTATATATTAGGCTAGGGATATTTTTACGACTCAACCATAGATAAATTCTAATCATTCTTTCCATACCCATAGAAAACGCAGATAAATCAAGTTATAAAAATATTTACCTTTGTTTATACTTTGTTATAATTGTAGATCTCGATGAACAAAATGATTTATAAAATTAAGTAAATGTAATAAGATGCCAATATTATTTATTTTTTCTTCAAGTTGGTTTCCATGATGCATTTTTATGACCATTGAAAAAATGACAAAGGTAAATATTTTTGTATTTTGATTTATCTGCGCTTTCTATGGTTATAAATGACCTAAAAACATAGACGACGTCAGAAAATTGTTCGTGTAAATAGACACTTTTTGGCGGGAAAACGCTTTTCCCGCCAATTCCGGTCGTAAAAATAGTGGCACCGTAAATATTATTTTGAACAAAACAAATTTATCAATGAACGATTTGAGCATAGTCATCAGAAAAATCTTTTACAGAAAGAAAAAAAATCCCTAATTGTAGGGAATATTTTTTTTTTACGTATTGCAATACCAAATGCAATCACACCAACTAATGCACTTTTAAATGAGAAGCACTCCGCAAGTTTCAGTACAATTTTAGTATAGGTATTTATTTATTAGTTGAGGTGGTATAGAGCACTGCGACACTTAAGATCTTCAGCGCTCCCCCTACTTGTTAACCGGGTTTCCAGTTACAGTGTCCCCACGAGTCTCAAGCCTCCGGAGAAGCTCAGAACAGGGGATTCAATATCTATTTGGGGCTTGTCCAGTATAGGTAACTAACTACATAGTTGGCATAACAATGCATAGTATGTCCCGTTATTGTCTTGCATCAAATCAAATCCTATTTTCAGTTACAAAAAACCTTTTTTAGTTACGAAAAATGTTATGTTCAATTCAAATATCAACATGTTATGTTCAATTCTGATTCGTCTAAATTTATCCGTCTGAATTTTAGTACATGAGAAATGTAAAAAGGTGCTTGCATTTATACGGGACTCATTACGTCACACAGCGTGAACAAAATCCTTTTATCCACGGTCGTCCGTTGGTTACAGACGTTTTCGTACTGTGAAAAGAATCAGAATTGGACATATTATAGTACTAATTCTTCCTACATCCGAACAGGGTATGAATTTTATGTTTATTTAGGATAGGATTACTGTGGATCTAGAGTTCGTCCAAGATTGACTTTGGTATGACACATCATAAAAATATGAACCAGGAACTCAAGGCACCTACAGGACTACAGGGCTGTTAGACCTGTCATCGGTTGGTTTACGTGATACTTTACCCCGACAGGGAAAAATACAATGTTTGTGTACATGCAACCATTAAATTGTTCCATTTTTAAGACATGTTAACACATACAAGTTTTGCACAGCACTACTACACGAACAACGGTGGAGTGGTTCAACCAACTTGAAACAGATTTGAGACTGGCAACTGAATATAATGAATGAATTCAAAAGAAAAATAAAATACACTTGTTGAATTTGACTGATTTGTAAATTATACATACATACATACCATCACGCCATGTCCCTCACGGGGTAGGCAGAGAGAACCGAACGCCACTTCTATCTTGACATACATTCATCGCCTCGACAACATTCATACATTGTCTTATACATGTTCGTCTGTTGTTCACACTTCTAACATTTCCGTCTTTCAAAATACCGTTCACATGGACGTGCCATCCCTTCCTTGGGCGGCCCTGACCTTCTCATTCCATTCCTGTCCGCAATGTATATTTTCTTCGTCAGTCGTTCCTCATTCATTCTCCCTATGTGGCCAAACTATCTCAATGTGTTCACTTTCATTCTATTTATAACATCTTTCTTTATTCTACATTCTTTCCTTATGTCTTCATTTCTGACCCTGTCATACATCGATTTGTAAATTATATTCATCACAATTTGTATAGCAATAATTATGTATATATAATACTTTGTTTTTAGCTTTTAAATGTCTCCTTCATACACGAGTACTTGAACTCTGATATTTTTTTTAATATGTAAGAACTTAGATTATATATTCAGCGCAATGAATGTATGCCAACTAAAACTACGCCGAAACAGACAAATTTCTAGTATACGTACACCTACTGATACACACACCTACATAATACGTAGACCAACCCATCTACCGCCTCACACACACATGTAAAAAAAGGCATACATTTCAATTCAAAATTTGTACTACACGCGGCTTCTATATTTTATAATTCTATGGGTAAGAACTAAAAAAACAAAATAAAAGTTAATAACATTTCAATAACATATTTTTTGCGATGAATCATACCAAAGTCGAGCTTAGATAGTCTATTACCATAGGTATGTCTAAATATTTAACGTTATTTTTTTGCAAACTCTTAACGTTACTAGTTAAAATAAAGACTTTAACAATATCAGTGAGCCAAATACATTTAAAGAATTGTTAGAAGGGTGAAACGTAAATGGTCCCGGTTTTTATAATATAGATAGTTACAATTTTGATAAATGACGCGTATTTTCGTTTTGGAGTATTTATTCTGACGATGTGCCTCACACAGAATGCGTCACTAATGTAAATAAACTAAGATAACATAACCAAGTATTTGTATTTAAATAATAATATATAGAGTTAAACATCGAAAATTAATTTAGCAAAATAAATATAATTTTTAAATAAATAAATTTGCAGGTAACGACAGTTAAATATGAATTAACCAATCACATAATGATAACACAATAAATGTCATGTATTGATATTGTATACAACTCAATCAATCATTATTGTAATTTTGTACATAGTATGACATAACTGTAATCATACACATTTTAAAATCATTGTCATACTGTAATTATAAACACAATAAGATATAGCTGTAATCTGCACATTTTACAATCATTGTCATAGTGTAATTATAATCACAATAAGATATAGTTGTAATCTGCACAGTGTATCATAACTGTAATCATTGTAATTTTGTACATAGTATGACATAATACAATCATTATTATACTGTAATAATAAGCACAATGTGACATAACTGTAATCATACACATTTTAAAATCATTGTCATACTGTAATTATAAGCACAATAAGATATAATTGTAATCTGCACATTTTACAATCATTGTCATAGTGTAATTATAATCACAATAAGAAATTAGCTGTAATCTGCACAATGTATCATAACTGTAATCATTGTAATTTTGTACATAGTATGACATAATACAGTAATTGTAAAACTGTAATTATAAGCACAATGTGACAACTGTAATAACGCACATTTTACAAAAATTGTTAAACAGTAATATTATGTACACATAATTTAACAATCATTGCTATTAAACTGTTATTAAGCACATTTAACAAATCATTGTTAGATCTGTAATAATTTACATAATTTGACATAACAATTGTTGCCCATCTTCTAAGATAAATTTTGTTAAATACATGAGTGAAAATCAAATTTAAATCAACGTATATACAACTAACCTAACCAATCCATCACTTGATAACATAAATTTAAATAAAACAATAATAGACTATGAATTTATACATAAAATACTTAAATAAAAAAAACACTCAAAATATATTATTAACGTTTTTGGTAACGATAACTTTACTAACGTGTCAAAGGCTGATTTTATCAAACGTTTCTTGATAAATGATAAGCATTTGTGTTCCTTTCCACAAACTTATGACAAAAGATTATGCTGCGAGGCGCCACTTTAGAAAAGTGTCCCGTAGAAGTCAGGTAATAGAAAATACAACAGGCAACAATAACATCCAACACATTCCGATTTAGTGCCTTTTTAGGTGAGAATCTGGTGTGGTATATACGCATGTGTTGCGCTTCAATACCTTCCGCAGAGAAATCTATATGTTTAATATGAACCTATCAACCGTGCAAAAAGAGAATCCGGTATTTTTATTGACAATAACATCTCAATAGAGACGAAGTTAGGATATTATAGAAGAACCAGGAACTCAGGCACCTACAGGGCTTACAAACCTGTCATCGGCTGGTTTACGTCATCACTTTATGCGCTTGCGCAACGTTCACCAATCATGCCTTTATTGAGTTCCCTTATCAATGATATTTTTGAAAGTTCTATATATTTGAATAATGTGTAAACATTTCACCTAAATAATATGAAATTATACTATTGCCATCTATGAGGTAACGAAGAAACCTTTTTGCAACGCCATCTATTGAGAAGTTGATTAATTTGTAAACAAAACTAAGGTGGTCTTGTATTTTACCGTCGTTGAGAGGTTTAAACATTACGGCATTAATCATATTCATTTTTATTTTCAAAATGCGTGTAAATCGACGAAAAATTAAAATTATAGACACAATTGACAATATTACGCTACTAAAAGGCTAATGACTGTCACTTTGACAGTTGTTTCTTAAGTATTCGTTTAGGTGGCGGAAATCAGCTCCCCAGAATTAGGGGGCTCTTAAGTGTCTTGGGAAACTCATATGTAGGTGGTGAAACGAAAATTCACGTTAGGTGCTACATAAGAATTCTTAGGTAGCACCTAAGAGTTAGGGGGCGTTGGTGAAAGTCACCATTAGTCATTTTGACAGTCTAAACTATTTACAGAATGAAAATCGCTTCATTTTCTTATTGGATGTACATCAGATATTGGATATTTTGATATATATCGGATTCTGCGAACCCTGCTTTTTGATGATATCATTTCTATGGCATTTATTTTACTCTCATGATCCTTACAATTATTAATTGGTAAATCAATTCACCCCGTTGTCCGTTTCTCTGGACTAGTTCCTTTCATTCTTTCCATCATTAAAAACAATTTTGTAAGGACTCGCCGTCTGCAGATCAACAAAAACATCCAGTCGCAAATCTCTTAAGGCCACATTCCAATCACGACAACAACAAAAAATTAAAAAACAAAACATCGCCAAGTTAAACTTGCGTTGTTTCATTATCGCTCCTCTCTACGCAATATCAGATATTACGACACGGCAACTACGTCGTTTATCAAAGCACCATACAAATTCGATAGCATCGTCCGCACGTCGCACACTCAAACGGTCCGTTGAAAAAGTGTCGCTGCGAGGTCTGATGAAAATAATTTGTTGATTTTAAATCTTGAGCGGGGCCGGATCTATGGTTTTCTACGCCTGGCGATTTTAATTTAATACGATTTTAAATTTAGAACTAATTCAAACTTGACATTTTCTTTCTTAACAACTCAAAAAATCCACTAACAATGTAATAGAAATATTATTTTCAACATTTGTGTAATGGATTATCAAATGGAGTGGCAACAATGTAATAGAAATATTATTTTCAACATTTGTGTAATGGATTATCAAATGGAGTGGCAACAATGTAATAGAAATATTATTTTCAACATTTGTGTAATGGATTATCAAATGGAGTGGCAACAATGTAATAGAAATATTATTTTCAACATTTGTGTAATGGATTATCAAATGGAGTGGCAACAATGTAATAGAAATATTATTTTCAACATTTGTGTAATGGATTATCAAATGGAGTGGCAACAATGTAATAGAAATATTATTTTCAACATTTGTGTAATGGATTATCAAATGGAGTGGCAACAATGTAATAGAAATATTATTTTCAACATTTGTGTAATGGATTATCAAATGGAGTGGCAACAATGTAATAGAAATATTATTTTCAACATTTGTGTAATGGATTATCAAATGGAGTGGCAACAATGTAATAGAAATATTATTTTCAACATTTGTGTAATGGATTATCAAATGGAGTGGCAACAATGTAATAGAAATATTATTTTCAACATTTGTGTAATGGATTATCAAATGGAGTGGCAACAATGTAATAGAAATATTATTTTCAACATTTGTGTAATGGATTATCAAATGGAGTGGCAACAATGTAATAGAAATATTATTTTCAACATTTGTGTAATGGATTATCAAATGGAGTGGCAACAATGTAATAGAAATATTATTTTCAACATTTGTGTAATGGATTATCAAATGGAGTGGCAACAATGTAATAGAAATATTATTTTCAACATTTGTGTAATGGATTATCAAATGGAGTGGCAACAATGGAATAGAAATATTATTTTCAACATTTGTGTAATGGATTATCAAATGGAGTGGCAACAATGGAATAGAAATATTATTTTCAACATTTGTGTAATGGATTATCAAATGGAGTGGCAACAATGGAATAGAAATATTATTTTCAACATTTGTGTAATGGATTATCAAATGGAGTGGCAACAATGGAATAGAAATATTATTTTCAACATTTGTGTAATGGATTATCAAATGGAGTGGCAACAATGGAATAGAAATATTATTTTCAACATTTGTGTAATGGATTATCAAATGGAGTGGCAACAATGTAATAGAAATATTATTTTCAACATTTGTGTAATGGATTATCAAATGGAGTGGCAACAATGTAATAGAAATATTATTTTCAACATTTGTGTAATGGATTATCAAATGGAGTGGCAACAATGTAATAGAAATATTATTTTCAACATTTGTGTAATGGATTATCAAATGGAGTGGCAACAATGTAATAGAAATATTATTTTCAACATTTGTGTAATGGATTATCAAATGGAGTGGCAACAATGTAATAGAAATATTATTTTCAACATTTGTGTAATGGATTATCAAATGGAGTGGCAACAATGTAATAGAAATATTATTTTCAACATTTGTGTAATGGATTATCAAATGGAGTGGCAACAATGTAATAGAAATATTATTTTCAACATTTGTGTAATGGATTATCAAATGGAGTGGCAACAATGTAATAGAAATATTATTTTCAACATTTGTGTAATGGATTATCAAATGGAGTGGCAACAATGTAATAGAAATATTATTTTCAACATTTGTGTAATGGATTATCAAATGGAGTGGCAACAATGGAATAGAAATATTATTTTCAACATTTGTGTAATGGATTATCAAATGGAGTGGCAACAATGGAATAGAAATATTATTTTCAACATTTGTGTAATGGATTATCAAATGGAGTGGCAACAATGGAATAGAAATATTATTTTCAACATTTGTGTAATGGATTATCAAATGGAGTGGCAACAATGGAATAGAAATATTATTTTCAACATTTGTGTAATGGATTATCAAATGGAGTGGCAACAATGGAATAGAAATATTATTTTCAACATTTGTGTAATGGATTATCAAATGGAGTGGCAACAATGGAATAGAAATATTATTTTCAACATTTGTGTAATGGATTATCAAATGGAGTGGCAACAATGGAATAGAAATATTATTTTCAACATTTGTGTAATGGATTATCAAATGGAGTGGCAACAATGGAATAGAAATATTATTTTCAACATTTGTGTAATGGATTATCAAATGGAGTGGCAACAATGTAATAGAAATATTATTTTCAACATTTGTGTAATGGATTATCAAATGGAGTGGCAACAATGTAATAGAAATATTATTTTCAACATTTGTGTAATGGATTATCAAATGGAGTGGCAACAATGTAATAGAAATATTATTTTCAACATTTGTGTAATGGATTATCAAATGGAGTGGCAACAATGTAATAGAAATATTATTTTCAACATTTGTGTAATGGATTATCAAATGGAGTGGCAACAATGTAATAGAAATATTATTTTCAACATTTGTGTAATGGATTATCAAATGGAGTGGCAACAATGGAATAGAAATATTATTTTCAACATTTGTGTAATGGATTATCAAATGGAGTGGCAACAATGTAATAGAAATATTATTTTCAACATTTGTGTAATGGATTATCAAATGGAGTGGCAACAATGTAATAGAAATATTATTTTCAACATTTGTGTAATGGATTATCAAATGGAGTGGCAACAATGTAATAGAAATATTATTTTCAACATTTGTGTAATGGATTATCAAATGGAGTGGCAACAATGTAATAGAAATATTATTTTCAACATTTGTGTAATGGATTATCAAATGGAGTGGCAACAATGTAATAGAAATATTATTTTCAACATTTGTGTAATGGATTATCAAATGGAGTGGCAACAATGTAATAGAAATATTATTTTCAACATTTGTGTAATGGATTATCAAATGGAGTGGCAACAATGTAATAGAAATATTATTTTCAACATTTGTGTAATGGATTATCAAATGGAGTGGCAACAATGGAATGGTAAATTATTATTCTTTCCCTTTTTTCTGATTTAAGAATCTCTCCAATTTGAATTGCCCAGAGTATCCCCACCTGGTGCAACAGCACTATTATAATATATGGTGGATATTGCCCTGATCTTGTTTGTGTCCACATCATATTCTATATAATACTAATCTAAATGTGTAAGACAAAGTTTGAGAGAATTTTATATGTGGTAGGTAGTTGAAAACATGAACCAATAGTTATTGATTCAGTTATTCTGAAACAATTTCCTTAATTGATTTGATTATTCTAAAACAAATTCAGTAATTGAATTGGTTATTCTAAAACAAAATTTGGCAATCGATTCAATTAATCTTGAACAAATTTGGTAATTGATTCAGTTATTCTAAATTGAATTCAGTAATTGATTTGGTTATTCTAAAACAAATTCGTTAATTGATTTGGTTATTCTAAAACAAATTCGTTAATTGATTTGGTTATTCTTAAACAAATTCGTTAATTGATTCAGTTATCGTAAAAAAATCTTTAATTGATTCGGTTATTCTAAAACAGGTTCATTAATTGATTCAGTTATTCTAAAACAGGTTCATTAATTGATTCGGTTATTCTAAAACAAATTTGTCAATTGATTCGGTTATTCTAAAGCAAATTTGATAAGTGATTCAGTTTTCTTTAAACAGACTGAATTACATAATGGATAATAAAATACCTACATTTAATCAACATAATAAATTTAAATTTAATTTCAAACATATTTCATCAGATATATTGGTTTTAAAAAACGATTTTTCGGAGAATGTTAATTCCATTTCGGGTTTCCTTAAAGACCAATAAGATGACAAACTAATTGACAAGAAACCGACTGAAGACAGGAAACGATTGAGTGTATCGTAGCAGGCTGCTCGTCACCGGTAAATAATCGGAATTCATTAAGTTCTCTCCCTATTTAACTGCGCCTCTACACAGATGCATCTTTTGAACGTACGGCAGTTCCGGCCCAACCTCGTAAAGCGATCAATTTACAGCGTTAACCGACCTTTCAAAATGTTCACAACTCATCCACACACCAATTTGTTTAACTATTTTATAGATAATAATAAATAACAAAAAATTATCCATACAATGTGCTCCGATTTTCTAAGATAAAATAATTTTACCGTCTTGCTTACTCTTTGAGGCTCAAATATAAGTTCATAAAGGATAAACTTATTTCAAAAGTACGATGAGGTACCAAGTGATGATACTTGATGTAATGAATGTTCCCCTAAGGCCTTTCTCACTATTTGCAATTCGACAGTATTTCGAAGGCTAAGCAGTTTCGGCAATATAACAAACTGGGTAAGCGTTGTGTTATAGTCAAATTGCAAATAGTAAGTAAGATCCATTTGGTTTTAGTTAAGCCAGGGCTTATGTATATCAGCCGTGGCTAAGCTTGGCTTATCGAAGAATAGTAAACAAGATAAACAAGATATATATATATATATATATATATATATATATATATATATATATATATATATATATATATATATATATATATATATATATATATATATATATATATATATATATATATATATATATATATATATATATATATATATATATATATATATATATATATATATATATATATATATATATATATATATATATATATATATATATATATATATATATATATATATATATATATATATATATATATATATATATATATATATATATATATATATATATATATATATATATATATATATATATATATATATATATATATATATATATATATATATATATATATATCATTCTCAAAGTGAAATCTTATTTAATCAATACAAATAGTAGTAAATAAATATTAAAAAGAATACATTTAACTAAATATATTATGAAAGCCAAACCATGAAACACGATAATTTGTAGTGAATAAACAGTGTCAAAATGACAAACGGTACGAGTGTCAAAATGACAACCGGTACGAGTGTCAAAATGACAACCGGTACGTGTGTCAAAATGACAACTGGTACGAGTGTCAAAATGAAAACCGATACGAGTGTCAAAATGACAAACGGTACGAGTGTCAAAATGACAACCGGTACGAGTATCAAAATGAAAAACGGAGTGTCAAAATGACAACCGGTACGAGTGTCAAAATGACAACCGGTATGAGTGTCAAAATGGCAAACGGTACGAGTGTCAAAATGACAACCGGTACGAGTGTCAAAATGACAACCGATACGAGTGCCAAAATGACAAATGGTAGGAGTGTCAAAATGACAAACGGTACGAGTGTCAAAATGACATTTGTCAAACGAGTCAACGAAAATACAGCTGGACTAAGAGTCGCCATAATGGCAGGACACATTCATTTAATTTTCTAGCGATTGTGATGTCGATACGTTATGACGCAGCGTAAGATTTAAACGCCAAAGAAAAATAAGTTATTAAAAATTACACAGACGTTAACGCGAGAGAGCAACACTCCCCCCCGACACTATTGAACTTCTTGGTAAATTGTCTTTAGTAGCAGAGCGTGCGAGGGTCACGTGTCAACAGTGCGTGCGTCTGTTCTTCGTCTTTCCCGGCTTGAAACCGGCCTTCTTGCGGGACCGAGTTTTGTTGGACGCCTTCGCCGTGGTCTTCCTCTTCTGTCTCCTCGAAGATGTCTTTTTCAGTCTAGTTGCTCTCGACGTGGCCCTTCGTTTCTTGGACGTGGTCACCTGAAAGCGACAATAACAGAATCAAAAAATAAACCAGAAGAGCTTCTCATGAAGTTGATCAAAATAAGATTACTATGAAAATAAATGACAATTTCATACTAAACATTAGAGTAATGCTAAGATGAGATAATGATCGAGTACTGATTTATGAATATTTAAGGCAAGATAAGAACGTATCAATAACTTGTCATGAGTAGCCCCCCTCTTTAACCTTACTTACCATTCCTAAATGTTATCTGTCAAATTGTCAATAACCTTAAATAATTGACCGATTTCGTTATGCTTATTTGAGGGAACGTAGGAAGATGTATATGTACTTGTTTAATAAGGACATATTCATTTTATATGTATAAAAAAAAAGTTAATTAAATATTATTTAATTATTATAATACTGTTTATTTTAATTATTTCATAACACAACATGGTACATGCAGATTTTACATGCATCTATGCAGATTTTGCCTAGACGAACATGAAACTCCGCTACACCTGCTCAAAGACTGTGGACCACTGATGCAAACAAGAGCCAGAATATTTGGCACTCACATCGCTGATGTAATACAAATCAGAGAAGCCAGCCAACTGAAGATATTGGACTATGGGAAGACCTCTAGAAGCCAATCATTCACAATGAGCTACATATCGAGCTGACGTGAAGAAGCCTCTAGAAAGATTTTAAAAAAAAGAAAAAAACACAACATGGTAGGATTTAAATTTTTTATACCAATTAATGTTTTTTTAACTAAAATAAATGATTGTAGTGACAAAATGTATGTATATTTGGAACTGTGATGATGGTAAAATAATATCTTATGTATATAGAACATCTAGGACTACACGGACTGTATAGAAACAGGATGGATCATTTTAGAAAGTGGGATGAAAATAATATCTTATGTATATAGAACATCTAGGACTACACGGACTGTATAGAAACAGGATGGATCATTTTAGAAAGTGGGATGAAAATAATATCTTATGTATATAGAACATCTAGGACTACACGGACTGTATAGAAACAGGATGGATCATTTTAGAAAGTGGGATGAAAATAATATCTTATGTATATAGAACATCTAGGACTACACGGACTGTATAGAAACAGGATGGATCATTTTAGAAAGTGGGATGAAAATAATATCTTATGTATATAGAACATCTAGGACTACACGGACTGTATAGAAACAGGATGGATCATTTTAGAAAGTGGGATGAAAAAACATGGGAAAAATAAAGTTTTAAAATGTGTGCCTCACGTTTCAATATGGCTGACGGTCTGTTTGGTTTGTTGTCAGCCAATATGTTATCATTTATGTAAGAAAAAAGAAAACAAATATTAAATACATGAACCACTTCTATATTAAGTCTTTTTTACCAACAAAAATAAAACATGGTTATAATTTTGTATATATTTGTTGTAAAATGAAATAAAACATTAAAGAATACGGGCGATTAGTGGATTAGTGCAATGCGCCACCTGGTGATAATATATTAGAAACAATAATTAACTCTCAAGATTAAGATCAACACGATCCACCAGAAATATTTGTCATGAAGTGATGTACAGGACGTCTCAAAATAAAGTTTATATTTAGTGGATCAATTCAAAAATAAAGATTGCCGTGTATCGAAATAATGTTTATTAATTATAAACGGCATTAAAGTACACAATTTGGGAATTTATTTCTTAAAAATAATATCGTCCAAATGTAGACCCTCGCGTTCGCACCACTCATTTAATACAACAGTAAAATTACTTATGACGGCTCGGCAGGTGGACTCCACTTCGTGACGGATATTTTCTTTCAACGGCGCCAGGAAAGTCGATTTACTGGGGTAAACTTTAGATTTAAGATAACCCCATAGGAAAAGGTCCATAGGGGTTAAATCGGGACTGTATGGAGGCCAATTTATGTCACCTCTCCTGGAGATCAATTTGCCTTGGAAAATTCCACGAACTCGTGGCAGAGATGTATTGGACGTGTGTGACGTTGTTCGTTCCTGCTGGAACCATGTTCTTTGGTTATAGCCAGGAAAGTTTTGCAATTCAGGCACCAAGAAGTCGTCTCCACATAACGCTCTAATAAACAAATATAAACTTTCTTTTGAGACACCTTGTATTTAAGGGAAGATTAGGTGCCGAAAGACGCAATATTTTTGTTAAACTCTCTAAACTTATTTCCAGAGAGACATAGAATCCCTTACCTTGGTGTAAGAGCGGGTATTGATCTTGAAGGTGACTAGGTTTGATGGTTTCTTCTCGGGGAATCCCATGAAGTTGAGCAGGCGATTCAGTTCCCTCTCCATTGTCAGAACCTTCTTCGGAGGCAGCCCCATACCCTCCTCCGTAGTCGTAGTCTGAAAATAAATATATATTCAATTAAATAACAACCAAATTGTAATTCATGGCCGTGGTGGTGAACTGAATCAAGCCACTTTAAACATTCATTAACTTGTTTGATTTGTGTTAAAATTTTTGATAAGTATGTGAGTAATGAGTCTAGAATATTATTCAAGTTAACTTTATTCAAATACCAAAATAATAATAATAAATAATAATGAACACTTTATTGCACCCTGCACAAGTGGCGAGTTTATTGTTGTATGGCTCTTTCTTCCAACTAACCAGTGTTTCCAGCCCAGAGAAGCAATATTTGCGTGAGAAATAAATTAAAATAAATTTCTCCTCTGCTGGGAATCGAACTGTGCCATGGCGGTCGGCAAAATATAATTACAATTTATAATATACAATATAAGATACTCGAAATAATGCACGAAAATATATATACAACTAGTTGCATGTAACACATGAGATCCAACTGTCGATAGCGATAGTATGTATAATTGAAGAATATGTACCAAACCCATAAATACAAATTATTGAATATTTTAAGATATTTTGTTTTTTATACAACACATGTAGGTATGTATGTCAAGATAGGATAGTATGGAGGTAGGTCCTTTTTTCCTACCCAGAATATGAAAATAGCATGATGTCAATTTGAGAATTTGATTATTTGTTCCATTGTTTATGCTTGTTATTATTTATTTGTATATTTATCCAACTGTCGATTCGTTCATGAGAATTCAATTCTCTTAATGAATCGACATTATTAAGCCAAGATGCGTGTACGAAGAAAAATTTTGTATGGTGTAGTGGACTTTTTGCATGCTAATAGCACCAACTAGAGGCCTCGCAGCATATATGTTCCTATACATGGATTTACTCAGAATTCGGAGTAGAACATTTTATGTGAGTTTTGTGTGTGTGTCTGTCTGTCCCCCCTTATAACTTTTGATCCGCTCAATTTACAGAGCCCAAAATTTCAGAATATATAAACAGTTATAGGCTTACAAAACTTTTATACTCAGAATTGTGAATTTTTGTTTCAGTCAGGGGTTATCAACTTTTGAAATTTTGCTTAATTTTTCCATATATCTCAGAAACCATAAAAGCTAGAATGCTGAAAATTGGTATAAACATAGACAAATATAAAATCTCAAATTTGTTTTTTCAAAAAAATTACAGGGTTTCTCAAACATTTTTTACTAAAAAAAATTTTTTTTATGATAAATTTATGAGTTTAACTGCCTATATTTCCAATTTTTTTAAAAATTCAGAAAAAAGCCGAAACACCCCAACTAGATAATTTAATTTTGTTAGTGTTAGCACATCTCAAATTTTTGTTAACAATTTTTATAAAAATTGAATTTAGTGACGACATTGCTTCATACAATTTGTATGGCAATAGCTAATAGCTACACACAATAATCTAAGAGGACTTAATAGTTTGATACTAATCTCCAAACATACATACATACCATCATGCTGTTTTCATATTCTGGGTAGGATCAAAGGACTGACCTCCATACTATCCTATCTTGACATACATACCTAGGTACATGTGTTGTATAGAAAACCAAATATCTTAAAATATTAAATAATTTGTATTTATGGGTTTGGTACTTATTCTTCAACTGTACATACTATCACTATCGACAGTTGGATCTCATGTGTTACATGCAACTAGTTATTAATTAATTGATTTATTTATTGATTTAATTATTTGTTTATAAATCGAATTATATAACTCATTTGTGTTTATACATTGTAGTTATGACTGTCTGTACTCTAAAAATGAAATAAAATAAAAAAAAATGAAACCCCTGACTGAAACAAAAATTCAAAATTCTAAGTATTAAAGTTTTGTAGGGCTATAACTGTTTACATATTCTGAAATTTTGGGCTCTGTAAATTGAGCGGATCAAAAGTTATAAGGGGGGGGGACACAGACAAACGAAATGTTCTACTCCGAATTCTGAGTAAATCCGTATATGGAACATATATGCTGTGAAGCCTCTAAATTGGTGTTTTTTGACTCCAAAGTTGGAATAGCCATGAAAAAAGTAGACCCTGCATACAATTCCTTCATACACGCGTTCTGGATTTAAACTGCCTCTTCCTTCAAAAGAATTTCATTCTCTTGAACGAATCGACAGTTGGATTAATAATACACGATGTACACGGTGTTTATGGTATCGGCCTGGGCCAAAGAATGACGCGCTGTTCATTCGATATATCGAATGCATCCGACTACGCATTCGGGAATCTATCTACACGAAGATATATCACAATTTTAGTGTTCAACTATATTTTATCTTAAATCTACTCACTGTGTAATTTACACCTGTAGTACAACATAATGGCCTTCATGGCTCAGTGGGTTGGGTATCTGACTCCTGAGCTAAAGGTCCCGGGTTCGATTCCCGGTGGAGACACAGTTTTAAAATTGTGTTTTCAGTCTGGATCTGTGAGACGATAAATATCGTAAGTCTCCAGAATGTGGCAACTTGTTATTGGGTGCGTGTTAAAATTAATATTTGCATAGTACCTGTTAGCTGCCCGAGAAGCAATATTAAATAAATAAATAAATAAATAATATATAATAGACACTGCATCTACCACACACCGGGCTGTGTTTAGATTCAACGCTTGACATTGCAGATTATGGCGTTTTTCACAACGATCTCACTGAACGCTTCCGAGCGGCATTTCAATCTGAACGCAGCACCGGGCGTTTTAAATGTCAAATGTCATTTATCATACATGTTTCTTTTTAGGTTATATTTTCATAGAAAGACAACAATTGGGCAGTGGTGTAAATAATGATCTCTGACATTTTATTGGAAATGTTTAAATAATATTCCAACTGTCGATTTGTTCAGGAGAACTTTGTTCAAGCCCTCCACAATGATAGTGTAGTGTAGGTAGGAAATATTTACCCACACCATACCACCAATAATATCTACCTATAAATATTATGCATAGAATATTTGGACATTTGTGCCGGTATCTGTGCTAAATCAAATAATGACTGAGAAACATTAGAGGTAGGTTCAACTACCACCTACTTTTTACTAACTAGTTGCATGTAACACATGAGATCCAACTGTCGATAGCGATAGTACGTATAGTTGAAGTACCAAACTATAAACCCATAAATACAAATTATTTAATATTTTAAGATATTTGATTTTCTATACAACACATGTACCTAGGTATATATGTCAGGATACCCAGAATATGAAAACTGCATGATGGTATGTATGTATGTTTGGAGATTAGTATCAAACAATTTAGTCTTCATAGATATTGTGTGTAAGCTACTACCATACAAATTTTATGAAGCAATGTCATCACTAAATTCAATTTTTATAAAAATTGTTATAAAAAATTTGAGATGTGCTAATACAATGTTAATATTTTTTATATGAAATTGAATTATCTAGTTGGGGTGTTTCGGATTTTTGTCGATATTTAAAAAAAATGGAAATATAGGCAGTTAAACTCATAAATTAATCATAAAAAAAATATTTTTCTTAATAAAAAATGTTTGAGAAACCCTGGAATTTAAAAAAAAAAACTAATTTGAGATTTTGTACTTGTCTATCTTTATACCAATTTTCAGAGTTCTAGCTTTTATGGTTTCAGAGATATATGGAAAAATTAACCGAAATTTCAAAAGTTGATAATCCCTGATTGAAACAAAAATTCACAATTCTGAGTATAAAAGTTTTGTAGGCCTATAACTGTTTATATATTCTGAAAATTTGAGATCTGTAAATTGAGCGGATCAAAAGTTATAAGGGGGGGACACACAGACACACACACACACACACACAAAACTCACATAAAATGTTCTACTCCGAATTCTGAGTAAATCCATGTATGGGAACATATATGCTGCGAGGCCTCTAGTTGCTGTTATTAGCATGCAAAAAGTCCACTACACCATACAAAATTTTCCTTCGTACACGCATCTTGGCTTAATAATGTCGATTCATTAAGAGAATTGAATTTTCATGAACGAATCGACAGTTGGACTAGTTTCATTTAACACCGACACATAATAATAATAATAAACACTTCCTTGTACCCTACGCAAGTGGCGATCCATCACAGAGAAGCAATATTAGCAACTGTGCCATATTTTGTAGAACAAGACAGAAGAATGTCTAAATGTATTGGGCCTCACTTCTCTTGACACTTTCTTTATAAAAAGAGGGGACCTCGTTGTCTCCTCTCTCATTGAGTCCGTTCTCAAGAGAGCGGGATAGCTGTCTCAAAGCAATCATAATTCATAATTTATTATAAAGTGATCAAGTAAACCAGTCGACCAGTCCTTTAGGTTGCCTTGAGTTTCTATAATGTTCCATCTTCGTCTTTACTGAGATGTTTGATAATAACGATAATAATTGAGCCCATTGCAATTGATTGATAATTATTTGAAGGAAGGTAGAGTTACCGTATCTTCTTGGGGCTTCGCTGGGGCATCACTGAAGCATTCGCTGGGAAGATTGTTGGTCTCCATTAGCTTCATGAAGCTGCGGGTGACGCGTCCAGACTGCGCAAACATCCTGCGTTTTCTCTTGGTACGCGTCGTCTTTGGCGTTGAGGACGCAGCGCTCTCCGTCTTTACTTTTCTTCCTTTCCTGCGCGACTTTCTCTTTCGGCCCTGTTAAAACAAACCACAATATTATTTTACTACAGTCAAGTTGATCTTATGTCCGATGTTGATATTTTACCATCTACGACTATGTTGTTATATGATCACCATCACCCGTTCTGCTGACACTATGGACACTAATCCATCAGTTCCTCTTTTGAAGCACAATCAGCAAGACTATGAAACATATTAACCTCTATGATAGTGAGTTTTGATATGATGTACCTACATACCTATACGGAGTGAGTTATTTAAAATATAAAAATTTAAAATAAAAAATATTACTTTTTTTGATGATGATTATTTCAGGTGTCTTCAACTATTGATTGCGGTGTCAAAAATATTCGCACTCTAGTAAACTATTCAAATTTTGTATGGAAAATATTCAGCATTTTCATGAAATGAGTTTGATAAATTGTTTTTTATTTAAATATTTTATTATGATAACTTGATAACTCTTCAATGCCATTTTATAAAATTGATGTGTCTTTTTATCAATTTGAAAATAAAAATTTCAAATTTTAAATTTCCTGAGCTTGGGGTCACTTTGAAATATTTGACAGTTAAAAAAATTGAGAAGCACTATTCAGATATCCTTCAAAATCTAATGGGGTCTAAGTGAGTATTAGATATACATGTATGCAAAATTTGAAAATAATCGAATGAGTACTTTAGTCTATAATTGATAAAGTAAAATAAACACGCCGTACATAGCACACTGCACATAGCACACACAGATACATTGTGATGAAACTTTCAGAATACAATCTCAGCATGATACTAGTTGATAATCTGCAGGAATACAACCGCACTAACCTCAACCAGCGAAAAGAGAAGAGTCGAGCTGTGGAAGGAAGGGTTAGGAAGTGAAAACTTCCATGAACCAACAGAGTTATTTCCAACGGGTCACCAACTACCATATGCAACCTGGAAATCCCTGAATAGACTAAGGGACGGATGTAGGAAGGTGCAAGGTAAACCTGGAAAGATGGAAAATGCTAGAGGATGACCAGGACATGGCATGTGAATGTGAGGAGACGCAGAACATGTCACACCAGCTGAACTGCCCGCTTATGGAAGGAGGTTGCTCTGAGGAGGATCTGTGGCAAGTGAATGAGAATGCTATTATGGCTGCAAATCACTGGAAGGACACAATATAGGTTGATGATCTTGGACACGGAAAGGAAAGGAAGGATAATCTGCAATAAAAAAAATACTTTTAAAAATTGTGAAATCATAACTCCCCACTATCCCCTTGGGTTAGTGAGAAGTAAACAAATTTTCACTTCACTTCTCTATTCGTACCGGTACGGCCATACTTCGATTTGCAATGACATTTCCTGCCGTACGAGTACAACCATACTGACTTAGAGTATAAGTGATGATATTACGAAGCCCTAATTGGTTCATCGAGGGAGATCGCGATCCACTTCCACGCCGGTGACGCTATAGAACCCATTGGCCCTGTTCACCACTGGACGCGGCAGCAACATCGGACAACACAAATATCCACCATCCATCGGGTTCAACCACTGCCCCCGAGAATCCGACCTCACACGTCAGGGCCTCCGATTGGTCTCAAAATCGGCCGCTATGTACACTCCGTTTCAAGTCGGAGGGGCTTGTACCCCGACCCCTCAGTCCTCGTGTTGGCGTCCGAAGGTTCCGCGGGCTAACACCGGGGGCATCCGACGCAATCATCACCTGTCAGATTTGACGTCTACTTGTCAACACAGGATGTCTGACCCGACGTCTGCGCCGGCGGTGTGCCCGAACCACACAACAACATTCGCCACAGTTTGACGAGTCACTGCCGAGCGAGACTGAAGGCGTTCGTCCTGCTCTTCTCTAAGTACAGAATTGACGAGGGCGCAACAGCGTCGGCCGCCCACCCCTGCTTTTACTGCCTAGGCCCTTAGAGCCGCAACCTAGGCCCTAATTGGTTCAACTTAAAAAAAAAGACTAAAGCTGTTATACCTGTCTAATAACTCTTAATTGACACTACTTCCCCTAAATGACTTTTAGGTTTCTTTACTAATACACTTTCCATACTCCTGTGGCAGACCACATCTCGAAATTTCTTTCGAGCGCGCGCCTAGCGACGGCAAGTACATTTGTTTATTGCTAGGCCGAGTTCATCGCCCGCAACGTCAAACAAGTGACAATACTCCTCAACTGGGTATGACACTTCAAATAAATTAATCTAGAAAGTTCGAGGACATTGAACTTGCTACCCCCAGCGCAGCACTATTTAAGGGAGTCTACACCTCTACACGTCGTCACTTCATTTCCGTATTTCCGTCACTTCGATTCGTCACTTCATTTCCGTATTTCCGTCACTTCGATTCGTCACTTCACGCCGTCTTGCCGACACTTCATCTCTCGACCACCGGTCATCTCTCGACCTCGCGAGCACGATGGTACTTCACCATGCGAAGATTCGGACACTTTGAACACACCCGCTAACTCGCTCGTTATACCTACTCATCGTGAGAAAGTTCCTTTGTAAGTTATTTCATTAATTGTAAATTTACCCTTAAGCAAACTATTAATTGTGATCAATATACTCATTGTTACTTTTGACCATTCTTTCTTCTTCTCTCTAAACCACTGTCCTTGTGTTCTTATTTCAAATCATATCCACTTGGGATATAGTAAACTCTCTTTACTGTTAACCCCTCTGGTTACCGCCTATATTTTATTAGTAACCCCTATGGTTACTAATTACGCTTGATTGGTAACCCGGTTACCAATTAGCTTTATAAATTTACCCTTAACCACATCCACATCCACAGGTATATTTGGTTATAATCAAGATAAACAATTATATACATAAATACCTTTTTGTGTGTCTTTTGCGTGGCGCTCCTCAGCACCCTCTCAAGGCCGCTGCCTATGACTAGCGCATCATGCGGGGTAACCGTAGTGTCCGGGCACTTTCTCTTCATAGCCCGCCCTCCCGCGACAGTCATCTTTTTCTCCTTCATCTTCCTGTCTCGCAGTTCCCTCCTGATATTGGCCACCTCCTCGAGCTCGCGGCGCACCATCCCCGACCTGTTGGGCGTGTGCTTCATCGCCCGTACTTTGCTTCGCGTCGTCCTACCTTCTACGGGCAACGCTCCACCAACACCTTCCACCTATAAAAAATAATTATATTTAATTATTTTTATTTGGAAAACAAACAGGATACAATGTTATAAGTATAATGGTGCCACTATTTATACGACCGGAATTGGCGGGAAAAGCATTTTCCCGCCAAAAAGTGTCTATTTACAAAGTATTTACTATAAAAAGTGTCTATAGTTGTCTGTTTATTTTTTCAATGGTCTTATAAATGCATCATGGAAACCAACTTGAAGAAAAAATAAATAATATTGGCATCTTATTACATTTACTTAATTTTATAAATCATTTTGTTCATCGAGATCTACAATTATAACAAAGTATAAACAAAGTTAAATATTTATATAACTTGATTTATCTGCGTTTTCTATGGGTATGGAAAGAATGATAAGAATTTATCTATGGTTGAGTCGTAAAAATATCCCTAGCCTAAGTATAAATATAATATGATGACTTAAACAGTAAGGTAAGTTCATTGTACCCCAATAATAAGTTTAAAAATAATTTTATTTTTTCAAATTGAAGCTAACAATGTACAAAGAATAGTTAGTATATATGTATAAAAATATCAAATATAACAATTATTATCTCCATACATCAATTATTAGCTTACAATACTGTCATATTATATTACAAAATACAGTCATATATTCAAGCTACAAAATCATATGTGTGTGTGTGTGTGTGTGTAAGTGTATGTATGTGTATGTGCATGCGTGTTGTGCGTAAGTGATAATCTTATGAAATTCCTGTTTTTAATTTTTGAGTGAGTTTATGTGTGTGTGTCACTGAATATGTCTATGATAATATGGGACTAGTCATATTTTATGTATGTGTTTATAATTCTGTTTATAGTTGAGTGGTTTTCGCGGCATTAGTTTTGTATAATTTAGGTCGGAAGAGAGTTGTATGTCTGGAGCTATATACAATTAGTATATAATTAATATAATACTTGTATATAAGTAGCATGTATTAAGTAAGTAGATTTGTGTTATATATTATAATAGTATTGTGTGTATGTTCTGAAATATGCTTGTGATTTATGTTACTATATCAAAATGTTTAAAGTATGAATTGTAGTTGGAGCAACTTCGTCTAATGTAATTGTTTTGTGAGTAATTTGTGTTACGTCGGTCGACATAGAACAAAAAAACAACTGAGATCTGAAATTGCGTGATGGGCAGTAAAAATTTAAGTTGTATCTATAATTAAAAGTAAGTAAACCACTTTTTGATTCTACGTGAAATTTTATTATGAGCGATAGGCCTATTTCGCCTTGTTATGGCATGTCATCATCATTGGCGCTACAGCCCTGTGTGGGCCCTGGCCTCCTCCTGTTATGGCATGTACTAGCTACAGCCCTGTGTGGGCCCTGGCCTCCTCCTGTTATGGCATGTACTAGCTACAGCCCTGTGTGGGCCCTGGCCTCCTCCTGTTATGGCATGTACATATATAACTTACATATATAACTTATAATGGAATTGTACAAAATAAAAACTTGGTCGATCATTAAGTAAATGTTTAATTTAGAAAGTAAGTAAGGCGAGTCTACACGGTTATGCATAATTTTGTGAAGGTATATCATGTCTATAATTGTTTGTTTGTCTGTTTTCAAGGTTACATATACTATTGTGTTGGAGAAATATAATTTACCACGATAGTCCATATGTTTCAGTAATTTATTCTGTACTGCTTCTAGTCTGTTGATGTATGTTATTAGAAAAGGATTCCATACAACTGATGAAAATTCTAGTACACTCCTGACATATGCATACTATAAAGTTTTAAGTGTTTTTTCTAATTCCAAGGGTTTGGAGATTCTCAAAATAAACCCCAGCATTTTATATGCTTTCCCTATTGTCTTATCCATATGTGGTGCACATCTAACAGGTCTAACAGGTCAAAGATACTGGGATTGACATCTTTGTCAAACGGAAGTCGTTCATTTATCGTTCTGTGAAAGGTTTGATTAGTCCCCATATGCATAGCGAGGGGTGGTGAAAGTACTTTGTAATTTTATTTTTACATTTGAATGTGATAGTTATATTCTCTAGATGTCAAAAGATTTTATATTTTAATAGATTTAATACTTTAACCGTCTTACTTATAAACGTAAACTATCTATAGTACTTGGTATTAGAGCGTGATTAACGTAAAAGTTTACTTATAAACCGTGACTATCTTTATTACGCCTTAATTTCATATACGTCAAGTTAAGACAGGTCGAGAGATTGTTTAACGCTTGACTAACGCATCATAACAAATATTTCAAAATGGCGAATCTTTCACATATGTTCCGACGCATATTTGAGATTGAAAGAAAAATTTAATACTTATAACGATTTTCCTAGTTATTCTACATCGCAATCGTGTTTAATTTGACTCAACCCAGCACAACACGGTTTTGGTTTTCATTTTTCGATGTCAGCTATCCAAAAATTGCATGCAATTTCCTATTTTTTGACATCTGTGAAGCCAATGTGACTATATGAAAAAAATAAATGAGGGTGTTCGTAAACAATTTAGTGAACTAGTTAGTCACATCTTAGTACACGTTTATAAGTAAGATTTTTTAATACCGATCTTAACTAATTTAGTCGTGCTTATCTAGTTACGCGTTTAGTAAGCTATTAACGAAATCTAATAAGTAAGACCGTAAGATTTTATATTTTAATGGATGTCAATAGATTTAATATTTTAATACATTAAAAATAAATACATTATGTCCAATTCTGATTCGTCTAAATTTATCCATCTGAATTTTAGTATATGAGAAATGTAAAAAAGGAGCTTGCATTTATACGGGACTCATTACGTCACACCGCGCGGACAAAATCCTTTTATCCATGGTCGCCTGTTGGTTACAGACGTTTTCATATTCTGATTCGTTTCATAGTATGAAAACGCCTGTTGGTTACAGACGTTTTCATACTATGAAACGAATCAGAATATGAAATAATATGGATGTCAATATATTTTATATTTAATACAGATGTCAAAAGATTTTATATTTTAATAGATTTTATTTATTTATTTATTTACACCACAATAGTAAAAACAAAATATATTAAAGATAACTGCTTCACTAGACAGAGTCTGTTTCGAAGCAATTATCAGTAAAGTTAGTACACTTTACAATATAAAATAATATAACACATACATATTAGGTATACAAAAATAAAACAATAAAAAATATATACAGGGTGTCCCACAATCTAACACACTCCAAGATTTAAAACAGATGTCAATATAATTTAAATTCAATAGATTTAATACAAAGTCAATAGATTTTCACACAGACTATTGAAAAATTACCATACCATCACGCCATTTCCCTATTTGGGGCAGGTAGAGAGAACCGAACGCCAGACTCCTCTCTCTTGACATACATTCCTCGCTTCATTCAAATGCCAAATTTTTCTTGGCCGACCTCTACTTTTCGTTCCTCTTTTATCAGACTTGTACACTTTTTTGCCAGACGGTCATCACTCATTCTTTCTATGTGGCCGAACCACCATAGGGCATTTATTTTCATCTTACTTACGATATTTATTTCAATCATAAATTCTCATCTAATATCCTCATTTCTTATTCTATCATACATCGTTTTACCACACATACATACTGTCATGTTATTTTTATTAAAAGGTAACATGACCTACTTACCTGAAACAAATAAATTTATATGACTTAGGACAATCCTTTTAAAAATAATTAAAAGTAAAATTTATAAGGCTGGCCACATTATTAAGGAATATATTTTGAGGCGTGGTAACATCGCGGTGTGGGACACGCATTCTTTTTGGCAAGCATCGCGCCAACGAATCGGTCTAAGCCGATAATGGCTGCCGACATTAAGTAAGGGGCCTCGGTATTCATATATATTCCGTGATAATCAGGGTAAGTCTGCCTTATTTTTCTTGAGATAAGTCACTCGTTATCGACCCACATCATAATCAATTTCTTTTCCTCTTATATTACAGAGAAACTTAATTATCGACGAAGTTTTTATTTGGTAGAATTCCATTATAAGTTTTATCTATAATTAAAAGTAAAGACTTTTTGATTCTACATTAATTTTTTATTCTGCGCGATAGGCCTATTTCGCCTTGTAAGCTAGTTAATGCCCTAACAAGGCGAAATAGGCCTATCGCGCAGAATAAAAAATTAATGTAGAATCAAAAAGTCTTTACTTTTAATTATAGATAAAACTTACAGAGAAACCTTAATTTCTTCTTTTTATCCCGCTAAATTTTAATGTAACTGTTCTTCCCCCACCACCACCCGTTCTGCTTATTGGGACTAAAAACGGCCCCTTGCAAAACTCTGAAAGAACACATAAGAACGTAAGAAGAGTCCGGAGAACTCTAAAACCTTGCAGACACTGCACTTAGAGTGCCAAAGAGAGCAGATTATAAGGGAGCAGTAGGTCCGTCGTGCACTGAAAGTGAAGATATTAGTTCACCGTATTTTTGACAAAAAGTCTTGAATGCTCTGAAGTTGCTCTTCGTGGCTACAAGGTCCGCATGTCCAATGGGGCCAAAGGAATTCCCTCGAACATCGTTGTAGAGTTCTCGTCGGAATGTTGACACGGAGAAGTTAGTGCATTCCCATAGGATATACTCAGAAGTCTGATCAGAGTTACCACAAAGCTGACATGAGGAGGAATCGGATAAGTGAAAACGAAAAAGGTAACTTTTGAAACTGCCGTGTCCAGTTAGGAATTGCGTTGTCCAATAATCAGGAATAATCCAAGATGATGAAATACGGGTCCTCACATCAGGAAGAAATAAGAATGTCAGTCTGCCCACGGAATAAGACGACCAGCCAGCGATTTTGCCAAGCGTCTAGAAGTGAATTTTGAGTTAAGTTTTCAATCACTCCACGAAAGGTGGGTAAATTCACGGGTGTGAGAGATACTCCACCCAAAATTGAGCTTCGACCCCTATACAGGTTGTATATTGAAGCTCGTCGTTGTGTTTCTAGATCAAGAGGAGCCACACCTGTAAGAATAGGAAGTATGTCAGTTGCGCAGGTTCTGTAAGTCTTAGCTAAAGCCAGAAGGGCGATCGTCTGATGTATTGGGTTTCACAACGGTGAGCCCAACAAGGGGCGGCATTGTAAAACAGTTTTGCTACTGGAAATTTAAGGCCCCAACTAACTCGAGCTAGGCGTGAAATCTTTTGGAAGGCTGCTTTAGCATTATCGGATATAGCACGAACATGGTATTGAAAAGTTAAGCCTCTATCGAGTGTAACACCTAACACTCTAACTCTGTCCTTAAATATTACACGCGTATTTAGAAATTTTATGAAAGGAGGACTTTTCATTATGCCTTTTAACACTAATCCATAAGTTTTTTTGGGTGCGAAATTGAGTCTGTGGCTTACACCCCAGTCTGCAACAGTAGAGAGTATCTACCACAACTAAAGTAACTACCACACATTGAAAAGTAACTTTGAAAACAGTATCACATTATAAGAAGACAACAAAAATGGCGAACGGCCTATTTCAATATGAAAATCTAACTTCGTAACGTCTTGACATATTCAACAACATAAATCAACGGAATTCTTCACAACCTCCTTCGATAATTTGTGTGAATATTTATTTGGTATCATTCCTTCTGAATGATCAAAATGAAAACTTTTTCTGTTTTAAATTCTAATATTAAAAATGTAAATCATGGTAAAAACCCTATGTGTTGCATCTATTTATAACGATCATGTAAATTGGCCAATTTTAAAACTAAAAAGAAATTTTGTTAAGAAAAATAAAATACTATATTCTGCTTAAATTGTAAATTAAATATCGCACATTGCGTGTAAGAATAATTATTATTTTGGTTATTAATTTCATGTGATTGTAATCCTATTTTGAAACAATATATTCATGTCATATAAAAATCTTTTGTTCATATTTCTCTCTCTCCACCCAACATTGATTAGACAAGAATGATGAAACATAATTATTATTTAATCCAATTGATTGAACTTTTTCTTATTTCTTATATTTATTTTCCTTGGCCATAATTTGGCAGACCGTAGAAAGATAATTTCGTCGTCTTGGGATCGCGGTCTCATGCGATTGGGGGGTGTACGTAAGTCAAAATTTGTAGTTATATGCATCTTTCAAGTTGGAACCAACAACCGTGTATGGTATAGACAAAATTTGTAGTTATATGCATCTTTCAAGCTGGAACCAACAACCGTGTATGGTATAAACAAAATTTGTAGTTATATGCATCTTTCAAGCTGGAACCAACAACCGTGTATGGTATAAACAAAATTTGTAGTTATATGCATCTTTCAAGTTGGAACCAACAACCGTGTATGGTATAAACAAAATTTGTAGTTATATGCATCTTTCAAGTTGGAACCAACAACCGTGTATGGTATAAACAAAATTTGTAGTTATATGCATCTTTCAAGTTGGAACCAACAACCGTGTATGGTATAAACAAAATTTGTAGTTATATGCATCTTTCAAGTTGGAACCAACAACCGTGTATGGTATAAACAAAATTTGTAGTTATATGCATCTTTCAAGTTGGAACCAACAACCGTGTATGGTATAAACAAAATTTGTAGTTATATGCATCTTTCAAGTTGGAACCAACAACCGTGTATGGTATAAACAAAATTTGTAGTTATATGCATCTTTCAAGTTGGAACCAACAACCGTGTATGGTATAAACAAAATTTGTAGTTATATGCATCTTTCAAGTTGGAACCAACAACCGTGTATGGTATAAACAAAATTTGTAGTTATATGCATCTTTCAAGTTGGAACCAACAACCGTGTATGGTATAAACAAAATTTGTAGTTATATGCATCTTTCAAGTTGGAACCAACAACCGTGTATGGTATAAATAAAATTTGTAGTTATATGCATCTTTCAAGTTGGAACCAACAACCGTGTATGGTATAAATAAAATTTGTAGTTATATGCATCTTTCAAGTTGGAACCAACAACCGTGTATGGTATAAACAAAATTTGTAGTTATATGCATCTTTCAAGTTGGAACCAACAACCGTGTATGGTATAAACAAAATTTGTAGTTATATGCATCTTTCAAGTTGGAACCAACAACCGTGTATGGTATAAACAAAATTTGTAGTTATATGCATCTTTCAAGTTGGAACCAACAACCGTGTATGGTATAAACAAAATTTGTAGTTATATGCATCTTTCAAGTTGGAACCAACAACCGTGTATGGTATAAACAAAATTTGTAGTTATATGCATCTTTCAAGTTGGAACCAACAACCGTGTATGGTATAAACAAAATTTGTAGTTATATGCATCTTTCAAGTTGGAACCAACAACCGTGTATGGTATAAACAAAATTTGTAGTTATATGCATCTTTCAAGTTGGAACCAACAACCGTGTATGGTATAAACAAAATTTGTAGTTATATGCATCTTTCAAGTTGGAACCAACAACCGTGTATGGTATAAACAAAATTTGTAGTTATATGCATCTTTCAAGTTGGAACCAACAACCGTGTATGGTATAAATAAAATTTGTAGTTATATGCATCTTTCAAGTTGGAACCAACAACCGTGTATGGTATAAATAAAATTTGTAGTTATATGCATCTTTCAAGTTGGAACCAACAACCGTGTATGGTATAAACAAAATTTGTAGTTATATGCATCTTTCAAGTTGGAACCAACAACCGTGTATGGTATAAACAAAATTTGTAGTTATATGCATCTTTCAAGTTGGAACCAACAACCGTGTATGGTATAAACAAAATTTGTAGTTATATGCATCTTTCAAGTTGGAACCAACAACCGTGTATGGTATAAACAAAATTTGTAGTTATATGCATCTTTCAAGTTGGAACCAACAACCGTGTATGGTATAAACAAAATTTGTAGTTATATGCATCTTTCAAGTTGGAACCAACAACCGTGTATGGTATAAACAAAATTTGTAGTTATATGCATCTTTCAAGTTGGAACCAACAACCGTGTATGGTATAAACAAAATTTGTAGTTATATGCATCTTTCAAGTTGGAACCAACAACCGTGTATGGTATAAATAAAATTTGTAGTTATATGCATCTTTCAAGTTGGAACCAACAACCGTGTATGGTATAAATAAAATTTGTAGTTATATGCATCTTTCAAGTTGGAACCAACAACCGTGTATGGTATAAACAAAATTTGTAGTTATATGCATCTTTCAAGTTGGAACCAACAACCGTGTATGGTATAAATAAAATTTGTAGTTATATGCATCTTTCAAGTTGGAACCAACAACCGTGTATGGTATAAACAAAATTTGTAGTTATATGCATCTTTCAAGTTGGAACCAACAACCGTGTATGGTATAAACAAAATTTGTAGTTATATGCATCTTTCAAGTTGGAACCAACAACCGTGTATGGTATAAACAAAATTTGTAGTTATATGCATCTTTCAAGTTGGAACCAACAACCGTGTATGGTATAAACAAAATTTGTAGTTATATGCATCTTTCAAGTTGGAACCAACAACCGTGTATGGTATAAACAAAATTTGTAGTTATATGCATCTTTCAAGTTGGAACCAACAACCGTGTATGGTATAAACAAAATTTGTAGTTATATGCATCTTTCAAGTTGGAACCAACAACCGTGTATGGTATAAACAAAAAGTAATAAAGACCTTAATATCGATGATGAGCTTTCTCTTCTTTCTCGGTGGGGATTCCTCGTTTTGGACTTCCACTGCAGGTTCGGCTTCCGGAAGCTCTCCCTTGACCGTCTGCTGATGAGGTGTGACCATCTTGAGGGTGTAGGACATGACCTCCAGGTCGTTGGGGTCGGGGCCTGCCTCCGGCTCAGGCAGATGGGCCTGGTTAGAGTCCAGGGTTGACTTTTGACGGCGGCGCTGGGCTAGCTTGGCGTTGTTCACCTCCTGGAAGATATATTTTTATTTAAAATCAATATATTAAAAGTAAAATATTATCAACACTATATTAACGCGGAATCAAAACCATCAGACAAGGATCGGGCAGAGAGAGCGAGGAATGAGGGCAGACAGGGATCGGGCAGAGAGAGCGAGGAATGAGGGCAGACAGGGATCGGGCAGAGAGAGCGAGGAATGAGGGCAGACAGGGATCGGGCAGAGAGAGCGAGGAATGAGGGCAGACAGGGATCGGGCAGAGAGAGCGAGGAATGAGGGCAGACAGGGATCGGGCAGAGAGAGCGAGGAATGAGGGCAGACAGGGATCGGGCAGAGAGAGCGAGGAATGAGGGCAGACAGGGATCGGGCAGAGAGAGCGAGGAATGAGGGCAGACAGGGATCGGAAACAGCACTAACACACATTTTAAGTTAAATTTGCACACATATATATTGAACATCTAAATTATCTTACAAATCCAGTAAAAATACATTTTCTTAGTAATGTAATATTAATAATATACCCTCAATATCTAACCTTTGACTAAATGCTTTATGAGTACTACCTCAGAACAGGCATTCAGCCTAGTGAGATGGTAAAATTTCAATATTTTTATTATGTATACTTTTTATGAAATGTACTGTATTGAAATATGTAAATGAAATAAAAAAATAAAACATTACCTGAAGAATAATTGGTTTCTGGCAGTTTCTGGTGCTGCCCCTTCTTCCTGGCGTTGAAGGAAGTGACATTATGCTGTACATCTTGGAGGTGTTGGAAGAAGTTATCTGCAACAAATACATTGGTTATTTTATTAACGTCACATAATACTTTTATATACATATATAGATACTATAACACATTCCTAGCTTCCTTTACATCCATGCATTGTCTCATACATACTCGTCTCGATTGTTCAAGCTTCTTATGTTTCCTTCTATCAAAATATTTCATTCACATGGTCATGCCATCCCTTTCTGGGGCGACCACTGCTATTCACTCAGTCTCTTGCACCCATGTATATTTTTTACTCCTCACTAACCCAAGGCGATATAGTGGGGAGTTATGATTTCGCAAGATTCGTGCTGAGTTTGTATTCTGAAAGTTTTGTCACAATTTATCTGTGTGTGTGCTATGTACGGCGTGTTTATTTTACTTTATCGATTATAGATAGCACACACACAGATACATTGTGATGAAACTTTCAGAATACAATCTCAGCACTTCTTCTTCCGGTGCCATGTCAGGAACCCCCGACGTCGGCTATCACTGTGGCAAATCCCTCTCTGTCCTGTGCTGCTCGGAATATCTGTTCCACGGTCCTGAAGCCGGTCCATTCCATAATGTTGCGCAGCCAGGACATCTGTCTCCTTCCAGTCCCTCGGCGACCTTCTATCTTGCCCTTCAGTATTAGTTGGAGCAAGTGATACTTCTCTCCCCTCATTATGTGACCCAGATATGTGATCTTGCGGACCATTATTGTGGACAAGAGTTTCCTGGTTGTTCTGGCTCGGCTTAAGACTTCTGAGTTCGTAACCAGATCTGTCCAAGGGATTTTGAACATTCTGCGATACAACCACATCTGAAAAGCTTCCAGCCTGTTCATGGTGTTAACCTTCAATGTCCAAGTCTCACAGCCATATAGCAACACAGACCACACATAACATCTCATCATCCGCTGTCTCAGGTCCATATTTAGCTTTTTGTTGCAGAAGAAAGATCTCATTTTATTAAAGGTTGCTCTTGCTACCTCAATTCTGCACTTGATCTCCATATCCGGGTCAAGGGACTCCGTAAGAATACTGCCAAGGTACTTAAATTTATCCACCTTATCTATAACCTTGCCCATTAATTGCAAGGAAGAACCAGGATATTCACATCGACCAAATGTCATCCACTTTGTTTTGGCTACATTTATAGATAAGCCCAAATGTACTAATACTTGTTAAATGCTGAAAATCTACAATTAAAAAATAACTTAAAAAATTGCAAATTCATAACATATAGTGAGGAGCAAAAAATAATTAAAAAAAACAGTTGGATGACGAGACAGAGTTCTTGACAAAGCAACTCACCCACGGATGTGTCATGACCTCTTCCATTGATAGTCTTCTGTGGGGATCCACCGAGAGAAGTCCTCGGACTAGAGCCTTAGCGGGACCAGACACGTGGTTCCATGCAGAACCTGAAACAGATCACGCACAATTATATGTAAATTATTACTATATTTTATCATCAGTTAGGCAGCCATTGCAATGTGATATGCCTCATGTTAGAAGACTGTACTTATATTGCACCAAGTACAAGTTTTTATTTCATAGATGGCGATAGTAAAAATGTGTTATTTTCAAACGATTCATATCCTGTTATTATAATACATAGAACTTTCAAAAAATTGCATTGATAATGAAACTCATTAACCCAATCAAGACAGGTAGGTACAAGTACTTGTATTACCTACGGACGGACAGTATTTTGCATGCGTACACAGATTTTTTTCAATCTCGTTTTAATTGAATATAATAACGGTAAAAAAAAAACCAAACGATGTAGATATATGATTAAAAAACCAAAGATAAACAAAAGATCACATATACTCAATGAAATTGAACACTTCATAATATAAACATAAGATAAATGATGAATAATGTTACTGTAGTAATCTCCATATAAAAACGTACATGGCGGCATCAATATGTCACGTGATCCTTCCGGCATTTGATGTAGGTAAGGAATATGCGCCCATTGTGTATTGGTAAGGATCCAATTCAAAGCAGAATGTTCAAAGCGAAACAAAAAAATGAACTGGCGCTGTATCCCTTTTTCCTACGCCCATGCGTATTAGATCCTTGCAAAGCGCGGGAGAGTGTAAATTTGGCCGGTGATGATCGATGAATAACAATGTTTAGAGTTCTTATTTTTTTTAAAAATTTAACAATTGTTTTGTTGATGATTTGTTGACTTAGTCTTGCCGAACGTACTTGGAAAGACGAGCTGAGAAATTCTGTGTTATGGATAGGTATGAAGTGTTGTACATTCTTCTTCTTCTTGTTGTACATTCAATTAAGTCAATTTGTTTTTAAGGGATATATATATATATATATATATATATATATATATATATATATATATATATATATATATATATATATATATATATATATATATATATATATATATATATATATATATATATATATATATATATATATATATATATATATATATATATATATATATATATATATATATATATATATATATATATATATATATATATATATATATATATATATATATATATATATATATATATATATATATATATATATATATATATATATATATATATATATATATATATATATATATATATATATATATATATATATATATAAATACAGTGAATGACTGAAAACGAAAGGAGACAAACCTTGTAAAACAATCTGTCCCTCTCTGATGCGATCCATGAGGTCTGTGACTGGTTCGTCCCTGTGGGTCGAATGGAAGGGTACTCTGCCCGATAGCATACAGCACTGAAACAGGAGAACATTTGTATCAAAAATTCAATAGAACTAGTTGATTCCTTTTAAATATTCACAGAAGTATCTTAAACAAATTCTAAATTTATTAAAAAAAAAATACCCATGCTTTGAGGCACCAGCTTAGAATAGTGTTTCCACTCTTTTCTGTCATCATAACATTTTTTTTTATTCTAAAATACAATTAATTACAGCTTTACCACATCTAGATACAATACTACACAAAAAATTACATATAGGTACAAATTTTTTTTAAAACTAGAACTTAAACTTTTCACTATGTTATAAACTTGTTTTGTATGTCGATGTTACAAGTACATATACATCCTCATACATTCCCTAAACTAGGTTATAAACTTGTTTTGTATGTTGTTGTTACAAGTACATATACATCCTCATACATTCCCTAAACTAGGTTATAAACTTGTTCTGTATGTCGTTGTTGCAAGTACATATACATCCTCATACATTCCCTAACTAGGTTATAAACTTGTTTTGTATGTTGTTGTTACAAGTACATATACATCCTCATACATTCCCTAAACTAGGTTATAAACTTGTTCTGTATGTCGTTGTTACAAGTACATATACATCCTCATACATTCCCTAAACTAGGTTATAAACTTGTTTTGTATGTTGTTGTTACAAGTACATATACATCCTCATACATTCCCTAAACTAGGTTATAAACTTGTTTTGTATGTTGTTGTTACAAGTACATATACATCCTCATACATTCCCTAAACTAGGTTATAAACTTGTTCTGTATGTCGTTGTTACAAGTACATATACATCCTCATACATTCCCTAAACTAGGTTATAAAAATGTATGTCCTTGTTACAAGTACTCTAATTTATCTAACAGTTAATATAATATAATATACTCACTAAAACAACACCCAAACTCCAAAGATCGCAGCTTTCGCTGTATCCGCAGCCGACTCCTCGCGCCTGGTCCAATACTTCGGGGGCTGCATATGGAAGACTGAAATAAAAAATTTTGTTGGTTAGTTGGAAACACTGCTTAGTTGGAAGAAATTGCCATACCTATTTTTTTATTACTAGTTGCATGTAACACATGAGATCCAACTCTCGATAACGATAATGTATAGTTGAAGAATAAGTACCAAACTATAAACCCATAAATCCAAATTATTGAATATTTTAAGATATTCTGTTTTCTATACAACACATGTAGGTATGTAAGTCAAGATAGGATAGTATGGAGGTCAGTATGTATGTATGTTTGGAGATGAAGTATCAAACTATTAAGATCCTTTTACTAAAGGGACTGCCATACAAATTGTATGAAGCAATGTCGTCACTTAATTCAATTTTTGTAAAAACCCTTTTGAGATTTTGTATTTGTCTATGTCCATACCCATTTTCAGCGTTCTAGCTTTTATGGTTTCTGAGATATATGGAAAATAAACAAAAATTCATAATTTGATAACCCCTGACTTAAACAAAAATTAATTTTTTATATATTTTGAAAATTTGGGCTCTGTAAATTGAGCGGATCAAAAGTTATAAGGAGAGACGGGCACATACACACAGACACACTAAATGTTCTACTCCGAATTCTGAGAAAATCCGTATATGGAACATATATGCTGCGAAGCTTTTAAGTTGGTGTTTTTTTACTTCAAAGTTGGGTACAATCTCGCGTATCCTGGCTTGAAACATTGTCGATACATGTTAAGAGAACAAAGTTCTCTTGAACAAATCGACAGTTGGATTATACAGGTTTAAGTGTTATATGTATATAGATATTTTAAAGATTTATTGCTTGAATAGAAAAGGTTGGATATATCTAGTATATATGTATGTACTAAACAATAAGTATTATATTTGAATGATTATAACAAAGGGCTTTATATAACAAAATTTATGTAGGTATTACCATACTTTACTAAATTGGAAATATCTAAATTATCATTTTTTTTTTTTAATTAATAGAAAAAAGTTAAAAATTTGTGTTGTTACTTACTTTTATAAGTAATTTTATATAATTGATAATGGAATTCCATGACTAAGTCGAAAAATTAGAAATAATTTGTTAAAATTGTCAATTGAATGATCATGTGCATATAACTTACTTATATTTAATAGGTTTATTATTATTAAAACAATTTGTATAAATAATTAAACAAAATGATGACACGGCGGCGAATAGGAAGTGTATAGGACTAAATTAAAAATTTAAAGATCCTTTTACTGTATTTTTTTATGATTTTATGAAACTACTGTTACAATCCTTAATATCAATCAAATTTAAAATCACTTCCCATCTTACTGAAATATTGTGTGACAATATTATAAAAATGCTTCATAAATTATGGGAGGACAGAACTAACACAAATACTTAGTATTCAACAGTAACTACTTAAATAATTTAAAATTAAAATTATTAACACATTTGTAACTATGCCGTATTGTGTTTGTGATGCTTTTTGAGTAATACATAAAAATATTTGATTTGATTTGGGAACCATGTGATTCATATTAATTACACCAACATAGTTGACTAGTCTCTTTCTATGGATCTGAAATAAAAATGGCGTCAGAGATTGTATTTATGACTGGTATTATGGCGGACATTGGGACCTGGTTGATCTGTTTTGTGTGAGCCCATATGTTTGTTGAGGTAATGATTGTGAGTGCAGAAAGTTGAGATTGTGTACATATTTAGTGTGGAACGGGAACAATCACCTGGTTCATAATTGCATATAATTGTCAAATAAAAATTGTAAACTGCTATCCCTAGAACAGGATTTCCTAGTTGGGCAGCAGTAATCTACTTATTGTTGTCATTATAAATATGGTGTGATAAAAGGTAAATAATTACTGTTTTATTTGTGTGTGTAAAAGGTTTTTAAGCTGTAAATTATTATAAATAAATAACCACAAAGTGCACTTTTAAATTAAACGTACTCTCCTATAGCAAATTGCCACATTCTGGAGACATATAAAAGCTGCGTCTCAACCTGGAATCAAACCTGTGGACTTTTGGCTTGATCACAAAGCCGGACAAGAGTTGTGAAAGGTTACCTGAAGCAAGGTGTGTGCATTCTCCTGGTGTCCGATGAACTGCCCGGTGACAGACGAGCGAATCCAAAGTCGACGATCTTCACGTCCGAATCCTCGTCTTTGTTGACGAATATCAGATTCTAAAAAAAAGGGGACGGCATCAACTTATCGATCAGGAAAGACATAAAGTAACAAATAATTCATTTACAACATCCTCATTTTTATGTTTGTCGTGGTTGATATTCTTATACGTTTTTCGCATTTTAAAATAAGAATATGGAAAAGATAATTAATAATTTAATCATACGGATACCCATGATATCACCATTCTACAGATTATAAAGCTACTAAATTTTTGACAAATATACAATTTAAGCAGCCCATTCACGATCGTGCCATTCGGCGTCGTTCCATATGGACCAGTTCCATTTGGAGCATTGTAAAATTTTCATCACACTCACGGGCGCACCATCGAGCCATCAAAATTAGTATACGCAAGCGGTCGGTGCTTTTGCATTAATAACTTCTATTTTTTTTTTAATTTTCAAGTAAAAATGATGAGTTTTATACAACTGCTATATAGTGGTTTGTTTATATATAAAAAGAAAAAAACAAAGAGAAAATGTTGTATTTTCACATTCACGAGAGTGTCAAACAGCTCGGCGCGATGAGACGGTGCAATGTACCACTGGTTTTCACACTCACTAGCATGCCGTACCGGCAGGACGCGCCGCGCGGTTTCGATCGTTTGGAATTCCATTTTGGTGTGTCAGGCCAATTGGGCTGCGCGGGTTTTGACATTCACGAGCGCATTTTGGAGTGATGGCAAGCCATTTGGAAGGATGGCATGATCGTGAATGGGGGCCTTTAGACATATATTGAACAAAGAGAAGTTAAAAACTATTTATTTTACCTTGGTACAATCACTACTGTCTAATAATATTGTATGTTGGAGGTCTTGTCTCAAATCTAATGTAGAGCCATTAAATATTGCTCAGAAATTGATACTCAATCTTATGTACAAAAAAATAATTAGCTATCCATCCTACCTTCTATATAAAGAATGCAATATCATGAGTATTAAACAGTTATACATCACACAAACATTTTTTTTTCAACATCTCAATAGAGACGAAGTAGGGATATTGTAGAAGAACCAGGAACTCGAGGCAAATTTTTGTCAATAAAAATATAATTTGACTCCCGAAAGGGTAAAAAAATCCAATGTTTGCGTATATGCAATTAAAAAAGAATATTCGATTTACACAAACACTTTGTAGATTTTTTATAAATATTGAACTTGCTGGAAGAACACGTGCAACAAATCCGTACTAACAGAACAGGCACATTCCTAAACTTTATGACAGTCTATACTAAAACTTCTTTTGGTCAGCCAAGTTACTGTGATCAGCCTCCACTAATATTCAATATTCTTACCGACTATCTAAAATCAATCAATCAATTACTCTCTCAAATTAAAAAAAAATATCAAGATGTTTGTATTGTCTGAGGATGGCAGAAGTATTATTTCATCATTAACCTTCCTAAGTTGAAATATGTGTTTTTTTTTTTCATTTTAATTTTATTTACAATACTCATGGTTACAGTTTGCGTTGCTAAACCGTGTGCATTTGGAGGACGCGTACCTTGAATTCAACACGAGTTTTTAAGTGCATTAGCGCAACAAACTAGTGCCTAATTCGAGGCAGTACTTGCCTCCTAAACAACACGGAAAGGTAAATACACGCCTGGGAGCCCTTTAGAAAGAGCCATTACTGGGTGTATCGCATAAAGGTTGGCCACAATCGGCTTTAGAGTATATGATCTCTTATTGAATCTATTGAATCTGCGTGCATACATACATACCTCAGGTTTAATGTCCCTGTGTACGATGCGAACGGCTCTCATGTGCGCCAGGGCACTGAGCAGCTGTCTCATGATGCGAGCTGCCTTCACTTCCTCCAATGGTACCCTAGAAAGAAGCTCACCACCGCTCAACAGCTCCATCACAATGTAAGTGTGCAGCTGAAACAAATATCAATATTATTTTATAATGAGGTTTATATATTTAGATAAAATAAAGCAGTGAAAAAAACATTACAGTAATCCGGGTATGATTTTTTTTAACATGTCTACGTAGGGGACACCAGCTATTAGGATTTGGGTCCTTTTTACTCTTCCGAAGAAGCGCACTACGTAGCGTTGGGAGGGGTTTGCAATCTAGAAAAGAGTTTATTGATTCGGATTTTAAAAAGACGGCCGGGTTGTACGAAGGTGGAAACACAGAATTTGGACAGTCGGGCTGCTGTAATAATAAAGGAGTTAAAGCTTATTCCAGTATTGTGTACTTGATTAATACAGTAATCTGGGTACGATAGCTTATTCCATTATTGTGTACTTGATTAATACAGTAATCTGTGAATGATTGTTTATTCCAGTATTGTGTACTTGATTAATACAGTAATCTGGGAATGATTGTTTATTCCATTATTGTGTACTTGATTAATACAGAAATCTGGGTATGATTGCTTATTCCAGTATTGTGTACTTATTTAATACAGTAATATGGGTATGATTTCTTATTACAGTTTTGTGTACTTGAATAATATAGTAATCTGGGTATGATTGCTTATTGAAGTATTGTGCACTTGATTAATACAGTAAAGTGTACTTTGTGGTGATGATATGTAGTATCATTGCATTTGGTGTAATGCATTAAAAATGTGATATTCCCATAGATATTTATGACAATATACTAGATGTCTAAGTAATCAAATTTTGTATGAATCAAAGTGAGGCATTTTTCCGGGGGATTTTTGACATTTTGATAGGCAGACCACATCGTTTTTCTATAGAGAATAACGACTAATGTGAATTGTTTTCGGATTTATTTGTCTAAAAAACATTTTAATTATTAACAATTTAGAGAACATTTATCTAGGATGTGTTGAAATGTAAGGAAAACTGAAATATGTTGCCAACCAAAATGTCAAACGCGCGATATTCCATGACTCACTTTTTGCACGGAGTGTTAATATTTATGCTGGCAACTCTGTAGAGTGTGAAGGATGGCAATACTAATCATTGAAAGAGAACATGTATAGATTGTAATCTGAATAAATCTTTGTTATACAAGTAATGAAACACCGTGTAGTTTTACATCTCCAAAATCACATATAAGAAGACGGAGTACAACATCTAGTATATTATAATAAAAATCTATGGATATTCCTTACATTAGGGATATTTTTCCTACCATATACAACTCAGAATTTTTTCTTTTATAATTTCATATTATTTGGTTTTTAAATATGAGACTAGGGTAGCTTAATTTGGCAATATACCAACATTACCGTGAATTGCACTTTTGAGTGAAACATACTCAATGACTGTTATTTCAGTACTATGTATTTGTGTAATTGATTATTACAATAATCTGGGTATGAGAGATTATTACAATGTAATTGTGTAATGGATTATTCTAGTATTATTACAGTAATGTTTAATTGCTTATTCCAGTATTATTGCAGTAATACTTGTGTATTTAATTAAATCAGTAATATTCTTGTAGTGAATTATTCTAGTAATATTACAGTAATCTTCTTTGATTGCTGATTCCAGTATTATTGCAGTAATACTTGTGTATTTAATTAAATCAGTAATATTCTTGTAGTGAATTATTCTAGTAATATTACAGTAATCTTCTTTGATTGCTGATTCCAGTATTATTGCAGTAATACTTGTGTATTTAATTAAATCAGTAATATTCTTGTAGTGAATTATTCTAGTAATATTACAGTAATCTTCTTTGATTGCTGATTCCAGTATTATTGCAGTAATACTTGTGTATTTAATTAAATCAGTAATATTCTTGTAGTGAATTATTCTAGTAATATTACAGTAATCTTCTTTGATTGCTGATTCCAGTATTATTGCAGTAATACTTGTGTATTTAATTAAATCAGTAATATTCTTGTAGTGAATTATTCTAGTAATATTACAGTAATCTTCTTTGATTGCTGATTCCAGTATTATTGCAGTAATACTTGTGTATTTAATTAAATCAGTAATATTCTTGTAGTGAATTATTCTAGTAATATTACAGTAATCTTCTTTGATTGCTGATTCCAGTATTGGTTGAGCAATATTCATTTGCCACAGTAATTACATAATTTATTTGAATTATTTATTTCAAACAGGTCAACTGTAGGACCAGTCTGCCCTCTGTGAATTAGATAGTCACTTATTTGTTATGCTTTCTCGACGTCTGAGCAACACAGGTGGGCGGATATGGTTTGAGCCATCGATATGGAAGACGACAGTTTTTTTGACCAGTTTGGACAGTTGTTGTCGCACGTTGTCGCCCGTTAGCGGTACACTGTATTGTCACATTCGTCGACAGATCAAGTTACGTCTTGTCGAGGAAAAAATAACCATAATTTATTTGCGTTTTTAATAATTTATTTGCGTTTTAATAATTACGCCACGGGAGGTTTTTGTGTGTGAAACTTGTGAAGTGGACGAACCATCATCTCCACCATACCAGGACCGGAGATACGAATTCTGTGCCTGCGAAGACTGGAGACCCGTCACAAGGTAAGTGGCTGTCTCATATTCGCAGAAGGAGTTACAGGCTTTCTTCGGTTGACTTGTTGACACATACATAATTCCTACCCCATCACACTGAGCGGGAAGTTACGCCCCCGCTCATTCATTTGGTCCTTTCGAGTCGAATATTGCCCAGCAATATTGAACATAATTATTACAATATAAATGCTTGGAGATTCGTAGAATTTTTACGTAATTTTTGGTGAATTTTTTAATGAATTTTTGAGTTGGTCCATTAAGTACCTATATTAAATATCGGACGCATTTGGTCCTTTCGAGTCGAATATTGCCCAGCAATATTGAACATAATTATTACAATATAAATGCTTGGAGATTCGTAGAATTTTTACGTAATTTTTGGTGAATTTTTTAATGAATTTTTGAGTTGGTCCATTAAGTACCTATATTAAATATCGGACGCATTTGGTCCTTTCGAGTCGAATATTGCCCAGCAATATTGAACATAATTATTACAATATAAATGCTTGGAGATTCGTAGAATTTTTACGTAATTTTTGGTGAATTTTTTAATGAATTTTTGAGTTGGTCCATTAAGTACCTATATTAAATATCGGACGCATTTGGTCCTTTCGAGTCGAATATTGCCCAGCAATATTGAACATAATTATTACAATATAAATGCTTGGAGATTCGTAGAATTTTTACGTAATTTTTGGTGAATTTTTTAATGAATTTTTGAGTTGGTCCATTAAGTACCTATATTAAATATCGGACGCATTTGGTCCTTTCGAGTCGAATATTGCCCAGCAATATTGAACATAATTATTACAATATAAATGCTTGGAGATTCGTAGAATTTTTACGTAATTTTTGGTGAATTTTTTAATGAATTTTTGAGTTGGTCCATTAAGTACCTATATTAAATATCGGACGCATTTGGTCCTTTCGAGTCGAATATTGCCCAGCAATATTGAACATAATTATTACAATATAAATGCTTGGAGATTCGTAGAATTTTTACGTAATTTTTGGTGAATTTTTTAATGAATTTTTGAGTTGGTCCATTAAGTACCTATATTAAATATCGGACGCATTTGGTCCTTTCGAGTCGAATATTGCCCAGCAATATTGAACATAATTATTACAATATAAATGCTTGGAGATTCGTAGAATTTTTACGTAATTTTTGGTGAATTTTTTAATGAATTTTTGAGTTGGTCCATTAAGTACCTATATTAAATATCGGACGCATATGATCCTTTCGAGTCGAATATTGCCCAGCAATATTGAACATAATTATTACAATATAAATGCTTGGAGATTCGTAGAATTTTTACGTAATTTTTGGTGAATTTTTTATTGAATTTTTGAGTTGGTCAATTAAGTACCTATATTAAATATCGGACGCATATGATCCTTTCGAGTCGAATATTGCCCAGCAATATTGAACATATTTATAATAATATAACTGCTTGGAAATTCGTAGAATTTTTACGTAATTTTTGGTGAATTTTTTAATGAATTTTGAGTTGGTCAATTAAGTACCTAAATTGAATATCATACTTTACGATAAATATTATATTTATCATATAATATCTAACTTGTTAATTCACGTAATTTTTGGTGAATTTTTAATGAATTTGAGTAGGTCAATTAAGCACCTAACTTGAATATCATACTTTACGATAAATATTATATTTATCATATAATATCTAACTTGTGAATTGACGTAATTTTTGGTGAATTTTTAAGGAATGTTTTGAGTTGGTTAATTAAGTACCTAAATTAAATATCGTATTTAACGATAAATATTATATTTATCATATACCTAACTTGTTAATTTACGTAATTTTGTTAAATTTGAATAAGTTTAAATAGTTTGATCTTATAAATAATCACATAAACGTATTGCGCATATCATATCATTTATTTAAATATACCCACAAAAAATATTGTAGATATCGGTACGTAATGTTTGGTATATTTCGAATCGAATTATTGGATTTATGTCCAGTCAATTATGTTCAATCAATCGGAACATAATATAAGTTAATTGTTAGATTTAGTTATTTTTACCCGATCAAGTTAGCTGTTAGTTGAATGGGTACCTGCCTATACAATTATACATTCATTATTAGCTTAGTACAGTGAGTACATGTCTGTGTGTAAGAAATATCACAAATCTAAAGCGATATTGCGTATAACTACGTAGGTACCTATGTAATATTTGATATAATATATTATATTCCTGCGTTCGACAGTGCATTGACGTACAACAGTACGTTCGTATATAACATTGCGATATATATATGTACATTAAGTACATGAGTACATTAGTGTTGGGAATAATCCAGTGCGGTCTGTATTTATATACTTATTCAGATAAACAATTTAATAAAACATAATTGTTAGTGGATACGAGTCGTATGTACATATGTTATGAACAAATAATTTAAAACCAATAAAATAAAATAATTATTTCACAATACCTAATTAAATAATACGAAGCGTATGTACATACCTACCTAAACCAGTTAACTGGGACAAATTATATACTTTTATATACCTAAATATACAGGCGATTAATTGAATATTAACAGAGACAAATTATATACTTTATGTACCTAAATATACAGTCGATTAATTAAATATTAACTGGGACAAATTATATACTTTTATATACCTAAATACAGGCGGTTAATTGAATATTAACTGTGAACAATTAATATAATTGAATATTACTTTTATACCTATACCTATACCTAAATATACAGTCGATTAATTAAATATTAACTGGGACAAATTATATACTTTTATATACCTAAATACAGGCGGTTAATTGAATATTAACTGTGAACAATTAATATAATTGAATATTACTTTATACCTATACCTATACCTAAATACACAGTCGATTAATTAAAATTTAACTGAGCAAATTAAATATTTACATAAATACCTAAATATACAGTCAATTGATTAAATTTTAACTGGTACAAATTAAATGTTTACATAAATACCTAAATATACAGTCAATTGATTGAATTTTAACTGGTACAAATTAAATATTTACATAAATACAAATAATACCTAGATACTTTATACCTAAATTAAATATTTACATAAATACAAATAATACCTAGATACTTTATACCTAAATTAAATATTTACATAAATACAAATAATACCTAGATACTTTATACCTAAATTAAATATTTACATTGATACAAATAATACCTAGATACTTTATCCCTGAATTAAATATTTACATAAATACAAATAATACCTAGATACTTTATACCTAAATTAAAATATTTACTTAAATACCTAATATCTAGATAGGTATTTTTTGTATACCTAAACACAAATAATACCTAAATACCTTCTCAATATGCCTAACACTACCGGATCTTCGTCAAGTGCAGAACCGAACAGAACGTTCATTATTTTAACTGCAAAAAAGGAACGTCTCTTTACGCGGATGAACGATCTTTACCGTATGATGAATAACATTTCTAGCTTCGAGTCAAGGAGTCTAGAAAGGTTTCTGGCGCAATCAGAAATGCTGGACGACATGCGTAGTCAATTTGAAGGTATAATATATGACATCAATGATCATCAACTCAAATCGAATCCAGAATACGTTCCAGATCTCCAACCTTTAGACGCATTTGACGACATGTTTCTGGAGGTTAAACGCGCTCGTAATAAAATCGTGCAAGCACCTCGACCAGACACCTATTCGCGCAATGAAAAACGCGTCATTAATCTGCCCGCAATAGAGCTGGCTAGTTTCGACGGTAAGACCGAAAACTGGAATAAATTCTATGAGACCTTCAAAGCAAATGTTCACGAAAATGAACAACTTACGGATTCACAGAGAGTTCAATATTTAATGGGCAAACTTACCCATGGGGCTCTGAGAATTACCGCGGGCATTGTGCCCTCCGGCGAATCTTATAAAATAATCTGGAATAACTTAGTTAAAAAATATCAAGATAAACGTGCATTAGCCACACATTACCTAAATAATATTCTCGATGCCAAAAATTGCACAAATACGTCCGCAAGCCTTGATCAATTTATTGAGAATTATTCTGCATCCGTCGCAGCTTTGAAACAATTAAAAATCGAAGACCTTATTGATTTTGTGTTATTACACGTCGCATTGAGGAAAATTGATCCTCAAAATATTCAAACTTTTGAACTGTCATTTCGCGATAAAGAAATTCCTTCGTATGATGATTTTGTTTCATTCATACATGACCAAGTGAAAATATTAGAACGTTCTAATGGCAATAGCGTGGCAAATAAGCCGCATGCCTACAAATCACCTCGGTCGACTTATAAATCTTTCGTCGCCAGTGACCAGAAAATACCGAATACTAATTCAGAGAAAGTTTGTATTTTTTGTAACGCCACTCAACATCAAGTTAATAATTGCCACAAATTTAAAGGCCTGAAGTCGTCACAGGCTCGATTCGAATTTATAAAATCGAAACGTGGGTGCGTGAATTGTCTTAGTGGTACGCATACGGTAGCAAACTGCAAATCGTCGTTCGCTTGTAAGTTATGCAAGAAAAGACATCATACGACTTTGCATTTTAACGGAGAAGATATTGTCAGACCGCTACCTACTTCAACGCCATCTCACACTGAAGTAGTGTGCAATTGCAATGCACAGCATACTTCGAGCGGAAACGCTTCAATGTCCCTGTGTGCCGAGGTGAAACCAAGCTCAGCGATTTTGTTGGCAACCGCGCAGGTTTATGCGAAACAGAATAATGGAAATAAAAAAATAAAACGATGCCTCATTGACAATGGCTCACAAAATAATTTGATCACTGTCGATTGTTGTAAGGCACTGAATCTTACGATAATTCCTTTGAGTAACTCTATCGTCAAAGGGATAGGTTCAGCATCTCGTCCTATTATAGGATATGTGTATATAGACATTGAGTCACGCTTATACTCCTGTAAGAAATACAGGATACATGCGCTTGTCGTAGACTGCATCACAGATCAGTTGCCTACTCATTATATAGCCAAGGGTGATATGGGCTATTTAGAGGGATTACCCCTCGCTGATTTGACGTGGAATATTCCTGGAAATATAGATGTCGTTTTAGGCGCACAACTCTTCCCACATATTTATTTAGGAAACAAGGTAGAATCAGGAAGTAGGGCACCTCCCGCTTTATTAACCGCGTTTGGCTATGTCCTAATGGGAGATTACGATAATAATGTTTCCGATACGAGTACTTCGTTCTCAGCACTTGCAATTAATGATTTAGTGCAAAAGGTTCCGCAGTTAGATAAAATACTTAACATACAAAATTTGAGCCCAGAGGAGACAGAATGTAAAGATCTCTTTACTGCATCTTCTGTCACTCACGCTGACGAAGATAGATATTCTGCTGCTTTGCCTCTCTGTAAAGACTCGAATAATCTAGTTAATTCTCGTACTGCCACCCAAAGCCGTTCTATGGTTTTGGAGCGAAGATTTAAACAACCATCTAATTTACAAGAGAGATTTAATTTTAGTGCTAAAATACATTCAAGGTTGTTATTAAATAACGTCCTTCATCTTGATCCTAATTTGCAGGCCAATTTATTTTTACGTTTTCTTGAATTTCGTCTTTTTCCCGTCACTAAGACAGTGGATATAAAACAAATGTGTTTAGAGACTGAAAATTCGAAATATGCGAGGATGTTTCGATTTGTAAACAATGATCTCACATGGACCTTTAAATTTAATCTGGTCCACTTCATAATTAATACTAGTTCATTCTTGGCGATAAAGATTTTACGCCAATTGGCTCATTATATGAGACCACATTCCCCAGATGTTGCCAATGTGGCAGAGTCCAAACTGTATATGGGCGACCTGGTCTATCATATTAAAGATGAATCCAGAGTTGCACGCTCTTTCAGAGAACTAATCTCACTATTCATGACCCGCACGTTTGATTTGATAAAATTGCCTAATAATTCTCAAGTTGTACTCAAAACCCCTTCAGAATCTCATTTAAGTGTAGTGAATTTATCTACTTATTCTGACAATGCCTCTAAGATTTTGGGTCCATTATGGGAACCAGTGGACGACAGCTTCTCCTTTACAACATCTTATATTTGGGAGAAGTGTATAAAGCGGAATATACTCCCCATAGTCGCCCGCTTATTTGATGTCCTCGGTTTGGTCACCCACATTATTCTATACGCTAAATTTCTCATTAAGAAGAATCTTTATAACATTCATTGGGATGATACGCCTTCTGAGAATTTTATTAAAAAATTCTCGGTCCTCACACGCATTGGAGGCAGACTTTCCAATTCGGACTTACTATTTGAGGCGAAACATCCACTTCAACTTCCCAAACATGACCATGTAGTGGATCTTCTTATTGATCACTTGCATGTTAGGAATTGTCACACTGGCCCAGGACTTCTTGTTTTCATATTGCGACAATGGTATTGGATATTAGATGCCAGAACCGTCGTTAGGGGAAGAGTTTGGAAATGCAATTGCTGCTTCCGGCGAAATCCTTCGCACCCTACGCCTCCTGTTCGTCCTGTAGAGGTCAGGACTGTTGTGTTGGTGGGACAGGAGGACTCGCCTCCGTTAAGTTGGCCGTTGGGCGTAATCACCGAAATTCACCCGGGGTCAGACGGAATTGTGCGAGTCGCGACCGTCAAAAATAGATTTGGACATTTTAAGCGTCCGGTAATCAAATTATATCCGATCCCGACGCAATAATTAATATATCTTTAAATATTTATATAACTTAAGATTAACTTTATACTTTATGTGATTAGTTATAATTTTGTTAACTTAGACATAAGGTTTTTCATACTCTCCTAAAGCGAAAGTTACTCGCGTTTATTCCATTTTATTTTATTTTCTTTATTTTTCGTTGAAAATTCTCCGAATTTCCAAGGCGGGGAGTATGGTTGAGCAATATTCATTTGCCACAGTAATTACATAATTTATTTGAATTATTTATTTCAAACAGGTCAACTGTAGGACCAGTCTGCCCTCTGTGAATTAGATAGTCACTTATTTGTTATGCTTTCTCGACGTCTGAGCAACACAGGTGGGCGGATATGGTTTGAGCCATCGATATGGAAGACGACAGTTTTTTTGACCAGTTTGGACAGTTGTTGTCGCACGTTGTCGCCCGTTAGCGGTACACTGTATTGTCACATTCGTCGACAGATCAAGTTACGTCTTGTCGAGGAAAAAATAACCATAATTTATTTGCGTTTTTAATAATTTATTTGCGTTTTAATAATTACGCCACGGGAGGTTTTTGTGTGTGAAACTTGTGAAGTGGACGAACCATCATCTCCACCATACCAGGACCGGAGATACGAATTCTGTGCCTGCGAAGACTGGAGACCCGTCACAAGGTAAGTGGCTGTCTCATATTCGCAGAAGGAGTTACAGGCTTTCTTCGGTTGACTTGTTGACACATACATAATTCCTACCCCATCACACTGAGCGGGAAGTTACGCCCCCGCTCATTCAAGTATTATTGCAGTAATACTTGTGTATTTAATTAAATCAGTAATATTCTTGTAGTGAATTATTCAAGTAATATTACAGTAATCTTCTTTGATTGCTGATTCCAGTATTATTGCAGTAATACTTGTGTATTTAATTAAATCAGTAATCTTCTTGTAGTGAAATATTCTAGTAATATTACACTAATCTTACTTTGATTGCTGATTCCAGGATTATTGCAGTAATACTTGTGTATTTAATTAAATCAGTAATATTCTTGTAGTGAATTATTCTAGTATTATTGTAGTAATACTTGTGTATTTAATTAAATCAGTAATCTTACTATGATTGCTTATTCCAGATATATTGCAGTAATACTTGTATAATCTTGGTGAAGTGAATTATTCTAGTATTATCACAGTAATCTAACATTTCATTATTATGCAATAAATTTCGAAAAGGGAAAAACTACTAAAAAATAGTCTTACCGCATCTTCGTAGACTTCGTGCAACGATACGATGTTGGGATGGCCCTGACAACTCTTCAACAGTTGAATCTCCATGTTACAGTTCACCACCTTTGATATTATCTGTAATTAATTAGTTTTGGTGAAATAAAATTGTAGCATTTGAAATGTGTCTTCATCGCAGGATGTTACCACCAACACTGGTGTTGTGTAGAGCTGGTGCGGTAAGAGAATTGTCGTGCAATATGAAAATGAGAAAGAAATATCTTCAAAATATGAATAGCAGATGCATCTATGGACAATATTCCAAAGCAGTTTTTGCAGTTATCTACGTAGTATTAGTAATACTTCTAAAACATCATCCGTATTTCGCTTGATAACTTTCACAACCTCGTATCTCAAAAAACTGCATTCTCATATCCATAAATAAAAAATGTTTTAAAAGGCTTAAAGAAATAAAAAAAAATGCAATTAATGAATTACTTAGATGCATCATTGAATGAACTTTCAGTCCACATTAACAGAAAAATAAAAAAAAAACATTGTTTAGAGAAAGTCATGAAGGTTTTAGTGTCTCCTGTAAAATGATACTTTTTGAGATACGAGATTGTGAAAGTTATCCAGCGATTTGTAACGTTGTCATGTTACATGTGGAAAATACTCAAACACTTATTATTATTGTAAGAGGCAACCTGCGTTCTGAGATGAATTGAAATTGATTTTGTAGACAAGGTAACTTATGAAAAGAATTGCCCAACAGAGAACAACTTGAATAGGCCACAACATCCGGCACCCAGGCCTGCTTTTTACCATCATCGAAGAAATGATTGATGGGGCAACTGTAGAGGTCGCCCCAGAAACAACTATATAGACCAGTGACGTGCGCTGTAGCAGTTACAAAGAGATGAAGAGACTGGTGGACGATAGAGATAAGTGGAAAGATCGAGTGTTTGGTGCAGACCAATCCTAAAATTGTGACCCAGAAGAAGATAAATTGGAGCGTTGGGGTTTTTTAATGCAAATATTAAAGCTCTTGATTCCTACACAGTAACTTCATCAACAGTATAGGACTGCATTGAAGCGCTGAAGACATCAGTAAACTATGGTAACAGAATCATATTAAGATGGGTACCTGGACACTTCAATTATAAAGGTAACGAGGAAGCTGATGCTCTGGCAAATAGGGGAGCGGACATAGCTACCTATGGGCCGGAGCCTCACTGTCTCCTAGCTAATAGTATTGTTAAATCAACACTTTACCAAAGAATGCTTAACAATGCCACTGAACTCTGGTTATCTACCCCAGGACAAAGACATTCAAAAGCACTCATTTCAGGATTCTCTTCAACACACTCTAAGCGGATCCTAACATTGAGCAGGAACAACCTTAGGATTCTTACTAGAATCTTAACTGGTCACTGTAGACTCAATAAACATCTATGCACGATGAATTTATCGGAAATGTACCTATGCAGGTTCTGCATGGATGAACATGAAACACCGATGCATCTACTTACAGAATGTGGCCCACTAATGCAAACAAGAGTAAAGAAAATAGGTTTGCATATTGCTGATCAAAAGCAAATCAGAGACACCGATCCACAAAGAATTTTACAGTTCTTCCAGGAGATAGGACTATGGAATGACATCTAGCAGGCAAATTATCACAATGGACTACTATTGAGTCGACGTGAGAAGGTCTCTAGATGGGTTTAAAAAAAAAATATACTAACCTTAACTGCGTAGGCCGTTTTTGTTTCCTTGTTGACACACTTCCTACACACAGAGTACGAGCCGTCCCCGAGGATACTTTCCCTAAGATTGATGTCGTACAATTTGAAAAAACGAGACTCCTGAAAAGAGAAATAATAACAAACGTTAAGTGGATGGGTAATTAATGTATTAGACTGCGACATGCACAGCACTGAGCGACTGACGTAAAGTATATTGTTGTGAGTCACAGTACCTACCTACATTCATTTTGATTAAGTTCTGTTTCAATTCACCTGTCTGTTCGTACTGGAATTATTCAATTGATTTTTAACTGACTTCCCGGCCAGTTAGAGCTCTGAAACCGTCAGAATTTGTATATTCCCAATAATGTATAATGCATGGAGTTTTCACTGGTCCACTAATAAAGCAATGTACATTGTCTGTTATATAAATTGTGTAGACTGTATAACTCTCTATCAACCAATAAATAAAATAGAATAAAATGACATGAGACCTCTCTAGTTGTCTTTAGTATTCCTACCTTAATTTTGCACCTGATGAGATTTGTGTTAGAAGGCTTCCTGCCCCCGGAGTAGTTAGACTCCTTCATGTCGTCCATATTGAATATGTCCTCCGAGATGAGGTTCTCCGAGAACAGGATGCTGGGGGCGATATAAGAATATCCTGGAGAGCAAACAAAACATTCAATTAACCAATGATATATAAAAATTATAGATACGTTACTAGTCTTGAAATTCACAATATGCAACACATAATCTAAAGTAATAAAGCAATCAAAATGTTAGTGTTTGTGTGTGTGTATGTGTGTGTGTGTGTGTTTGTCTCACGCCTTCTGAAAAACCAAGAGCATCTAAAAATCTAATTTATGTGCGAACGTGTACCTGTATACCTGATGCAGTGTCACGCTAAAAATAATGCGATAAAAATGCTGAATTTTAAAAATATTTCAATAATTATTTTTTTCATACAAAATTTTCCAAGTCGTATCTGTCAAAAAAGTGTACATTTTGCACGCAAATATCTGTTAGTTTAAAAGTTAGAAGTACGTATTTACACGAAGAAAATATATTTTCAAATATAACTTAGCGTTTAAGTGAAAAACATGGTGAATATTTTGTATAATTATAATGTTAAACTTATTTTTAAAGTAAGCGTTTTGTACATAAACGCCGCCATTTTAATATCTTTTCATACAATATTTCATTTTCCCACCGAATGAATATGTTCTTGAAAATAATAAACCTTTGAAATAAATGTAATTATGAAATAATAAAATGAAACACAAGACATTACGGCAAGTTTTAAGACATATATTGTAAAAATGTGTTTATTATTAGTTAAGATGTAGGCATAATAAAATTGCATAATTTGTAAATAATATTTGATTTTTCTGACAATTTTCATTTTTATGGCATCGAACAAACCAATGTAGGTACCTACATATTCAAAAAAGTCTCAAACCATTTGATATTTTTAAAGTATTGGAATGGTTACTATGGTAACGGAAAGATTCTGATATTCAAATTAAATTTGTTATGAATAGAATTTCTTTAGAATATTGTTGTAGGAAGGTACCTACCTATTACTATTTACTTACAAATCAACAATATACTGATTTCCTATCGGAAAATTGTATGCGATGTGCTCCTAAACCGTTTGTCCGATTACAATGAAACTTTGGTGAATTGTCGAGCGTGTGCCCGGGATGGTTTCTGGATTTAAACTTTTTTCTTATTCTTCTTTTTCTTCGTGTATTTGGTCATTTAACCTATGAAGGGGGAGTATCCTGGGAGAAGAAGGTCCAACTGTCCTTCCATCTCTTCGCAGGTCTTCCAAGACGGTTTCTGGATATAAACTTTTTTCTTCTTCTTTTTCTTCATCGTGCATTTGGTCATTTTACCTATGAAGGTGGACTATCCTGGGAGAAGAAAGTCCAATTTTCCTTCCATATCTTCGCAGGTATCTGGATTTGAACTATTTTCTTCTTCTTCTTCGTGTATTTAGTCATTTTACCTATGAAGGTGGAGTATCCTGGGAAAAGAATGTCTTTTCATCTCTTCGCGGTTCTTCCAGGATGGTTTCTGGAATGAAACTTTTCTTAACCGGCTGAAGAGACGGGATGTAATGAAGGGAAGGGACGTAATGAGGAATTGAAGGGACGGGAGGTACTGAAGGGCCTGAAGGGACGGGAGGTACTTAAGGGAACGTGTACCTGTATACCTGATGCAGTGTCAGGCTAAAAATAATGCGATTAAAATGCTGAATTTTAAAAATATTTCAATAATTATTTTTTTCATACAAAATTTTCCAAGTCGTATCTGTCAAGAAGTGTACATTTTGCACGCAAATATCTGTTAGTTTAAAAGTTAGAAGTACGTATTTACACGAAAAAATTTTACTTTCAAGTATAACTTAGCATTTAAGTGAAAAACATGGTGAATATTTTGTATAATTATAATGTTTAACTTATTTTTAAAGTAAGCGTTTTGTACATAAATGCCGCCATTTTAATATCTTTTCATACAATATTTCATTTTCCTACCGAATGAATATGTTCTTGAAAATAATAAACCTTTGAAATAAATAAAATTATGAAATAATAAAATGAAACACAAGACATTACAGCAAGTTTTAAGACGTATATTGTAAAAGTCTGTTAATTATTAGTAAAGATATAGGCATAATAAAATTGCATAATTTGTATATAATATTTGATATTCCGGACAATTTTTATTTTTATGGCATCGAACAAACCAATGTAGGTACCTACATACATATTATTCAAAAAATGTCTACAAACCATTTGATATTTTTTACATGTTCTATGGTTACTATGGTAACGGACACATTCTGATATTCAAATAAAATTTGTTATAAATCTAATTCGAATTAATTTAGAACATCATTGTAGGTAGGTACCTACATACCTAATACTACTTGAAAACCAACAATATACTAAGTTCGTATAGGAAAATTATTAAACTATCTTAGGTTAACTACAATACACATGTCATTCAATCTACAAACTATTTCCTATAGTGAAATTCTTCTTTTATTTAAGTAGACCTTTGGGTGATTTTTTATACAAACTATTTCTTGGAGTTTAATTCTTCTTCCTCTTCTTTTGTGAAGTCATTTGGGACAGTTCATAAATAAAATAGTCTAATTTTTCTTTTTCTTAATTTATGTAGACCTTGGGTGAGTTTTTATACAAATTATTTCCTATAGTCTAATTCATCTTCTTCCTCTTCTTTTATGTAGCCCTTTGGGTGAGTTTTTATACAAACTTATTCCTATTATCTAATTCTTTTTCTTCTTATTTTATGTAGACCTCTGGGCCAGTTTTGATACCAACTATTTCTTTTAACGTATTTCTTCTTTTTCTAATTTTATGTAGACCTTTGTTGAATTTTGTATAAACTAACTTCCTATAGTCTTATTTTTCCTCTTTTATGTAGACCAAGGGAGAGTTTTCATGCAAACTTTTCCTTTAGTCTAATTCTTCTTCGTCTTATTTTATGTAGACCTCTGGGCCAGTTTTGATACCAACTATTTCTTTTAACGTATTTCTTCTTTTTCTAATTTTATGTAGACCTTTGTTGAATTTTGTATAAACTAACTTCCTATAGTCTTATTTTTCCTCTTTTATGTAGACCAAGGGAGAGTTTTCATGCAAACTTTTCCTTAAGTCTAATTCTTCTTCGTCTTCTTTTATGTTTTACCTTTGCGTTAGTTTTTATACAATCTATTTCCTGCGTTAGTTTTTATACAATCTATTTCCTGCGTTAGTTTTTATACAATCTATTTCCTGACGTATAATTATTCTTCTAATATGTAGACCTTTGGGTCAGTTTTTATATTAACTACTTTCTATAGTCTAATTCTTCTTTTTCTTATTTTTTGTAGATCTTTTGGTTAGTTTTTATACAAACTATTTCCTTTAGTCTAATTCTTCGTTTTCTTATTTAATGTAGACGTTGGGTGAATTTTATATAAAATATTTCCAATATTTCAATTCATCTTCTTCTTCTTTTATGAAGACCATTTGGTCAGTTTTTTATATAATACATTTACTATTGTGTAATTCTTCTATTGGATCTTTTATGTAGACCATTGGGTCAGTTTTTATTACAAACTATTTGTTATAGTCTTATACTTATTCTTTTTTTTTCATTTAGTCTTTTGGGTTAGTTTTAAGTCTTATAGTCTATTGTATAGAAATATTATAAACAACATGCACACTTGACGAAAATACATAAAACGAATGGGATGTGACCATCACTAGAATCTTCTCAATACTTTTTTTTCAATCGAAATTTACACCATTTATTATATCATCATATTCTGCATGGATGAACATGAAACACCGATGCATCTACTTACAGAATGTGGCCCACTAATGCAAACAAGAGTAAAGAAAATAGGTTTGCATATTGCTGATCAAAAGCAAATCAGAGACACCGATCCACAAAGGATTTTACAGTTCTTCCAGGAGATAGGACTATGGAATGACATCTAGCAGGCAAAGTATCACAATGGACTACTATTGAGTCGACGTGAGAAGGTCTCTAGATGGGTTATAAAAAAAAAAAAAAAAAAATATCATCATATATTGCTTAATTTTCAATAACTACATATTTGATTTTGATGACAATATAATAAAAAATCGGGGTTGTGGCCATTACTGGACTCTTCACAACGTTTATATTCAAATTAAAAACTATTTAAGTCTTCTTCTGTAATGTAGATCAGTTTTATTGTGCAAAAATATAATAATCTATAGGTATGCACACTTGACGAAAAATATAAAAACGAATGGGATGTGACCAACACTAGAATCTTTTCAGTACTTTTGTTTATTTAATTTTTAAGCCATTTCTCATCATCCAAAATTACTAAATATTTAAAACACATTTGCGTTCGATGACAATATATAAAAATAGGGGTTGTGGCCAAATCCAAACTCTTTACAACGTTGTCTCTTTATAATCAGTCATATTTAAAACCATTGACCATAGTCCATGCGTGCAGAAATTGTATGTACCTACTTATATATAAAAACAAATGGGTTGTGGCCATCACTTGAACATTTTACATCGCTTAAACTCAATTAAATTTCAAACAACTTTTTCATACTACGAATTAGCAAATATTTTTTATGACAATATTATATAAACGAATGCTTATTCCTTCACTAATTTACATTCTTGGCCAACGGCGGGACATAAAAGCTAGTAAAAAATAAACCTACACAAACTTTGAAGCAAAAATGAACTCATTCAAAGAATATGTGATAATTACAATATATTTGGACATATTTCATTTAAAAAATTTCAAATTGAAATAATTAAGTATAGAAATTATACTATATAATATTCTCAATACAAATTATAAATTCAACTCTAGTCCTTTTAAACCCATCCCCGTTTCTCTCCTTGAACCACTTTCTTTTCCTCTTCCTTCCTATATAAGTGTGTATAAGAATATATTTAGTCTTTCCGTTTTTCTTTGTAATTATGATTAATTTTTTTTATGTATTTATAAAAAACAAATTAATGTTAGTTTACTCTAAACAAATAAATAAACAATGTAGAATGTCAACCGATTAAAAATAATAAACACTTCCTTGCACCCTACGCAAGTAGTGAGTTCATTGCCGTATGGAAATTTCTTCCAAATAACCTGTGTCCAGTCCAGAGAAGCAATACTAGTGTGAGAAATGAATTTGAATAAATTTCTCCTCTGCTGGGGATCGAACCCAGGACGCCCGGACAGAAGCATTTATTGATTTTGTTTATGCGCAGGTGATGTCACCCAGGGCAGGATCTACCCAATTTGGCACCTGGTGCACTAGATCCAAAGCGCCGCGTAAAAAAAACCTGTCTTATCTTTAAATTAGTAGGTACCTTTTAATTTAATTAAAGTTGTCGGCACCAATGGCGCAATATCACATAATGGATGATTCGACTACACGAAATTCCTCTAATGTACAATATGGTACGGGTGGATTATAATATATACATATTGTAACGCGTAAAGTACTTACATACCTACAGTTACCAGGCGCAACAGCACCGTTTGTGGATCCGGCCCTGATTTCACCCACATTCTTTTGCTTGGCGAGCTTCACAAAGGCAGAGTTGTTGCGTTTTGCTCAAGATATAATATATTATATATATTTGGTGGTAGGCTTTTGACTCAAAAGGACGTGCACGCACTATCGCTGGAAATATATATAAATACTTTATAAATTGACCTTTGAACAGTCTGTCATGGTTGGGTGGCGCCTCTGCCGGAGAGTCCTCTGGTGGCAGTTTGGTGAACTCTTCGCTGAAGTTGCTGGTGTCCAACTCGTTGGCAATGCGGGGACGGAAGGGAGCTGCTATCTCCTTGCGAGACAGGGCGTCCCAGTCCAGACCCTGCAATCAGAAACATGTCATTGTGCATATTATATCAATTTATTCTGATATCTTAATCCAATTAAGACGAGTACTTGCATTACCTACGGACAGACAGTATTTCGCCATGTATACATGCATACCATCACGCCATGTCCCTTACGGGGTAAGCAGAGAGAACCGAGTGCCATACTTCTCTATTTTTGTACACATTTCTGGCTTCCTTTACATCCATGCATCGTCGATTGTTCAAACTTTTTATATTATCTTTTTTCAAAATATCATTCACACGGTCATGCCATCCCTTTCTGGGGCGGCCCCTGCTATTTACTCCATGTATATTTTTTTGGTCAGTCGTTCATCGTTCATTCTTTCAATATGTCCAAACCACCTCAAAGCATTAACTTTCATTTTACATATAATATCCTTCTTTATCTTGCATTCTCTCCTTATGTCCTCATTTTTTATTCTATCATATTTATTGATTTTATTTATTTATTTATTTTTCACACCTTTATCACAAAGACTATTATGAAGATTACTGCTGCCCAACTAGGTAACCCTGTTCTAGGGCTAGCAGTTTACAATTTTACCAAGCCAAATATTTGACATTTTGGTTATACATAGTTACATAGAGCAGACACCAGACATCACAACACAGTAAATTACAATATTACATAGTTACCAATATCTCAAACACAAAAGTATAAACTGATACAGTAAATTTTGATATGTTATTATTCTAATATTATTTCTACCATAATATGCACAGCACACCCGTTGTTGTCATTTATGTTATGTAGCAGTTTGACATTAAAATTTGCTCTGTGGTCTTCTCAACGTACCTATATACTCAGTAACAATATTATTTGACTTGAGTCACAAATCAAATAAAATACAAAATCAAGATTTCTTCTTTGAAATTAATCTAATAAAAAAAGAGAAATGTTTTAGAGTTTATTTGTCTTAAAATAAGATGCAATGTAAAGACAATCCTCGAACCAGCTTGTGTAGCGTGTAGTTATATTATTTCTCAGAATTATTGTTGGATGTTTAATATTTGGGCAATTTCTGTCCTTCCGTAATTCCCTATATATTTTTTTATTCTTGTTTTAAATAATGTATGTGAAGTTATTACCTTGAGAGACATAGGTAAAGTATTATAAATTCGTGGAGCGATAAATGATGCATTTCTTTGTCCGAAAGTTGTTTTCATATGAGGGATTATGTAATTTAAAGTAATGCTTGTTCGTGTGGTTCTGGATTGTTGTGTTTTCTGGTGATGTATTATATTTTTATGAAAATAAGTTAGTATATGCTGGATATATATTTGTCTCGGGTCAAATACTTTAAAATCGTTATAGAGGTTTTCCGTAGGGTAATCAAACGGTTTTTGGATAATTATCTTCACAATGCATCTTTGAGCTAGATATATCTTTCTATTACATACTCTTCTTAGTGATCTCAGTTTTAATTTACGGTGCCACTATTTTTACGACCGGATTTGGCGGGAAAAGAGTTTTCCCGCCAAAAAGTGTCTATTTACACGACAAATTTTCTGACGTCGTCTATGTTTTTAGGTCATTTATAACCATAGAAAGCGCAGATAAATCAAAATACAAAAATATTTACCTTTGTCATTTTTTCAATGGTCTTATAAATGCATCATGGAAACCGACTTGAAGAAAAAATAAATTATATTGGCATCTTATTACATTTACTTAATTTTATAAATCATTTTGTTCATCGAGATCTACAATTATAACAAAGTATAAACAAAGGTAAATATTTTTATAACTTGATTTATCTGCGTTTTCTATGGGTATGGAAAGAATGATAAGAATTTATCTATGGTTGAGTCGTAAAAATATCCCTAGCCTTTAATTTAATATAATAATGTTTAATGTAGATATATCATAAAAAGATCACATATACTCAAAGAAATTGAACATATCATAACATAAACATAAGATAAATGAAGAATAATATTATTGTGGTTATCTCCATACAAACTAAGTACATGGCGGCATTAATATGTCACGTGATCCTTCCGGCATTTGATGTAGATAAGGAATATGCACAGATTGTGTATTGGTAAGGATCAAATTCAAAGCAGAATATTCGGCGCAATAAAACAAAACCAATCAGCGCAGTATCCCTCTTTCCTAGGCTGTGTTCAGATTCAACACTCGACGTTGGATATACCTGAAGTTGCAGATTATGACATTTTTCACACCAATCTCACTGAAAGCTTTCGAGCGGCGTTTCAATCTGAACACAGCATCGAGCATTTTAAATATCAAATGTCATTTATCATACATGTCTCTATTTAGGTTATATTTTCATAGAAAGACAACAATTGGGCAGTGGTGTAAATAATGATCTCTGACCTTTTATTGTAAATTGTTGAATGATATTTTTATAAATTAGCCTCTTTGTGAATGTATATTGTAATCATAAATAATGTCAACTGACATAGGTAATAGATATGTACCACAGAAACAAATAGAAGTCATCATTCCACAGATAAAATAAAAGTTAACAGATACTATAACTGTCAGAGCGTTTTTCACTCGACAATATTACCGAGCGTTTGGTGCGTACACTCGACGTTCAATCAGAACGCCGCAGAGTGTCTTTCGAGTGTCTGTTTCAGGTCATTGTGAACAAAGCCTCGACTGAATGGAAAGATTATAAAATAAATAAATAAATAAAATATTGATACTCACATCAAAGAAATGATGTCTTTTAAGTTCTTCTGCGTCGCCCTCGCCTCCTCCCAATCTCTTCCTTGGGTCTTTCACCAATAGTCTGAAAACATACAAGATTATACTATAACATGGGACACTTTTAGGTGAAGTTTTCGTCTTTTAGATGAATCAGAATCCTGATCTGGCGTATTTGTTGCGGCAGAACTAGGGGGCTACCCATGTCACATTCTTACCATACCATCACGCCATTTCCATATTTGGGGTAGGCAGAGAGAACCGAATGCCAGACTCCTCTCTCTTGACATACATTCCTCGCTTCATTCACGTCCATACATCGTCTCATACACGCTCATCTATTATTCTTACTTCTAACATCACCATCTTTCAAAATCCCATTTATGTGATCATGCCAAATTTTTCTTGGCCGACCTCTACTTTTCGTTCCTCTTTTATCAGACTTGTACACTTTTTTTGTGACACGGTCATCACTCATTCTTTCTATGTGACCGAACCACCTTAGGGCATTTATTTTCATCTTACTTACGATATTTCTTTCAATCATACATTCTCGTCTAATACCTATCCTCATTTCTTATTCTATCATACATCGTTTTGCCACACATTCGTCTTAGTGACCTCATTTCAACCGCGTTAATTCTACTTTCATGCGTCTTCTGCCATGTCCATGTCTCACTAGCATACATTAGAGTCGGTGCGACGATACCATTGTGTACCGCGAGCTTTGCTTGCCTCGAAATAATTGGGTCTGCCATTACCGGTCTTAATGCACCATTCACTCTATTACCTGACGTTACTCTCCTTTCAATATCTTTTTCCAATCTTCCATCACGCTGAAACATGCTTCCTAAGTATAAATATTCATCTACTTGTTCTAATTGTACATTCTCCACTCGTATCTCGCATTTTGTTCGTCTTTCGTTCTTCTCAAATACACATTCTTATTTTTTTAAATTTTAATTTATATAGGGCCGGTATTACAGTCTCAGTTTAAGAGCTAAACTAAAGTTTTACAAAAATATAGCGTATTACAGTGTCCGTTTAGGCCTAATCTTCCCTCAAAAATGTCACTAAAACGACAAATATTTAACTCAACGTTTCTGGTGGATTAAGTACTTAACGGTGAGTCAACTGTCATTTGCTAGGCCACAAGTGTAGTTTCAGTGTTCTATCACTAGAGGCGTTAGTTGAATCGACGGTGGCACCACTCAACAAAACAAACTGACAGCCATATTGAAACGAACATGGGCATTTAAAAGCATTATTTTGGTGAAAAAAATTAAATTTACCATGTTGGATAATAAAACAATAGTATTTCAAGTGGTAGCGTCCCGTTTTGTAGTTGATATTATTTGAGGTTATTTAAAATTTGCCAGATAATAACCACAGAAAAAGTAAAATATGTCTATAATTTATTGAAGATTTAGTAACTGACTGAAATGGATTCAATCTGCCCATAACATTAATCTTGAGTTAAACAAACTGAATTAGTTGAGGGACAACTGACATTTGATATCGGGCCATAAACAATAAAGAATTACAATAATGCAAAAGTGCAATACTAGTACAATTTATTATTTATTATACAACATAGGAATATGTATTGTAATATGTTGGCACCGACAAAAGGCTCCAAGAGGACACTTAATTATACCTACCATCAACAGAACAGGGGGCTACTCAAGACACATTCATAATACACATTATTCATAATTAATCCAAAAAATTTATATCCCCAATCTATCTTAACCTCCCTCCACATTTAATTATAAAAAATTGTTAATATCAACATTATTATGTTCTTATCTTGTCTTAATATTATAACAGTCTTTTTTTTTTTTTTTTACGGCGCTGGCCGATTTACTAATGATATTAATAACAATTAAGCACTAAAAATAATAACACTCAATTATTATTATTATCATTATACACTTCCTCAAAAGAATTAGCAGATCAATGCGTAAATTGTAATTTATTTAAAAGAGCAAAATAAAATGCAACAAACGCATCATCAAGCTTTCAATTGGGAATAGTTCACCCATCCAGATACTTAACATATCAAAGGATTAGGCTCTGAGGAGGTCTCTATACTACCTAACAACCCTACTGATTCCCGAATATTAACGTTTAAAAAATCTTTAACGATTCTACATGTATTTATAATTACCGTTTTTTGCATTTTTATTATTAAATTTTTCGATAAATCTATAATTTCTAAATTACGGACTAACGATTTTGGAATAATGCCAGTGGCTGAAATAATGAACGGTAATATTATTATTTTACGAGAATGCCAAAGTCTTTTAATCTCATTACCTAAACCGGTGTATTTTCTAATTTTTTCATCAAAAGTTTTTGTAATATTAATAATATTTATAATATTTCCTTATACTGTGGTAAAAACATTATATAGTTAAAACACAGTATAAGCATTTATATTCTAGACTATTCATAATAACATTTATATAGCTATATAACAATAACGTTGCTATGTTACTATTTGAGCTGACAACATCGCAATTCATTTATGTTTCATAGGTGATTTGACATTTGTTCATGTTTTGAAAAAAAAAAAACATTTCTTATAGTGTTTGGGCTTTATTTTCATGATTTATTTCATGAATATAATTCCCTTCCTTATCAAATGATCTGTCAGTGGTTTTGACAAATATTTTTTGTAATTCGTTTATGTCATATATTTTATTTTTTTTGCGGGTGGCAGTTCTTAAGGAGAACACACTTAGGCCAATTGGCCCTTTGTGATACCACATTGGGGCTGTCCTCCCACTCACTCATCCCCCTTGAACCAGCCTGAGTGGCTAATGAATGTCATAATGTCTCCGATGTCGGCCGACGCTATGTCCATTAGATCATCATAGAAGAAACTTCCCAAGGAGCTTCTCCTAATTCATATTACGACGAGTAATAATACGTTTGATCATATTTATAATTATCTGTAGTTTTATGAATTTGTGAAAAGAAATAGAAAACAAATATTCACGCGATTCACGTCACTTCACAAATGTCAAAAATAATTGACATTTTGTAATGCGACCATGGGCAACATTCGGGAATCATCGGAAATGTTGGGTCTGTAGGTTCCTACGCTGCCTGATTGTCAACTACCTTAATTGTGTTATTATCATCTCGTTCAAATACCAGAACCATCTCATTGTGGGTATATAAATTTAGTTTGAACTGACTTTTTTATGAAGTCGGCAACGTTGGGCTCGAGGTTGTCCGATATGGGAGGGGATCCCCTCAGTATTCTCCTGCTGATGTCCGCCTGGGTGTTGTTGACACCGTCCACGGTGAAGGGGGAGCCCCCGGTCAGTAGCTCATAAGTCAGCACACCGACCGACCACCAGTCCACGGCCTGTCAAAATATAATAATAATCGATTAATACATAAAATGCTTTGTGGCATAACAAAAAACCAAAATGAAACATAAAGAATATCACTCTCTATGACACATGAAACAGAGAAGATATTATATTAGATGGATTCCATCATCAGATCTTGACATGAACATGATATACCTATTAAAACCGCCTAATGCATTATGAAGTTACCTGTTTGTAAGGGTAACTATGGCTTGTGTTAATAAGGGTTTATACGTGATTTAAATTATCGGAAACTCTTGGTTTGTTGATTTTTTGTATTTTAAGAACAAACCTTTATATATTTTTAACATTAAGTCTGGTGTGATGTTCTGGAAAGCTTTTCTGATGCAGTAAATAAGGGAGTTTGCTTTTTTAACAATCTTAATAATATGATCCTCCCATTTTAAATCTGCAGATATAATGATCCCTAGGTCAGTTTGTGATTAAACATCTTTTAGTTGAGTATTTTCAAGAAAGTAATCAAACTTGGGATTATTTTTTCCAATATGTAGAACAGTGCACTTATTGGGATTCAGATTGATGAGCCATTTCTTTGTCCACTCTTTTATTCTATTTAGATCATCCTGCACTTGCTCATGACTTGTACATGGATTGGCAAAGAACTTTGTATCATCTGCAAAGATTTTGGATATTGACTTTATAGGTATGTGTATGTATCGGGTACCTATAGTGGGAAGATATGAAAACAGCTGAGTTCGGTTACATGATGTTTATTAATGCGACTGGCCCGAGAGAATGTTAAATGAGAACTGAATAAGATTTTGATTGGTGGGGGTATATATAGGCTACTTCTTATACCCCCACAACTTAATCGCTGCCTGGTAGGTCTACGATGTATAGTATGAAAAGAACCGGACCAAGGACTGAGCCCTGTGGTACGCCGCTTATCACTGCTTCTTCGTGTGATAGTTCGCCACCAATTTGAACCTGATAAGTAGTTTTCCTAGAATTCTTATGTGGTATAATTTAGCTAACAATCTTTTGATTGGCACTCTGTCAAATCCAGGTAAATAATGTCTATTGGTTGGTGATCATTATGGTCTTTAGTCCAGTCATTTAGGCACAAGAGGAGATTATATATGGTGGATCTTCCAGGTACAAAGCCAATTTTGCAATCGATTTTTGACTAAATTCCCGACCAGTTGGAGCTCTGGAAATTTCACTCGATAAATTTCACAACCTCGTATCTCAGAAAGCTGCATTCTCGTATCCATAAATAAACAATTATTTTAAAGGCTTAAAGAAATAAAACAAAATGAATGAAATACCTACTTAAAAGGACCTTTAATCCACATTAACAGAAAAAAATTGTATAGAGAAAGTCATGATGTTTATGAAGCTTTTAATGCCTCCTGTAAAATGGTACTTTTTAAGATATGAGCGATTTGTGTATTCCCGATGACAGTGCATGTTAAAACTGGTTCCAACTTGATTCATTTGATATTTTATGAAATTGAACGATTTTTTTTTTTTAATAAAAATGAATATGTCCTTGTTAAACAAGTACATATACATCTTCCTACGTTCCCTAAAATAAGCAAATAAATGCTTGTGCTATAGGTGAACGAAATCGGTCGAGGCAGGATTCGAACTCGCGACCACTGGATTACTAACCCAGCGCGCTAACTTGAATTGTGACTGCTATACATGTTGCGTAATATTCAGGCGTTATCTACAAAACACAGGGACAAGACGCGATGGTATATAATAATTTACCTATACAATGCCATATATGTACAAACAAATTTATCTTGTTACGGTATAAAGTTGCATGTATGATTGTATATTTATTTCTAGATGCTTCTCAACAGGTGGTGCGAAAGAGACGACAACACCGATCAGCTGACGTCCCGTGGGGCGATAGTAAGGCGTACGACAAGGACAACGATACTGTCGTCAGCACGCATCCGGCGGCGCAGACACGTGACAAGGTGGCGAGGGCCACTGATGTTTTGATATCGATATGGAGCTGGCGTATTGTAATTGTGAACGAAGTAGGTATTTGATAGACATCTCGTGGCATGAAAAAACATGAATATTCAACTAATATACAGTACCTATATATTTTTTCATTCATACATAGCGTCAACATGTTTTAAAGGCCTATTTTGATAAATAATAAGGAACGATTTCGTGTACTTAACGAGCAATGGAAAAGACAAATGTTGGGCGTATCCTTGAGAGACCGAATAAGAAACGAGGAAATAAGACGCCGGTCAAATGTTACAGACATTGCAGAAAGAGTTGGAAGGCTAAAATGGTAATGGGTGGGTCATGTGGCAAGACACAGAAATAATATATGGACCCCCAAAATTCTGAATCGGAGACCCTATCATAATAGAAAAGGTGTAGGGAGACCACAGAGGAGATGGACTGACGACATTGTCCAACTGGTGGGACATGGGTGGAAGCAGAGCGCCCAGGACAGAGAGAAGTGGAAAACCCAGGAAGAGGCCTTTATCCAGCAGTGGAGTGAAAGGGGCTGAAGAAGAAGAACGATTTCGTAGATTTTTATTTGAGTATTTGTATGTTATAAGTAGATACCTGTATTATTTGCGTTAGTTTTTGGAAAAGGGGTGATATTTGTGTAGAATTTTATTTTTTTTGAAATGTGTGATAATATGTAAAAAAGCTTGAAAGCGGTGTTATTATTCGCGTATTTTTTTTTTTGAAAACAACGTGAATAATAAAGAAACTGTGGGGTAAGCAGTGACAGGTGTGCGGGTATGCATTACCTTATAAAAGGAAGCACGACATACACGTGTACACCCACATACCAGTCTCGTCTCACTTGTAAAGGCACAATTCAGAATGGGTGCTGAATCTCATTGCTGAACTGTTTTGAGATTTCTTTGCCTGTTGTATGTATTTTCAAATACCCGGCTCTTACGGGATGCGCGAAAACGATGATAATAGAAAAGAGTGGAAACACTATTCTAAGCCGGTACCTAACAACTAAATTTATTTCTATTTTATTTATTTATTTATATCCAAAACATACAGTAGATATAATTAATTAAACAAAATATATATTTTTGTTTGTATAGTTTGTTACTAGCCCCGTCACTAGGCACAGCCTGTGCTGTGAGGTGGTTTTATGTTGTCTATTTTGTTGCTTATTTATTAATAAACTAGCTGACCCGGCGAACTTCTTACCGCCTCAGTCGATGGATGTTGTGTTAACTTTATTAGGATATAATAATAATATAAAAATCGGTAATAATGAATACATTTTTATGTATCTGACAGCTCAAGAAACAACCCCAAGCATGATGTAAAATTTTTCTTTAATCCATATGTTTTGTTTTCAAATTTTTTTTCGTAGAATAAATTCCATTTTCAAGTTATTTAAACAATAATTTTAATTAAATCAATATTATAAGGTACCTACCTACCTCGAGTTTCTATTCTAAATTTATCAACGATTTGTTAAGTAGGTAGCCTACCTACCCTGAAGTTTTACATTCGATTTTTGATTATTTTTTTTAGATTTCATAAGTTATATTGTTTGCATAATATGTACCAGGCGTACAGTTTATTAACATGTTTTCTATATATTTTTTTTATTTTTTCTGTTAATTTTTCCGATATTTTTATAGTTATTATGTTATCAGGGGCGGAGACAAATCCAGCAAATAAGGGATCATTACAATTGGTCCAGCAGTTATTGAGTTATAAATAGTCTAACTAATCCGACTTTGTTTTATTTATATAGATTTACATATAATATAAATACATATATATACAAACACATTCAAATGCAACATAGACATATGTGTCTATATTATAAGTAAAATTAATGCCTCGAGGTGTTTTGGACATATTGAAAGAACGATACGAACAAAACGGTGTTATGCTTCAAATTTTTTACAAAATTCACCGCCTCTACAATATTATGTCTACACGTCCGTGGCGCGAGGCGAGATAGCTGTAAAACGACACGCGGCGGGACCGCCATGTCGCCGTCTCGCTCTCCCGCCGCACGGCGGCATGCCGCGCGCGAGGGACGGAGCGACGGAAGCCGGCGCGGCGGGACGGTGCGTCGCCGCGTCTCGCTCGCGCCGCATAGGCAGGAGCGCGAGTGCGAGAGGGACGGACAACAGAGAGAGAGAGAGAGAGATACAATAAGGTGTATTGCGATAGAGCGCGACTAGATTTGAAATTAATAGGTCATGGTTCGGGCAGCCATTAATGTATGTATGGCCGACATTTTTAACGGAGAATGATATACTTTTAAACAATTTTTACAGTATTATTTTATACAGGTTAGAAATAAAATCGATAAATGATACGCGAAAGTAATATAAAAATACATACATACCATCATGCCATGTCCCTTACGGGGTAAGCAGAGAGAATCGAGCGCCATACTTCTCTATTTTTGCACACATCTCTGACTTCCTTTACATCCATGCATCGTCTCATACATGCTTGTCGATTGTTCAAACTTTTTATGTTTCCTTCTTTCAAAATATCATTCACATGATCATGCCATCCCTTTCTGGGGCGACCTCTGCTATTCACTCCATCTCTTACACCCATGTATATCTTTTTGGTCAGTCGTTCATCGTTCATTCTTTCTATATGTCCAAACCACCTCAATAGAAAAATAAACGAGTGGGTTGTGGCCAACGCTAAACTCCTCACTAACCAACCACTCCATAGTGTATTCAAATTTTGTAAGGAAAACTTTCAGCATTTTCATGAAATGAGTTTAATTATGAAAAAAATATAAGTATTTAATTTTACGTTATACTTAAATTTTTCGCAAACGTATCATCACTATTGTTCACCATTCCTGACGATGCTCATCATAGAGCGATACCGGTGAATGGGAGTCGCGTTTGCGAAAAATTTAAGTAGAACGTAAAATTAAGTATAATTTTATCATAGTTTTTAGTTGATTATGGAGTTCTATCATGAAGTGACAGTTTCAAATATTGAAAAAAAAAATGAAATGAGTTTTTAATAAGTATTTTCAGCGGAGACTCCAATTGTCTGTAAGATTACTGTATTAAATGTAAGACTGATGTTTAGCAGTCTTCAGCAAAAATTAAAATGCTGAAAATATTCAGCATTTTCATGAAATGAGTTTGCTAAACTATTTTTTATTTAAATATTTTATTATGAAAACTTGATAACTCTTCAATGCCATTTTATGAATGTGATGTGTCTTTTTTACCAATTAGAAAATAAAAATTTCAAATTTTAAGTTTCCTAAGCTTGGGGTCACTATGAAATATTTGACAGTTAAAAAAATTGAGAAGCACTATTCAGATATCCTTCAAAATCTAATGGGGTCTAAGCGAGTGTTAGATATACAAATTTACAAAATTTGAAAAAAATCGAACAAGTACTTTAGTCTATAATCGATAAAGTAAATTAAACACGCCGTACATAGCACACAGCACACACACAGATACATTGTGATGAAACTTTCAAAATACAATCTCAGCATGATGACCCTTAAAAATTACGAAATCATAACTCCCTTAGGGTTAGTGAGGAGTGAAAAGGGGTTTTACTAAAACTAATTTTACAAGAAAAGTATTAAACAAATTCAAATTTCCAAAAACTCACGCAATAGAATAAAAATGTTAAGACGTACTGGGGAAAAAAATTCAAAATGTACTTAGTCTAATATATAAACTCTTATATAATTAACTGAAAACCTCAAGACTGCGCTCCAGAAAGGAATATAAAGTTATTGACACATCGAAAGGTATCGATAAAACTGTATCAAAATTCGTACAAAAATCGGTAACAGACTGACTGAAAGGAGAAAATCGGTATCAGGTGTATAGAGATAAATATTTCTTCTTTAGTTTTTTCTTGAAAATACAAAAGTGATATTTTTATTGACAAACATTTTTTTAATAGAATCTCAATAGAGACGAAGTTGGGATATTGTAGAAGAACCAGGAACTCGAGGCACCTACAGGGCTTACGACCTGTCATCGGCTGGTTTACGTGATCACTTTGTGCGCTTGCGCAACGTACACCAATCATGCCTTCTGTTGAGTTTCCTTATCAATGTAATTTTGAAAGTTCTATGTATTTGAATAGTGTGTAACAATTCACCTGAAAATAAGGAACTATACTATTGCCATCTATGGAGTAACGAAAAAGCCTTTTTTATTGAGAAATTAGTTTATTTGTAAACAATGAAAGCAACAGTACCTACTTATAGATGAGATGACGGTGTCTCGCACAGATGTCACCCCTGAACTGCGCCAGAAATATTATTTCATTTTTGGTATACAAAAGTGAGTTAGACGATGCAATATCCCGACTTAGGATATTCCATAATCTTGCTCATTGTACTTCGAACGACAAGGTGAAAAATTCTGTATTGTGGATATGGATGGATAGTGTAGTACGTTCAGCAGATCGGATTGGAAGTCCATGATTGGATAAATAATTGAATATGTTTTTCAGGTACTGTGGCAGGTTTGTATTAGAAATAATATTGTACAATAGTAACAGAAACCTTAAACCAAATTGAAAAAGTAATATACCTATAACGTAATACTTACAATATCGTGTCCGTGGCTGTTGCTCTTGACGACCTCTGGCGCCATGTATTCGATGGTGCCGCAGAAGCTGTATGCCCTACTCTCCCCTCCCCTGAACTCCTTAGAGAGGCCAAAGTCTGTCAGGACCACGTGCCCACCGCTGTCCAAGAGGATGTTTTCCAGCTTTACGTCGCGATATATTATGCCCAGCTGAAAATTAAAAAATCCTATCAATGCATGCGAGAAATGGACGTCGTATGGACGTTAGAATGAAAGTCGACGTTGGAATTAGCAAGTAAAAGAGCAGACTTTATGGAAACTCCGAAGGCATTTAAGAGGGCATATAGCGATAAATCTAGTGACTGAGGGGCTTCATAATTCTAAACATGTGAGCTCCCAGCTCGTCAAATTAAAAAAAGACCGCAAAAAATATGAAACACGCCACCTTATGCGACGTTTGACTGCCACACAGGGTCTGTTCCATGAACAATCTCTAAAGCAGCCCATTCACGATTGTGTCATTCGGCGTCGTTGACATATGGACCGACTCCATTTGGAGCATTGTAAAATTTTCATCACACTCACGAGCGCGCCATCGAGCCATCCAAATTAGTATACACAAGCGGTCGGCGCTTTCACATTAATAATTTCTATTTTTTTTTAATTTTCAAGTAAAAATGAGAATTCTGATGATGAGTTTTATACAACTGCTATATAGCGGTTTGTTTATATATAAATAGAAAAAACCAAAGAGAAAATGTTGTATTTTCGCATTCAAGAGAGTGTCAAACAGCTCGGCGCAATGAGATGGCGCAATGTACCGCTGGTTTTCACACTCACGAGCATGCCGTGCCGACAGGATGCGCCGCGCCGTGTGTCAGGCCAACTGGGCTGCGCTGGTTTAGACATTCACGAGCGCATTTTGGAGTGATAGCAAGCCATTTGGAAGGATGGCACGATCGTGAATGAGGGCCTTTAGAAAGCAGAGATTTGTTACACATACTATCAACAACATAACATTCATTAAACCTTTCACACTGTAACACGAACGCCAAACAACACTCATTCATATACCGTGCATCACACTTCTTCAATACGCACCTAAACGAATTAGATATATTCAACTCATCAATAAATGTTATCAAATCAAAACTTATCAATCATTAAATATTCATATATATTCATCCCAACACATATCCCTCTTCATCTGCACTCTATCTTTCCTCTCTATTCCCAACTCTCTCCTACATATTCTCTATAATTTTTGTATAAACTTATATAGGTACTTATTGTTTTTTACTTATGTGGAAACACATTATTGGCATAATTGTAATAACTTTACTGTCCATACCATAAACATTGTAACGCTGTTTGTTTCCCAAATATAAATAAAATAAAATAAAATAAAATAAAATAAAATAAAATAAAATAAAATAAAATAAAATAAAATAAAATATAAATAAGTAATGACGCCATCTCATTGCGCCGAGCTGTTTGACACTCTCGTGAATGCGAAAATACAACATTTTCTCTTTGTTTTTTTCTATTTATATATAAACAAACCACTATATAGCAGTTGTATAAAACTCCTCATCAGAATTCTCATTTTTACTTGAAAATTAAAAAAAAAAATAGAACTTATTAATACGAAAGCGCCGACCGCTTGTGTATACTAATTTGGATGGCTCGATGGCGCGCTCGTGAGTGTGATGAAAATTTTACAATGCTCCAAATGGAGTCGGTCCATATGGAACGACGCCGAATGGCACGATCGTGAATGGGCTGCTTAAGCCAAGCGTGTTTTATATAATAATAATAGTGAACACTTCCTTGCGCCCTGCGCAAGTGGCGAGTTGATCGCCGTATGGCAATTTCTTCCAAATAATCAGTGTTTCCAGCCCAGAGAAGCGATATTGACGGTGAGATATTAATTTAAATAAATTTCTCCTCTGCTGGTAATCGAACCCAGGACGCTCGCACAGAAACCGAACGGCTTACCAACTGTGCTAATGATTCTGTGTATGGCGGTCTGTTCTCTCTGCCTGCCTGCCTCTATATCAGGGCGTGATGATATATATGTATGTATGTATGTAGGTACGACATAAGTAGGTACATATTATTATGTGCACGACACTGTCAAACGATGGATGAAAGTTTTTAGCTAACAACAGTGACTACTAGACAGTCTGTTGGTCCTTGACACAGTTCTAATATACCTATGTATGTAATGACACAAATAATATAATAATACTATACCTTACCTTAACTTACTTCAAACAGACTGTGTGTTACATTACGAGTACAATAGTTATACACATGTACGTGCAAATTACACCGGTAGGTAGGTATATTTCTTATCAACACAACGAAAACTAATACATATTTCATTTTGTAGTAAAATTCAGTAGCGTCTAGAACCAGCTCTTCTTTTCTGCATTCTTAGGTTAGGTTTAAATTTGTTTATAATAATAACAATAGCGACTCGCGTGAGCGAGTTGCTTTATAAATTGAATTATAAATTATTATAAGTTAAATTTAGATTTTTTATTTAATTTTTCGCATTTAATATAAAATTTCACAGCTCATTTGACTCCATACTATGAGATCTCAACCAATCAGAGAACCAACCGGAAACAAAATGCGGAATGGTAAATGCGGATTGTAGACGCTAGTGTAAAATTCAATCATTTATTTATTTATTTATTTGCCTTTTACATACTACTGGAATAAAATAGGTACATATAAAATGTGATATATTGATGTTGCGCCTTGTATCAGGCAATATGTATAGCGGGTTAACGAGATTGTACGAATAGGGTATTCGGTAATCTTCGGATTTGAATATAAAGGAATGTCGGGGTTTGTTCGGCGCTTTTTGATCTACGATAGTGCTCTCACGTAGTGGTTCAATTTATAAACTAATTATTGTACTTTTCATTCATTCATTCATTCATACCATCACGGCATATCCCACAATGTGGGGTAACCAGCGAAAGGTGTGCGGGTGTGCATTGCCTTATAAAAGGGAGCACAACACATCTGTGTATACCCACACACCAGTCTCGTCTCACCTAAAAAGGCACAACATTCAGAATGGGTGGTGAACCTCATTGTTGCCTGTTGTATTTTCGATTACCCGGCTCTTACGGGACACTCGAAAACAATAATAGAAAAGAGTGGAAGCACTATTCTAAGCCGGTGCCTCACATTTGTACTTCACTCTTGTATATATCAATTTACTGTAATTTATAATAAACAGTGTTAATTGTTAAACGCGTGTTAATTTAATATTATCTGTGTACTGAAACTACCAGATATCACATAAAAATTAAACATTTAAATTAAGATGGGTGGTACGGTACACTGGGTTAGTAAACGAGTGGTCGCGAGTTCAAATCCAGCTGCCACGGCCGATTTCGTTCACCTATAGCACAAGCATATTATGCTTAATTACGGGGAATGTTATCCTGTCACAAGGACATATTCAGTCTTCTTTTAATTTTTTTTTACAATAAAACTAGCAAAAATATATTATCTGAAGTGAAAAGAAAATGAAAAAACTTGTTAAAACGAGTGGGTTGTGGCCATCGCTAAACTCCTCACCATCAATTCACTCAACAAAGTATTTTGCATGAAAAATTTTCAGTATTATCGTAAAATGAATTTGAAAATAATTTTGAATTTAAATATTTTATATTTATGAAAACTTGATAACGTATCAATGCTATTTATGAAGGTGATTTGCCTTTTTGACGATTACATGAAAATTGTTCGAAACACAATTGTTCGAATGCGCAATTGTACGAATAACAATTTTTCGAAAAACAGTTATCAGAATGACAATTGTCCGAAAGCAAATTATTCGAACTAACATTTGTTGGAAAACCAATTGACCGAATTTAATATATTTTTGTGTCATTATGTTGCCTCCTTTGACATATTTGTTGCCAGTAAAATATATTCTATGAAGACTATTATTACTTGTTGTATTATTGTTGGGTACCTACGTATGTTTGCACATTTTTAATAACTGATGTTTGACAGCGCGGGATAGCCTAGTTTGTACACCAGTTTTTGTTTTTGACACATCATGTACAGACAGTTTATCTAGTATTCACACTAATTTAATTAATTTATTTTAATATTATAGTTACTTTTTTAATATATAAATGCAACTGGCTCACGCCAGTAGCAATTTATAACTACAAACAAACCTAACCAACCTATTTTTACCAAAGTTTTGTAGGTTTAGGTTTGAAAAAACGGTGTACATCCTAGGATATCTGACAGCGCGGTGCGTCGCCATGTTGTTTATTCCATAGATTTTTATTATACATAATATACTATGTAGATGTAGTACTCCGTGCAAAAAGTGAGTCATTGAATATCGCGCGTTTGTCGTTTTAGTTGCCAACATATTTCAGTTTTCCTTACATTTCAACACATCCTAAATAACTTTTCTCTAAATCTAAATTAACAAAGTGTTTTTTACGACAAATAAATCCGAAAACAATTACGTAAACACTGAAACGTCAAAAATCCCCCGGAAAAATGCTTCACTTCGATTCATACAAAATTTGCTAACTATATTATAATGAAAATCTATGGTTTATTCCTTTCACAATATTACCAACATGACGTCATAAAAATTCGAACAATTGTAAATTCTGATAATTGTGTGTTCGGAAAATTGTTTTTTGATAAAATATGATTCGAATAATTGCCATTCGTAAAATTGATTTTCGTAAAATTGAGCATTTGAATAATTGTTTTTCGAATAATTTTCCTGTCACCCTTTTTGACGAGTGGGTTGTAGCCAACGCTAAACTCCTCACTAACAAGTCATTCTATAAAGTATTCAAATTTCGTATGGAAAATATTCAGCATTTTCATGACATTATTTTTTATTTAAATATTTTATTATGAAAACTTGATAATTATTCAATGCCATTTTATGAAGGTGATGTGCCTATTTATCAATTTGAAAATAAAAATATCAAATCAAAAGTTTCCTGAGCTTGGGGTCACTTTGAAATATTTGACAGTTAAAAAAACGAGAAGCACTATTCAGATATCCTTCAAAATCTAATGGGGTCTAAGTGAGTATTGGATATAAAAATCTGCAAAATTTGAAAAGAATTAAATGAGTACTTTAGTCTATAATCGATAAAGTAAAAATAAACACGACGTACATAGCACATAGTACACACACACACACACACAGATACATTGTGATGAAACTTTCAGAATAAAATCTCAGCATGATACTTGTTGATAATCTGCAATAAAAAAAATAACCTTAAAAATTGCGAAGTCACAACTCCCCACTATATCCCCTTAGTATAAAGGGGTAGTGAGGAGTAAAAAGGTATGGCGGGATGAGCCCCACATATTTTACTTAAAAACGACAAGTGGGACAGTACAACTCGCTAAAAATGTAGATGAGGCTGATAAAAGAGGAACAATAAGTAGAGGTCGACCAAGGAAAGGTTGGCAAGATCACATAAATAGAATTTTGAATAAGAGCGTGTATGAGACGATGCATGGGCGCGAATGAAGAGGGTGTTGTGGTATGACCGATTCCGGCTCGAAGGACCGGAAAAAAAAATATTATGAAATCAAATAGAATTCTGACCTTGTGTAGTTGTTCGAGGGCCAATATGACTTCTGCTATATATATCTTGACGTGTTCCTCTGCGAAACGCTCTTTGGTGTAAAGATGGGTGAACAGTTCACCTCCGCTGACGTAATCTGTAACAACAACAACAAGATTCATCAAACACCTCGATTTTAGAACTAGGCGATTTGGTATCAGTTATGAGGAATCTTTAAAACATCACCAAATGTTACCACTTAACAAAAGAAGGGGTATAACTGATATATGTTTCCTATATAAATTACTTAACAACCAAATAGATAGTCCGTATCTCTTAGGACAAATCCCATTCAACTGCCCCGCCAGACAAAACCGCCAGAACCTCCTCTTTTACACTAAATACTCAAGAACAAACTATGCAAACAACACTTTTATTAACCGCAGCTGCAATATGTACAATAACCTTAATCATAAGCCAGATATTTTTAACAATAGCCTACATTCATTAAAAAAACAACTATCATCAATATTATAATGAATACTTTATGTACCAAATTGTATAATTTTTGGTATGTCCAATACTGTATTAATATAACAACTCACCCTTTCCTCCTCTCCTACCTTTCTTCATGTCCCACCCTCGCTTCATAAAATACACACACACACACACACACACATACACACACATCACAATTGTACACTTACACCACACTTTTGTCTTTGACTTTGTACTGAATTGTCTTTATTATGTATATTAATCTGTGGAACAATGTAATTGGCTTACTTTCCTGATTATTATTTTTTTATTAATGTAAAACATGTAACAGCTGTTTTGTTTCCCAAAATAAAATAAATAAATAAATAAAGATAAACACATAACTGATGATACACTTGGTCATGTCATATAATAATGGTTTTATTTTATAGAATACAACAGCAATACAATAAAGATTTATACAAATATACTGAGATAATTTTTATTTTGTCAATTATAGTATTCTAAATATATTAAGTACATATACATTTGTTAACAATATTATGAAACAGGATGGGAAAGGAGAGAGGTAGGGAGGGGAGTGGGGGGAAGCATCGACCACTAAAAACTCATATTATGATTTACCTCACGTATCTCAATGTATGAATACTTAATAAAAAATTAAAATTAAGTTAAAGATGTGCACAATAAAACAGAGCACAGATTTAATATCCGACAAATTCACAATTTTTTTTTTAATACATAAAAACTTGAAGCAAACATATCCGATTCCGGATCGCTCAGACAATTTCTATTGTACCTAGTACAAGTTCTATTAATATAAGAATTTAGCATATAGTTAGTATTAGATATTCTATGTAAAAGAGAGACTGGTATCTATTTCTTCTAAGTGGACAGTGAAAACGGAATGAGCTTTGAAGGGGTGCGCAGTCGATCAGACCGTTAATAATTTAGTATAAAAAACAAATATCTTGGATTGATCTGCGTGTCTCCAGTAGTTTTGTGTTGTAGTGTTTTAGAGCTTGAAGATAGTTAGAGAAATGTAATATATTACGAAAGTTTAATTGCTTAATATTTTTTTTTGAAGATTTTCTATAGCGTTAATATGTATTTCATAGTTTGGATTCCATACAACCGATCCAAATTCCAGTAAACTTCTTATAAATGAATTAAATAACATACAGAACAGTGTGTCAAATAAAAGTAGAGAATGAATGGCTTGAACAAGTCGACGAGTATGTCTATCTGGGTAGTATGTTCCAACGGAATGGACGGCCTGATAAGGATATTGAAAGAAGAGTTATGGCAGGAAACAGAGTGAATGGAGCACTTAGACCAGTTATGAATGATCGCAACATATCAAGAGACGCTAAAGTTGCCATTCATAACGCAATCGTAGTGCCAACCCTGACGTATGCAAGTGAGACCTGGACATGGCAGAAGTCGCACGAAAGCAGAATAAATGCAGTTGAAATGAGATCGCTTAGAAGAATTTGTAACAGAACGATGTATGATAGAGTTCGGAATGAAGATACAAGGAAAGAATGTAAGATAAAGAAAGATGTAATTAACAGAATGAAAGTTAACACATTGAGATGGTTTGGCCACTTGGGGAGAATGAACGAAGAACGCCTGACGAAGAAAATATACAAAGCTGACAGGAACGGAATAAGAGGTCGCGGGCGCCCAAGAAAAGGATGGCACGACCATGTAAACGATATTTTGAAAGATGGAAATGTAAGAAGCATGAACAACAGACGAACATGTATAAGGCGATGTATGAATGTTGATGAGGCGATGAATGTGTGTCAAGATAGAAAAATGTGGCGTTCGGTTCTCTCTGCCTACCCCGTGAGGGACATGGCGTGATGGTATGTATGTATGTAAATAACATACGCAGCGTGTCAGAGTTATGAAAAGGTGTTGATTAGAATATAATAATGTTGATCATGTAAGTACCAAATATTTTATTTGAAACCCTTCATCATTTTAAACTGTATATCAATATTGAACTGACTGACTTTTGCAATATTATATGTGGAGGTATAAATCTTTTGAACACGCACATATAATATTATCCTTCTGATATAACAATTTATTTATTTCTTTCTTTAATCTTATTGTACATATAATTAGTACACTGGCGTGCTTATTGCCTAATGGCAATTTCTTCCAACCAACCTGAGTTAATGTTAAATATACAAAACAATGTGTGCAATGGCAATAAGTTAATCATATTACAAAATAAATAAAGATAGCAGAAGATACTTTAGTACTTAATAAAAAAGAAAAGAAAAAAAAACACAAAAACAAAGAAGATAGCATATAAGAACAAATCACAGCAATGATAGGAAGACTAAGGGACTAAGGAAAGGAAGGGGAGTGGAAGATGTAATCAGGTGTTGTCAGATAAATATTTTTGCTTTAGCCTTTTCTTGAATATGTTTAGTGAGATAGATTATTTAATATCAGTACTTAGGCTATTCCATAGTCTAGCTGAATGTACTTCTAATTCAGAACTATGAATAGGAATAGATAGTAAAGCACGTTCAGCAGATCGAAGTGGACGCCCGTGGCTTGAAAGATAAGTGAATTTATCTTTGAGATACTGAGGTAAATTTGTATTAAAAAGGACATTGTATAGTAATGACAAGATATGTACCTATATTACGTCGATGTCGTATCTTGGGCCAACGAAGAAAATTACGGTAATGAGAAATATGATCGATTTTTTTGGTCCAAAGATAAAACGGATGCAAACATTTTGAAGGCGTTCAAGTTTGTTGAGATGTTCCTCGTTTGCATCCAAATAGCTAACAACAGCAATAAACATTATACCCTCAATAAACATATACCCTCAATAAACATATACCCTCAATAAACATATATCCTCAATAAACATATACCCTCAATAAACATATATCCTCAATAAACATATACCCTCAATAAACATATACCCTCAATAAACATATACCCTCAATAAACATATATCCTCAATAAACATATACCCTCAATAAACATATACCCTCAATAAACATATACCCTCAATAAACATATACCCTAAATAAACATATACCCTCAATAAACATATACCCTCAATAAACATATACCCTCAATAAACATATACCCTCAATAAACATATACCCTCAATAAACATATACACTCAATAAACATATACACTCAATAAACATATACCCTCAATAAACATATTTTTTTTTATTTTTATTTATTTCTATCCAAAAACATAGAGTAGATATAAGATACAAAATAATTGAAGGTAATATAAGCTTATTCATACATACATAGTAGACATACAAAGTACATAAATATAAGTTATTTCATTGCAATAAATATAATTTCATTATTTCACCATTGCTTACATAGTTAAAGCTATCTCTTTTTGTTTGTATCTTTGTTACTAGCCCCCTCACTAGGCATAGCCTGTGCTAAGGTGAGCTACTTTTATATTGTTGTCTATTGCGTTGTTTATTTATAGATACGTTTACATATAATCCAACAGTCGATTTGTTCAGGAGAACTTTGTTCTCTTAACATATCGACAATGTATCAAGCCAGGATACGCGAGAATTGTATGGAGAGGTCTACTTTTTTCACAGCTTTTCCAACTTTGAAGTCAAAAAACACCAACTTAGAGGCTTCGCAGCATATATGTTTCATACACGGATTTACTCAGAATTCGGAGTAGAACATTTCGTGTGTCTGTGTGTGTGTGTGTGTGTGTGTGTGTGTGTGTGTCTGTGTGTGTGTGTGTCCGTCCCCCCCTTATAACTTTTGATCCGCTCAATTTACAGAGCCTAAAATTTCAGAATATATAAACAGTTACAGGCCTACAAAACTTTTATACTCGGAATTTTAAATTTTTGTTTCAGTCAGGGGTTATCAACTTTTGAATTTTTATTTTATTTTTCCATATATCTCAGAAACCATAAACGCTAGAACGCTGAAAATTGGTACAAACATAGACAAATACAAAATCTCAAATTAGTTTTTTCAAAAAAATTCCAGGGTTTCTCAAACATTTTTTATTAAGAAAAATATTTTTTTTATGATAAATTTATGAGTTTAACTGCCTATATTTCCAAAACTTTTACAATTATCGAAAAAAGCCGAAACACCCCAACTAGATAATTTAATTTTCTATAAAAAATATAAACATTGTAGCAGAAGATCTCAATTTTTTTTTAACAATTTTTTTAAAAATTGAATTTAGTGACGACATCGCTTCATACATTTTGTATGGCAGTCGCCTATACACAATATGTAAGAAGACTTAATAGTTTGATATTTCATCTCCAAACATACATACATACCATCATGCAATTTGCATATTCTGGGTAGGAAAAAGGATCTTCCTCCATACTATCCTATCTTGACATACATACCTACATATGTTGTATAGAAAACAAAATATCTGAAAATATTCAATAATTTGTATCTATGGGTTTATAGTTTGGTATATATTCTTCAACTATACATACTATCGCTATCGACAGTTGGATCTCATGTGTTACATGCAACTAGTATAAGTAAATGTACATACATACGCTACGCATTCAAGCGTATGCATCCCTCGTTCTCTCTTTCCAAACACAATATTTCATTATGAGTCATTAACACACAACAAAAATTGTAAAAATAAGTTATTTGTTGCATTTTACATTTTATTTGGTAGAATAATTTCCTTCAGGATTTTTTCATCTATTTCATAAACCCATCTTAGTGATAGTTTTTTAAATTCTTTTGCATTTTTAATGTATTAATATACCCTCAAAATTTTTCTTCTTATACTAGATCGTAGATCTATTTTTTTCGAGAAAGCTATTTCCGTGAAGCTGACGTCCAGCTATCCCTCCACCTCTTCGGCGGTCTTCCGGGGAGGCGACGCCCTGGTGGGATTTCGTTTGCCGCTATGGAAGGGATTCGAGATGCGTCCATCCTGTTGACATGGTCCCTCCAGAATCTTCTCCTAGCTCTACTCCATCGTATGATGTCCTAGGTCTCACAGGTCCGCCTAATGACGTCATTGGGAATTTTGTCCCTAAGCGTCTTCCCTGTGATAGCACTTAAACCTTCATTTCCGATGTTCGTAGGAGGTTTTTGGCTCTGGCCATGTCGGCTCTTGTCTCCACCGCATATGTCATGATTGGTATAACACATGTCTTATAGATTCTGACCTTACTATCCGTTCTTATATATTTGTTATACCAGATGATATTTTTGAGTCATCCTGAACTAGCGGCTGCTTTATTGGTCTGATGTTAAAATTTGTGACTCCCGACAGGGAAAAAATCCAATGTTTGTGTATATGCATGTATAAAAATATTCGATTTAAATAAATATAGGATTACCCAGGACCAGATGAAGTTTAGCGTCCGTCTGGAAGGCGTAGTGGAGCGTGACCAGGAAGGGACACTCCCTGACGGCCTCCAGGACCTGCCTCTCCGTGCGGGTGTGCTCCGCCGTCTTCTTCTTCAGCACGATGATGCCCTTCCTCAGGATCTTCATGGCGTACAAGCATCCGCGGTCGGCGCCCGTCGTCTTGCGGACCAGGAACACCTTGCCGTACGCTGGAGGACAGAAACAATACATTTTAAATTCGTTCTCGTGCTCATTAATAACTTAATACTAAAATTTATATTTATCTATTTATTTCAAAAATCTAGTAGAGTACAAAAACATTGGTAAGGTACGACAATTTGAAAAACATGTAAATATATAAAATGCTGATAAGACATTGGCGTCATATAAAGATTTATGTTATTAATATTATTTACAATACCATCACGCCTTTTCCCATTAGAGGTAGGCAAAGAGAACCGAACGCTTGACTCTTCTCTCTTGACATTTTTTTTAAATGAATATGTCCCCGTTAAACAAGTACATATCGCTGGATAACTTTCACAATCTCGTATCTCAAAAAGTATCATTTTACAGGAGACACTAAATCCTTCATGACTTTCTCTAAACAATTTATTTTTTATTTTTCTGTTAATGTGGATTGAAAGTTTATTTAATGATGCATCTAAGTAATTCATTAATTGCATTTTTTTTATTTCTTTAAGCCTTTAAAAACATTGTTTATTTATGGATATGAGAATGCAGCTTTTTGAGATACGAGGTTGTGAAAGTTATCAAGCGATATACATCTTCCTACGTTCCCTAAAATAAGCATATAAATGCTTGTACTAGGTGAACGAAATCGGTCGAGGCAGGATTCGAACTCGCGACCACTAGATTACTAGCCCAGCGCGCTATCCGATCTGCCATCGACCCATCTTTATTATTTCATTTCATTTCTCTATTAACATTTATAGTATAACATTATTTGTATCCAAATATTTTATAAAATGTATTGAATATATCATTTTAATACACCCCATAAATATATTGCTTTTGTAGTGAATACTCCACTAGGCCAATGCCTGTGTCTGTACTAAAATTAATAAAAGTATTCTCAAATATTCACAACGAACTTCAACTGAAAATTAGCCTGAAGAGGGAACGGTTAGTTACGAAACCGATCGCATAATTTCAATAAATTATGTAGCTAATACAATTCATTCATGCCATCACGGCTACCGGCGACACGCGTGCGGGTGTACTGTAAATTACTTCACGAAAGGAATCACAACACGAGCGTATATCCCAAAACACCATTCTCGTCTCACCAAAATAGGCACTACATTCAGAATGTGTGATGGTGAACCTCATTGCTGAACTATGTGAGATGTTATTGTTGCCTGTTGTATTTTCTATTACCCGGCTCTTACGAGACACCCGAAACACTACATTCAGAATGTGTGATGGTGAACCTCATTGCTGAACTATGTGAGATGTTATTGTTGCCTGTTGTATTTTCTATTACCCGGCTCTTACGAGACACCCGAAACACTACATTCAGAATGTGTGATGGTGAACCTCATTGCTGAACTATGTGAGATGTTATTGTTGCCTGTTGTATTTTCTATTACCCGGCTCTTACGAGACACCCGAAACACTACATTCAGAATGTGTGATGGTGAACCTCATTGCTGAACTATGTGAGATGTTATTGTTGCCTGTTGTATTTTCTATTACCCGGCTCTTACGAGACACCCGAAACACTACATTCAGAATGTGTGATGGTGAACCTCATTGCTGAACTATGTGAAATGTTATTGTTGCCTGTTGTATTTTCTATTACCCGAGTCAATTTCCGCGCGGAAAGATGAGCGAACGCTCGAGTGGTGTTTGTTAGTTGTCGTCGAAAAAATAGAAATAATTTCTATTGGGTTCAACTCGAAAGGAACTCGCAAGGCAAGTTGACTAGCTACTGTCCGAGCCGTTAACACACTACTGTATTTACCAACTGGACTAAACCGATGTAAACGAGGCATTAAAGTCGCGGTCGGATGGTTACGGCCGTTACACTTTCAACTAACCGACTATTCGCTACAAGCCTTCACATACCGTTAGGACAATCGCGCCTTGTACCTATGTCGTATAAAAAAGCACACTCCTTTAACGACTTAATGTTCGCAAGATATCAACAGGGCTAAAAATGCGTACGTAGGTACAAATTCTTACTACTGGTCAACCACCCAAGTAAAATCAACAAATTAGTGCATAGCCAGTGGCGTAGCTAGACATTTTGGGCCCTCATACAATCGAAGATACAAGGGGCATAATAACATATTTTATTTTATTTGGGGTACACACTGATGAACAGGTTACATTCATTAAAATATAATATATATGCTAAGTTGTACAATCTATAGCTAGGCCTGCCATCCAATTATGTGGGTATATTTACTGTTATTTATATTTAACACAACAGAAGACAAAAAAAAATGTAAAGAAAGAATGATTAGGAGATGGTTAAGGATAGTGGGATAGGAAAGTGACGGGAATGTCAATATAAAGAAAGAATGATTAGGAGATGGTTAAGGATAGTGGGATAGGAAAGTGACGGGAATGTCAATGTAAAGAAAGAATGATTAGGAGATGGTTAAGGATAGTGGGATAGGATAGTGGGATAGGAAAGTGACGGGAATGTCAATGTAAAGAAATAATGATTAGGAGATGGTTAAGGATAGTGGGATAGGAAAGTGACGGGAATGTCAATGTAAAGAAAGAATGATTAGGAGATGGTTAAGGATAGTGGGATAGGAAAGTGACGGGAATGTCAATGTAAAGAAATAATGATTAGGAGATGGTTAAGGATAGTGGGATAGGAAAGTGACGGGAATGTCAATGTAAAGAAAGAATGATTAGGAGATGGTTAAGGATAGTGGGATAGGAAAGTGACGGGAATGTCAATGTAAAGAAAGAATGATTAGGAGATGGTTAAGGATAGTGGGATAGGAAAGTGACGGGAATGTCAATGTAAAGAAAGAATGATTAGGAGATGGTTAAGGATAGTGGGATAGGAAAGTGACGGGAATGTCAATGTAAAGAAAGAATGATTAGGAGATGGTTAAGGATAGTGGGATAGGAAAGTGACGGGAATGTCAATGTAAAGAAATAATGATTAGGAGATGGTTAAGGATAGTGGGATAGGAAAGTGACGGGAATGTCAATGTAAAGAAAGAATGATTAGGAGATGGTTAAGGATAGTGGGATAGGAAAGTGACGGGAATGTCAATGTAAAGAAATAATGATTAGGAGATGGTTAAGGATAGTGGGATAGGAAAGTGACGGGAATGTCAATGTAAAGAAATAATGATTAGGAGATGGTTAAGGATAGTGGGATAGGAAAGTGACGGGAATGTCAATGTAAAGAAATAATGATTAGGAGATGGTTAAGGATAGTGGGATAGGAAAGTGACGGGAATGTCAATGTAAAGAAATAATGATTAGGAGATGGTTAAGGATAGTGGGATAGGAAAGTGACGGGAATGTCAATGTAAAGAAATAATGATTAGGAGATGGTTAAGGATAGTGGGATAGGAAAGTGACGGGAATGTCAATGTAAAGAAAGAATGATTAGGAGATGGTTAAGGATAGTGGGATAGGAAAGTGACGGGAATGTCAATGTAAAGAAAGAATGATTAGGAGATGGTTAAGGATAGTGGGATAGGAAAGTGACGGGAATGTCAATGTAAAGAAATAATGATTAGGAGATGGTTAAGGATAGTGGGATAGGAAAGTGACGGGAATGTCAATGTAAAGAAAGAATGATTAGGAGATGGTTAAGGATAGTGGGATAGGAAAGTGACGGGAATGTCAATGTAAAGAAAGAATGATTAGGAGATGGTTAAGGATAGTGGGATAGGAAAGTGACGGGAATGTCAATGTAAAGAAAGAATGATTAGGAGATGGTTAAGGATAGTGGGATAGGAAAGTGACGGGAATGTCAATGTAAAGAAATAATGATTAGGAGATGGTTAAGGATAGTGGGATAGGAAAGTGACGGGAATGTCAATGTAAAGAAAGAATGATTAGGAGATGGTTAAGGATAGTGGGATAGGAAAGTGACGGGAATGTCAATGAATGAACGGAGAACATATTATAATAAAAGCAGTGCCTTTTTAGGTGATACAATACTGGTGTGTAGGGATACACTCATGTGTCATGCTTTATTTTATAAGGTAATAATGCACACTGCACACCCTATCACTTGTCACAGGTTACCCGACATTGTTGGATATGGCGAGATGGTAAAAATGAATGAATAAATATTACGATATATTACTTGATACTGCGGATACATATTTGATATGCGGATACATATATCACTTGATATGTATGCGTATACAAATATCATTTGATATTTATGCGGATACGATATATCATTCGATATTTATGAGGATACATTATATCATTTGATATTTATGCGGATACATTAGATCATTTGATATTTATGCGGATATACATTATGTGATATTTTACTGCCTTCTGAACTAGAAATTTAGCTGACTGATGTTAACTGAAAACACTTACAAAAACTACAATTGCGATTATTTTCCTAAAATGGTAATCTTATCGAGTATTGGAGGGGATTCACCTTTAATAATAAAAACTAAGGATTCCCTTGTACAGTTAAAACTTTTAGTATTCATGGAAAATTAAAAAAAAATCCATTTTGTATTAGTTTTTTACTCCTCACTACCCCAATGGGATAAAGTGGGGATTTTATTATATTTTATGTAGCTTCTCGATTAACTAACAGGTGCTATGTCAAATAATTATTTAACCCAAATAACAAGTTGCCACATTCTCGAGACTTGCGATATTTATCGTCTCACAGATCCAGGGAGAAAACACAATTTTAAAAAATGTGTCTCCACCGGTAATCGAACCCGGGACCCTTGGATTAGCAGTCGGGTATCGAACCAACTGAACTACAAAGGCCAACTTATGAGATTGTATTCTGAAAGTTTCATCACAATGTATGTTTCTGTGTATGTGGTTGCTCTATACATATGTGCTATTATTTTTTGGCGCGTTTATTTTTTTCTGTTATAGATTAAAGTACTTATTCGATTTTTTTTAAAGTTTGCAAATTTGTATATCTAATAGGTACTAGCTTAGACCCCATTAGATTTTGAAGGATATCTGAATAGTGCTTCTCAATTTTGTCAAATATTTCAAAGAGACACCAAGTTATTCCCCTCCACACAACGTGTCAAGTGACTGGCAACTGTCACTTCCATACATTGAGTTATCTTTTCTTATTTCTTTTCTTGAGCTAAATGACACGTTGTCTAAAAAAACTTGAAATTTGTTAATTTTATTTTCAAATTGGTAAAAAGGCACATCACTTTCATAAAATAGAATAGAAGAATTATCAAGTTTTCATAGTAAAATATTTACATAATCAAAAATAATTCAACAAAATCATTTCATGAAAAAGCTAAAAATTTTCCATACAAAATTTGATCACTTCGCGGAGTGGCTTGGCAGTGAGGAGCCACAAAAAATAAACATGAAATTATCAAGCTCATACTTTATTACCGACAGAATGAAAGTTGCTTTTTCTTGTTGACATTTATTATAATAATAAAAATAACTATTTTTGCGACCCCCGCATAAAGATAAATCGGGGGTTAATGTACGAACGGACTGCGAGTAGATTCTCCAGACGACCTTGCGCCCTTATAACCCCTAGAGAGAGAAAGACAGACCCCCCCCCCTCAACCAAAATCCAATACGGCTAGCCACTCTCGAATAAGACTCGAGTCTGACGACCCCTAGTAACTACGATATTTTATTATCTCAAGAAGATTAAATTCAATTCTATATCGAATATTTTTTTTATTGCACATACGCAAACATTGAATTTGTTTCGATGACGGGAGTCAAATTATAATAAAAAATAATAATGAACACTTCCTTGCACCCTGCGCAAGTGGCGAGTTTATTGTCGTATGGCAATTTCTTCCAGCTAACCAGTGTTTCCAGCACAGAGAAGCAATATTTGCGTGAGAAATAAATTTCTCCTCTGCTAGGAATCGAACCCAGGACGTCCGCACAGAAACCAAACGGTTTACCAACTGTGCCACGGTGGTCGGCTATGAATGATAGTTTTATTGACGAACTTTTAACATCTCAATAGAGACGAAGTTAGGATATTGTGGAAGAACCAGGATCTCGAGGCACCCACAGGGCTTACGACCTGTCATCGGCTGGTTTACGTGATCACTGTGTGCCCTTGCGCAACGTTCACCAATTATGCCTTCTTGTTGAGTTCCCTTATCAATATAATTTTTGAAAATTCTATATATTTAAATACTTAATGTGTAACAATTCTCTTGAAAATAAGGAACTATACTATTGCCATCTATGATGTAATGAAGAAACCTTTTTGTGTAACGCCATCTATTGAGAAATTAGTTTATTTGTAAACAATGAAAGTCAATTAATTATATATTTTAACGAACATTCGGAATACCGCTTTACAGAATATGTAAAATCTTGAATGAACAAAGAGCCCCTTGGCTCTTTAATCTCTACATTGATTTCTGCATAAGAGCCCTTAAGTATGAAAGTAAGGGTCTGAAACTGAGTACTGTAACAGTACGTGATCTGATGTATGCAGACGACAAAGTATTGTTAGCCGAAAGTATGGAAGAGTTACAGTATCTTGTAAGTATGGTATATGAAGGATGCATAGAAAACGGACTTAAAATGAATGCCAGCAAATCAAAGGTAATGGTCTTTGAAAAGAGTGAAAGCAGAACAGTGTGTCAAATAAAAGTAGAGAATGAATGGCTTGAACAAGTCGACGAGTATGTCTATCAGGGTAGTATGTTCCAACGGAATGCACGGCCTGATAAGGATATTGAAAGAAGAGTAATGGCAGAAAACAGAGTGAATGGAGCGCTTAGACCAGTTATGAATGATCGCAACATATCAAGAGACGCTAAAGTTGCCATTCATAACGCAATCGTAGTGCCAACCTTGACGTATGCAAGTAAGACCTGGACATGGCAGAAGTCGCATGAAAGCAGAATAAATGCAGTTGAATTGAGATCGCTTAGAAGAATTTGTAACAGAACGATGTATGACAGAGTTCGGAATGAAGATACAAGGAAAGAATATAAGATGAAGAAAGATGTTAACACATTGAGATGGTTTTGCCACTTGGGAAGAATGAACGAAGAACGCCTGACGAAGAAAATATACAAAGCTGACAGGAACGGAATAAGAGGTCGCGGGCGCCCAAGAAAAGGATGGCACGACCATGTAAACGATATTTTGAAAGATGGAAATGTAAGAAGCATGAACAACAGACGAACATGTATAAGACGATGTATGAATGTTGATGAGGCGATGAATGTGTGTCAAGATAGAAAAATGTGGCGTTCGGTTCTCTCTGCCTACCCCGTGAGGGACATGGCGTGATGGTATGTATGTATGTATGTATGAATGAACAATTTAATAGGGGGTAAAACGCTAAAAGTGATATGGATGCGTTAAAGGTTTTCGAGACAGTTTTTGAAAAAAAAATTCGGTCCCCTCTGCGATCAAGGCACGTGGAGAATCAGGTACAACACTGCAGAGCCTATTCAAGGAACCAAATATCGTCCCAAACGATGAAAATAGGGAGACTCCGCTGGTTAGGACACGTGCGTCGTATGGACGATGACCAGAAATATTACTTTATTTACTTTACATTATTATTTATAGTATTAAATGACCGTATTCCTAAAAAGGTTTTAGACACCTGTCCCGAAGGGAGAAGAGGTAGAGGCAGACCTAGGTTGAGATGGCTGAACGATGTGCTGTGTGATCCAACTGTCGATTCGTTCATGAGAATTCAATTCTCTTAATGAATCGACATTATTAAGCCAAGATGCGTGTACGAAGGAAAATTTTGTATGGTGTAGTAGACTTTTTGCATGCTAATAACACCAACTAGAGGCCTCGCAGCATATATGTTCCCATACATGGATTTACTCAGAATTCGGAGTAGAACATTTTATGTGAGTTTTGTGTGTGTGAGTTTTGTGTGTGTGTGTGTGTGTGTGTGCGTTTCCGTCTCCCCTTATAACTTTTGATCCGCTCAATTTACAGAGCCCAAATTTTCAGAATATATAAACAGTTATAGGCCTACAAAACTTTTATACTAAGAATTGTGAATTGTTTCAGTCAGGGGTTATCAACTTTTGACTTTTTACTTTATTTTTCCATATATCTCAGAAACCATAAAAGCTAGAACGCTGAAAATTGGTATAAAGATAGACAAATACAAAATCTCAAATTAGTTTTTTTTTTTAAATTCCAGGGTTTCTCAAACTTTATTATTAAGAAAAATATTTTATTTATTATAAATTTTAACTGCCTATATTTCCATTTTTTTAAAAGATATCGAAAAAAGCCGAAACACCCCAACAAGATAATTTAATTTTATATAAAAAATATTGACATTGTATTAGCACATCTCAATTTTTTTTAACAATTTTTATTAAAATTGAATTTAGTGACATCACTTCATACAATTTGTATGGTAGTCGCCTATACACAATATGTAAGAAGACTTAATAGTTTGATACTTAAATCTCCAAACATACATACATACCATCATACTGTTTTCATATTCTGTGTAGGAAAAACAGACTGACCTCCATACTATCCTATCCTGACAAGCATACCTACATGTTTTATATAGAAAATAAAATATATTCAAATATTTATTAATTTGTGTTGTTTATAGTTTGGTACGTATTCTTTGATTATGCATACTATCGCCATCGACAGTTGTATCTCATGTGTTACATGCAACTAGTATAAGAGAAATGGACCTGATAAATTGGAGAAGACTGGCGGTTGACAGGGAGGGATGGAGACAATTTCTGGAGGAGGCCAGGGTCCGTAGCGGACTGTAGTGCCAATGATGATGACATGATGGATGGAGACGAGAGGGACCTTCAGATAGCCGGTGTGCGGAATTGGAGTGGAGAGGCCATGGATAGAGACGATTCCTTGAGGAGGCCAAGGCCCATCCCTGGCTGTGGAGCCACTGATGATGATGATGACGATATAACGTATAATCTAATGCAAGTGTGAATCTCCAATTGCACTTGGTGATTTTTTTGTCGTTCATTCTAGCGTTCTGCGAAGGGGCCGTTGACAGTCCCTATATGCGGAGCGGATGGTGGTGTGGGTAGCGACAGCGCATAATCTACTAGTGACTGAAAATATAATATCGCTCGTTTGCGAGAACAACGACATAACTCAAAAATCCGATTTTTGAGTTAATAACGCAGAAATGTTGTGAATTTGGCAAATATGTACATTTTTAATACTCGCTTAGACCCCTTTAGATTTTTAAGGATATCTGAATAGTGCTTCTCAATTTTTTTAACTGTCAAATATTTCAAAGTGACCCCAAGCTCAGGAAACTCGATATTTGGTATTATTTTCAAAATGCTAAAAAGGCACATCACTATCATAAAATGGCATTGAAGAATTATCAAGTTTTCATAAAAAAAATATTTAAATCGAAAATACCTAATTTAAAAAACACATTTCATGAAAATGCTGATATTTTCCATACAAAATTTGAATAATTTATAGTATAACTTGTTAGTGAGGAGTTTAGTGCTGGCCACAACCCACTCGTTTTGAGTGTAAAGTCGAATTATTCAAATGCCAAAAAATATGAGTAATTTGAGGGCATACACCTCTCATTAAAGTGTCGTATCACCTTTGAAGACGTCAAATTGGCGCCCCAATGAACTGTCGCACAAAACACGATAAGTACCTAATATTAGTCTCCCAAGGTTAGAGAATTACCGCGCAAAACTATGGCCCGGTATTACAGTCGGCCCTCAACTCATTGAGTTTGTTAAACTCAAGATTAATGTTAAGGGGAGATTGAATCCATCAACTAGTATCATGCTGAGATTGTATTCTGAATTTTTTTTTTATACTAGTTGATAATCTGCAATAAAAAATAACGAAATCATAACTTCCCAGTATATCCCCTTGGGTTAGTGAGGAGTATAAACAAGTTACCAGCAGATGGACCAGTGAAAACTCCCTGTATATACCTACATTCGAATAATTCTGAATGTTCTATTCCATATACCAACGATATTCGAATATGTGAACTAGATAAATATTTTTTGGTAACCCTAATAATATCGCGGGCGTCAAGCCAGAAGGGCGTACAAACGAAATGACTACTTTACAGGAGAGACAAAAAACTATTTAAGTATTTCTGTAACGGTTCAATTTATCCGGATGTAGAGTTTTTTTGGAAAATTTAGCATAAATGAAGCCTCATCGAGGAGTATTACCTACATTTCAATAAATAGTAAACTTATTATATACTTTGCACATACGCTCCTCTGGCTCGCTAATGTTTCGATTTATACATAGAAAATTCATAATCATTGTGGGGCGTAAAAACAAATTATCTAAAATGTTATAAATCATAGCTTTTTTAGAGATAAAAATATGTAGCTTAATTATGAGATGTATTTAAACATTTTGATAGCGAAATTGACACAATTTGTCTAAAGCTTCTGCCATTGATAATAGGCGTGATGACAGTAAGAAAAAATCATTGAAATTATGATTTTATTAGATAAAATATGTTATAAAGATTTGAAAAAATATATTTATTTTCATTTTAAAAGAGCGAATAATATTAATATTATTAAAATAAAAATACAAAATATGTTTGTCCGCCATTTTATGTGAAACACCAATCAGAGCGCATGACGTCACCATATTGTTACTGTCAATTGTGTTTGTTACTGTCAACTGTAGTGTTGTTCGAAATGGCTATTTTTTTCATAACAAGCTATATGGAATATGCTGCTTATTTTTAACATGCTATTTTTATTTATTGATTTATTTGGTTTATTTGGGACAATAAACCAAATAATATCGCTATCCGCTCTATTGAATCGTTGACGCATCTGTTATAACACGCACCGAGTATTGTAACGTGGTGGAGAATATTTAACGTTTCAGAAATAAATAACTTGGTGGCTTTCATTGCTTGATTATAAAATAAAATGATGTAATTATATTGTTTGTGGGAGTTGTACAGTGTTACATGAGGTTGAAATGGAAATACACAATGTATTATGATGAATCTAATATACATATGGGATAACTGTTATGATTCATATACATATTATGATTAATATATTAAAATATGTAATAGGTGTGAAAAAATATGTGATATATAATATGTGTGTGACTGTAAGAAAAAAATCATTGAAATTATGATTTTAAAAAATAAAATAGGTTATAAAGATTTAAAAAATGTTTTTTTTTTAATTTATAGGAGTGAATAATAATAATATTATAAATATAAAAATACAAAATGTGTTAGTCCGCCATTTTATGAGAAAAAACAATCAGAGCGCACGACGTCATAGTATGGTCGCGTCAATTCTTCTGATAGTCTTCAACACAATATACGCATTAATTGTCGGTCTGGGGGTCTATTCTCCAATCTCGCATGATTAATGTCGCATACGCCTATGTCGCCTAAAAAATGTCGAATGAAATGTCGTATGTTGGACATTAAGTCTATTCTTGAAATCATTCGACTTGAAAATCGTTCGACATTGAAATGTCATTTGAAAGTAGCGGCAACATAGCATTTAGGATGCGTTTGAAATATTTTTTATGCATTATTTTGTCATTTTTTCTATGGTTGTCAAAAATCTATGGTAAATTTTTGTATTTTGTTCCTCGTTCATTGCTGTTGATAGTGTTGATTGCTGTGACGCTCTCGAAAGTCGAATACAAGTGTATTTTGAATTGTTTTGAAAATGAATTATTGTTCGAATGCACAAAAAAGCATGTTGGTGGAATTGATGAATGGAGAAAAAGAACTTTTATCGGGGAAGTTCTCCAATACCTTCACAAGGCATACGGCTAAAATGCGGTGGATGGAGATAGCTGAAAAACTTAATTCAAATTCCGGGCGCTAACAAGGATTGGTTACATTGGCGGAAGGTAAGCAGTATTTTTGATTTTGAGTCTTTCGTTTAAATAAATTGATTGACAATGTTTTCAGCTATATTAAATTAGAAAAATGTAATTTTATACTATTGTAATTATAAAACAAGTTTTTATGAAAACCTTACCAGTAGAATATATAGTTTGTTTGTTTTTAAGAAGAAATTACGTAGTAAATCAACAAAATTATGTACTTCTATAAAAAACATTTGTTAGTGTTGACAAGTAAAAGGATTAAAAATAATGTTCTAGTTTGAAACCACATGTCATGTAATATAGTTAGAAATAACTGTAAACAGCTGATTTCAATTTGGTTGGGAATTAGAAAGCTTAGCAATGAAAACTGAAATCATATCTTTATAATAAGAGCCTAATTTGACATACTTGGCGCTAAGTCAAATTCCATGTGCCAAACAACCAACCTTTTTTTGTATGGGATTTGCCGTCTGTTGTAGAAAATTTTTCTATTTTGTAGACAACAGCGATTACGAACAGTGCTTGACAATTTGACTCAGGGGGCTTGTCTCAATAATTTTAAAAAAGTTGGTTTGAACATTTATGCATTAAAATGTCCAAACCTATAGAACAAAATATGTGTGTTTTCTTATAAGATTCTTTCAGTGCTTAAAATTATTATAAAGATTTGTTAAACTGTATTATTATGTCCAAACCTAAAGTATAAAATATGTGTGTTTACTTATAAGATTCTTTAAGTGTTTTTATTATAAAGATTTGTTGAACTGTATAATTAATATTATCATTGTTTTATTCTTTCTAGACAAGTCTCTGGTCAAAAGCCAAGTCCAAAGAGGCAGCTGTGCAGAGGGAGAGGAGAGGGACTGGGGGCGGGCCATCCATAGGGAGTCAGCTAACCCAATCAGAAGAGGCCATTGTTAACATGTTAACTCCAATAATAGTTGTTGGCCATTCTGAAAGTAGAGAGTCGGAGGTATGCCTGACAATAGGAGAAAATATCAATGAGAGTTCTATGGAGGGAGGTAATCATGACACAGAAGATTCTTTTATTGAAACAGAAGAAATACTTATACCGCCAGTTGAAGAAACACACAATAGCAGAACCACGCCTCGTCCCAGAAGAAGAGGCGTGCAAGAAGATCTAGTAGAGCTAGCAAAAAAAAATCGAGATCAAAGAAGCATACATGAAAAAAAAACTAGCATTGATGGAGAGACATGTTGTTGCCATTGAAAAACTTTCGGATTCATTTGTTCGAAAAAATTTAGGTTTTAATAGAGATACATAAAGAAAGTTATATATACTTTTAGTCGAGATATAGAAATGTTTCATATGAACAAAAAAATTCTTGTAATGAAACTTAACAGATTATTACTGTAAATTTATACGAACATGTTTTAAGAGAGATAATAAAAACAAAGCCAAAAACTCAAAAGGAACATTTATAAAGCGTATTAAAAGAGATTTATAAAAAAAGTTAAGTTCTTTCTATATGATATGTCTAACGCTTCTCTTCATTTACAAAACAAAATTTGATCAAAATATATTAACTATTTTCTTGTATGTAATTTTCTATATGATATGTCAACGCTTCTCTTCATTTACAAAACAAAATTTGATCAAAATATATTAACTATTTTCTTGTATGTAATTTTCTATATGATATGTCAACGCTTCTCTTCATTTACAAAACAAAATTTGATCAAAATATATTAACTATTTTCTTGTATGTAATTTTCTATATGATATGTCAACGCTTCTCTTCATTTACAAAACAAAATTTGATCAAAATATACTAACTATTTTCTTGTATGTAATTTTCTATATGATATGTCAACGCTTCTCTTCATTTACAAAACAAAATTTGATCAAAATATATTAACTATTTTCTTGTATGTAATTTTCTATATGACATGTCTTAACGCTTCTCTTCATTTACAAAACAAAATTTGATCAAAATATATTAACTATTTTCTTGTATGTAATTTTCTATATGATATGTCAACGCTTCTCTTCATTTACAAAACAAAATTTGATCAAAATATATTAACTATTTTCTTGTATGTAATTTTATATATGATATGTCAACGCTTCTCTTCATTTACAAAACAAAATTTGATCAAAATATATTAACTATTTTCTTGTATGTAATTTTCTATATGATATGTCAACGCTTCTCTTCATTTACAAAACAAAATTTGATCAAAATATATTAACTATTTTCTTGTATGTAATTTTCTATATGATATGTCAACGCTTCTCTTCATTTACAAAACAAAATTTGATCAAAATATATTAACTATTTTCTTGTATGTAATTTTCTATATGATATGTCAACGCTTCTCTTCATTTACAAAACAAAATTTGATCAAAATATATTAACTATTTTCTTGTATGTAATTTTCTATATGATATGTCAACGCTTCTCTTCATTTACAAAACAAAATTTGATCAAAATATATTAACTATTTTCTTGTATGTAATTTTCTATATGATATGTCAACGCTTCTCTTCATTTACAAAACAAAATTTGATCAAAATATATTAACTATTTTCTTGTATGTAATTTTCTATATGATATGTCAACGCTTCTCTTCATTTACAAAACAAAATTTGATCAAAATATATTAACTATTTTCTTGTATGTAATTTTCTATATGACATGTCTTAACGCTTCTCTTCATTTACAAAACAAAATTTGATCAAAATGTATTAACTATTTTCTTGTATGAACAAAAAAATTCTCGTAATGAAACTTAACAGATTATTACTGTAAATTTATAGGAACATTTTATAATGTATTAAGAGAGATATAAAAACAAAGCCAAAAACTCAATAGGAACATTTATAAAACGTATTAACAGAGATTTATAAAAAAAGTTAAGTTCTTAGTAGGAACATTTCAAAAAGGTTTTAATAGATACATAAAGAATTTTATATATACTTTTAGACGAGATATAGAAACTTTGTTGACAAATGTCTTTTAATACAGCATTTTATAAATGTTCCTTTTAAGTATTTAGCTTTGTTTTTATATTTCTATAAATAACATTTTATAAAAGTTCCTATTAATTTACAGTAACAATCTGTAATAATATGTCATTAATACAATTTTTTTATGTTGTTCATATGTAACATTTCTATAAGTATCTCAAATAAGTTTTCTAAATGCTCCCGTTTAATATTTAACTTTGTTTATATATCTCTATTAATTCAATATAATGTAATAAATGTTTTCTTATACCACACTGAATATATATTTTTTTTCTTTCCTTCCAATTTTAATTTAGGTAGAATAATAAACAGTAGTAAATGCAATACACTTTATTTACTCATATATGTACCACCTTTCCATAATGAAAGGTATATAATAATTTTGACAAATTTATACAAGAAATGAGTTGTTAAATTAATTATCTATGTAAAAAAATAATTATTAGCTATAAAAAGACTACCAGGAAACAAAGCATTAACATTTAATATTTGTAAAGAGTCATCACAAATTAGTTGGACGTTAATGGAGTGGTAGCTCTGACGGTTTACATACACATGTTCAGGGTAATTTAAATTGTTTCCTGCTGGCGGTACAATTGCAACATGGGTGCAATCGATGCATCCGATTATACCTGGCAGATTGTACTTTCTATAAAACCTGAAACAAAAAGTTTTTTAGATCTATATAATGTTTTTAAAAATATTTTGTTTTTTGGTTGTATTATAAAATGTTACTATGAGGAATCTTTAGAATAGTTCCCCAACTAACACTTTTTTTTCAGGTATCCCGTAACAGACAAGTAATTTATTTTATTGAATAACATTTCACATAACATATTATTATGTAATTGAAAATTCAACGGGCAAAATAACATCTCATATAGTTCAGCAATGAGGTTCACCGCACATTCTGAATCTAGTGCCTTTTGTGAGACAAAGTTGGTGTGTGTCATGATTCTTTGAGAAGGTAATGCATGCTGCTGGTTACTACACACTAGGGATATGGCGTGATGGTATGTATTATCGAACCTGAAGTATATATTTGTTCCATTTGGATTCTACACTTCCCAACACATCCAACAACACACCTTAAGTAAATCAATACTATAGTTTACCTATTTCTTATACTCCTTAACTCTTGGATTGTGCTTGGAAATTTAACCCATGCATTGAAAATTTCTGGTTTATTTAGTACATCCACAAATTCAGTCAAAGATCTTGAGACGGAAGATTGCGATATATTATTATTTATGTTGCTTCCCACCTAGGTAACTGATAAGATCCTGTTCCCAGAAAATTTAAGGCTGTGAGAACCTGAAAAATATAAATCATGAATTAATTATATGTAGTAGGTTTATAAAAACGCAATGAACTTCATCAGCTAAGACATGAATCCATGAGCGTCAAATCCACTTTTTTCAAAATTTACCAAATGTGTCAAATCTTGATCTTCAAATCAAAATATGTTTTATCTGTAAAATTGTAGACAAATGGAACGTTCGACAAATTATTCTAATGCTCGTGTAGCAATAGTTTAAAGCGTTAGATAGTTTTTTCACCCACAGTCTCATTTCACCTTACAAGGGACTACATTCAGAATGGGTGAACCTCATTGCTGAATCATGTGAGATGTTATCCATTACCCGGCTCTTACGGGACACTTGCAAACAATGAAAATAGTGGAAGAACTATTCTAAGCCAGTGATTCACGCCGAAAATGTTCATGTAAAGAATACAAAAGTTTATAGTATTTACTTTCGACTTTCTCATTCATGATAGTCTACAAAAAAACCCATAAGAGAGATATTGGTTTAGTAAAAAATGATTAACATACCTTGGTTTCGACACTTAATGCAGATGCTCGAGATGGCAAACACATATGAGGAGTTACAACCTCGATAAGGGACTTTGTAAGTTTTTTGTTGAGGCGGAAGTGTTTTATGAAAGACGTATCGCTTTGTGCGAATGCATCCACTATTTTGGAATTATTACGTCGTCCGTGAATATTGTGATTCTGTTCAATAGACAGAATAACCAACTCGTCGAAACTAGCCATTATTATTACAAAAAAAAACACGAAATTGGAAAAACAATGATTAAACACACTTCACTGATGTACTATGTCAATGGCAATCGTAATATGGCGGCTATTTTTGACAGATAAAATCATGCGACATTGATGCGACATTGAATGTCGAGTGGTCCTATACCACTCGTCGAAATCTCGAATGATTTTCATTCGACTATGTCGCATGTGAGACTCAAGAATAGCATATTCTAGAAATCGTGCGAAAGTAATAAAATGTCACATACGACATCGATAGGCGACATTGGAGAATAGGGTCCCTGGACAATGTTTATTTTGGTGTTATCGATATATTAATATTTTAATTAGGTACTTAAAACTAAAACAAAACAATAAAATAGCAATGGAACAAGGATTCATCAAAGCAAATAGTTTCAATTTACCTAGATACTCGCCTACCTATCGGGGGACACTATGGGCCGGTATTACAGTGTCAGTTTAAGAGCTAAACTCAAGTTTTACAAAAATATAGCGTATTACAGTGTCTGTTTAGGCCTAATCTTCCCTCAAATATGTCACTTAAACGACAAATATTTAACTCAACGTTTCTGGCAGATTAAGTACTTAACTGTGAGTCAACTGTCATTTGCTAGGCAACTCGTGTAGTTTCAGTTTCTATCACTAGAGGCTTTAGGCAACGTGTGTAGTTTCAGTGTTGTATCACAAAAGGCGTTAGTTGTATCGACGGTGGCGCCACACAACAAAACAAACTGACAGCCGTATTGAACATAGGCATTTAAAAGCATTATTTTGGTGAAAAAAAATAAATTTACCATGTTGGATAATAAAACAATGGTATTTAAAGTCGTAGCGTCCCGTTTTGTATTTCGTATTATTTGAGGTTATTTAAATTTGACAGATAATAACCACAGAAAAAGTGAAATATGTCTATAATTGAAGATTTAGTAACTGACATGTCATATTGCACTGTAATACGGAAATGGATTAAATCTCCCCTTAACATTAATCTTGAGTTTAACAAACTCAATGAGTTGAGGGCCGACTGTAATATCGGGCCTAAGTTTATTGTATTTTGTATGTAACTTAGTTCTTATTGAATAAGTAAATAAATAATGAACGCTCGCAACGTATGGTAAACTAATTTAGTTTTAGTATTCTACAATTTCGTCACGCGATGGTGAGCTGATGAACGTTCGACACGTTATGATGCTGGTCACTGCCAAACTAAACTAGCAAGCTATATTTTTTTCATGCAATGAAGCGATTCGCGAAACGACGGCGATTACGTGAAGCATGCGTTTTAAAATATCGTTACAATTTTAGCAGCATACGAATTATTACATAGCGCTCGTTATTTGTATTGTGTTCATAACAAGCTATATTTATCTGCTATCGTTATTTTTAGCAACAGCAGCTATAGTAGTCATTTCTTCTGCCTGTCTTACCTAGAATGGAACTTTTGATGGTCGGATATTTCTTTGCGTCGAACAAAGACTTTTGCTCATCAGAATTTCGAAACGTAAAAACTTAAAACGTAAAAACTAAATAAGTACTTTATTTATCTGTAATTTAAATACAACTTACATCTCGAAAATCGATAAAATATGCTTCTTCTCTCTACATTATGTGTTCATAAGCTAAAAACATACGCGGGAAACGTATGATGGCCTTTGACGTTTGGACATTAATGAAGTTCTTAATATGCTTATTGCCTAAATAATGGTAAATATTATATTACTGAGAGCTAAAAGTGGGGGAACAAATAATACTGTACTTCATTGTAAACGCGTACTTAATAAAATTCACTTGTGTCTCGCCGTGCGAAATTTAATCACTTATTTCTCTTTTTTTTTCGCGTTGGACGAAAACAAATACCTCAGTAGGTGTTTTTTTCGTCGTGTTTGTACATTTAGGGACCGCACAACACTTATGCACTTTTGAATTGATTGTAAATACACAAATCGTCTTAGAACACATATATTACATATAGTAGTGATATGCAGTTTACGATACCATGACGTCACCGTCAGGGTCGGCAGCCGCCATGATACTACAAGCTTTTTTTGGCGTAAATGTCAAGTTTGATTTTAAAATGGCGATTTTTGCTACTAAACCTTTATTTTATGTAGAAATGTATATATATTTGAAAACAGTGAATGCGTAAAAACATCGTGAGATAGTTTTTCAAAATTAGTCATCATGCCTATTGTTAATGTTTGTAGGTACGCTCTTCTGGCTTGGCAGGTTTCTATGGGATCATCAAATTTTTTGAAAGGTCGTATCATATTATTTTCTTTTTTCAATCACTTGTTTTCAGACATTTTTCTTTAAAAAAATATATCTTTTAATGTTTGGTGTATGCTGATTACATCTTCCTCTCCTCTTCATTTCCTCATTTCCTTATCCCTTAGTCTTCCTATCATTGCTATGATGCATTTAGTACGATAATGTTTATCTTTTTGTTTTCTTTTTTTAACATCTTTCACTATTTTTCTTTGTAGTGATCTTAATTTCTATTGTACCTATCTGTTCATTTTCGTATAAATTCCATTTAAGATATTTTTATTTTCTTATAGATTTGTATGCCAGATTCGCCCATCTGGTACGATAGTATTTCACAAGTCTTCGGCGTGTGTTCATACGCCCTTCTGGCTCGACAAATTCACCTATGCCATAGCATACGCCCAATTTTTCTTTTTTGAAAAATCACGATAAATACGCAACGGAAAGCCGTGATTTTTTTACAGATGGTGGAAGTCTTAATAAATATCGTGATTTTTTTACAGATGGTGGAAGTCTTAATAAAGTATCGAGATTATTTTACAGATGGTGGAAGTCTTAATAAATATCGTGATTTTTTTTACAGATGGTGGAGGTCTTAATAAAGTATCGAGATTATTTTACAGATGGTGGAAGTCTTAATAAATATCGTGATTTTTTTACAGATGGTGGAGGTCTTAATAAAGTATCGAGATTTATTTACAGATGGTGGAAGTCTTAATAAATATCGTGATTTTTTTACAGATGGTGGAGGTCTTAATAAAGTATCGAGATTATTTTACAGATGGTGGAAGTCTTAATAAATATCGTGATTTTTTTACAGATGGTGGAGGTCTTAATAAAGTATCGAGATTATTTTACAGATGGTGGAAGTCTTAATAAATATCGTGATTTTTTTACAGATGGTGGAAGTCTTAATAAATATCGTGATTTTTTTACAGATGGTGGAGGTCTTAATAAAGTATCGAGATTATTTTACAGATGGTGGAAGTCTTAATAAATATCGTGATTTTTTTTACAGATGGTGGAGGTCTTAATAAAGTATCGAGATTATTTTACAGATGGTGGAAGTCTTAATAAAGTATCGAGATTATTTTACAGATGGTGGAAGTCTTAATAAATATCGTGATTTTTTTACAGATGGTGGAGGTCTTAATAAAGTATCGAGATTATTTTACAGATGGTGGAAGTCTTAATAAAGTATCGAGATTATTTTACAGATGGTGGAAGTCTTAATAAATATCGTGATTTTTTTTACAGATGGTGGAGGTCTTAATAAAGTATCGAGATTATTTTACAGATGGTGGAAGTCTTAATAAATATCGTGATTTTTTTACAGATGGTGGAGGTTTTAATAAAGTATCGAGATTATTTTACAGATGGTGGAGGTCTTAATAAAGTATCGAGATTATTTTACATATGGTGGAGGTCTTAATAAAGTATCGAGATTATTTTACAGATGGTGGAGGTCTTAATAAAGTATCGAGATTATTTTACATATGGTGGAGGTCTTAATAAAGTATCGAGATTATTTTACAGATGGTGGAGGTCTTAATAAAGTATCGAGATTATTTTACAGATGGTGGAGGTCTTAATAAAGTATCGTGATTTTTTTACAGATGGTGGAGGTCTTAATAAAGTATCGAGATTATTTTACAGATGGTGGAAGTCTTAATAAATATCGTGATTTTTTTACAGATGGTGGAGGTCTTAATAAAGTATCGAGATTATTTTACAGATGGTGGAGGTCTTCGTGATTTTTTTACAGATGGTGGAGGTCTTAATAAAGTATTGAGATTATTTTACAGATGGTGGAAGTCTTAATAAATATCGTGATTTTTTTACAGATGGTGGAGGTTTTAATAAAGTATCGAGATTTATTTACAGATGGCGGAGGTCTTAATAAATATCGTGATTTTTTTACAGATGGTGGAGGTTTTAATAAAGTATCGAGATTTATTTACAGATGGCGGAGGTCTTAATAAATATCGTGATTTTTTTACAGATGGTGTAGGTTTTAATAAAGTATCGAGATTTATTTACAGATGGCGGAGGTCATAAAGTATCGTTAATAATCGTTAATAAAGTATCTTAATAAAGTATCGTTTGGCATAAAAAAATAAAAATCACATTTTTGCATATACGCCCTTCTGGCTTGACGCCCTGGCGATATGGACGGTACGTTGTGCCCACACAAAAATGTCTATATTAAAATGGCATAGGACATACATAGTTTAGTGTAGTGCATGCGCGCCGTGCATACTATAACACGCGATGCGCAGTGCACCGAGAGTGGGTCGATGACACCCGAATCCGCTAAGGTCGACTAGTGGATATCGGCTGGAGCTGGCGGGGGACTATGAAAGGGGAGAGAGGATAACTATTCAACCATAATAATGATAATATCATGTTGATAATTCTCAGTGATTAAGGTCCGAATGCAGAGTCCTACCTAAATACTAACCATGTTTTCATTGCACAGTCGCTCACATACGTTAGTAGACCACGTGGCTTCCTAACTGGAGGATGCTACCAAGATATAAATAATTTTCACATTGAATTGAAGAATAAACGAGTGGGTTGTGGTCAACGCTAAACTTCTCACTAACAAGTCACTCCATAAAGTATTCAAATTTTGTATGAAAAATTTTCAGCATTTTCATGAAATGAGTTTGTTTAATTATTTTTTTATTTAAATATTTTATTATGAAAAATTGATAATTCTTCAATGGAATTTTATGAATGTGATGTGCCTTTATACCAATTTGAAAATAAAAATTTCTAATTTTAAGTTTCCTGACCTTGGGTTAACTTTGAAATATTTGAGAGTTAAAAAAATGATAAGCACTGATCAGATACCCTTCAAAATCTAATGGGGTCTAAGCGAGTATTAGATACCTATACATATTTGCAAAATTTGAAAGAAATCTTATGAGTACCTACTTTAGTCTATAAACGATAAAGTAAAATAAACACACAGCACAAACACACAGATACATTGTGATGAAACTTTCAGAATACAATCTCAGCATGTCTAGTCTAGTTGAAAATCTGCAATAAAAAAGTAACCCCTAATATTTTTTTTAATATAAAAATGAATATGTCCTTGTTAAACAAGTACATATATACATCTTCCTACGTTCCCCAAAATAAGCAAATAAATGCTTGTGCTATAGGTGAACGAAATCGGTCGATACAGGATTCGAACTCGCGACCACTGGATTACTAGTCCAGCGCGCTAACCACTCTGCCATCGACCCATCTATAATACTCCCCATAACTCCCCACTATATATCCACTTGGGTAGCGAGGAGTAAAAATAAAAAAAAAAGAACTTACCACCGGTGCCCAAGACACGTATCATGTCGAAGTCTGCCATAGACACGGATGCTTTTCCGTTCAGGTTTACTGGAACAACAGAGAAATAAACATATGCTATTAAATAACATAATAATTTGTTTTATTAAAATAATTAATAGAGCACATAACGCTAAATCTTTTTTTAATATTTATTTATTTATTCACACACTGATAGGCAAAAAAAAACCTGTGCCAGAGCCAATTCATCTCGACACTGTATTAGTTGATGACAACATCAATCGTACATAAAAAATGATAATATCACTAGTTGCATGTAACACATGAGATCCAACTTTCGATAGCGATAGTATGTTTAGTTGAAGAATAAGTACCAAATTATAAGCCCATAAATCCAAATTATTGAATGTTTTAAGATATTTTGTTTTCTATACAACACATGTAGGTATTTTATTTTATTTATTTATTTTTTATTTATTTTTTTATTTTTATTTATTTATTATAATACAATGTTGAAGTTACAAAAACAATTACATACTAGAATTAGAAGTTACATAATATGTCTAGAAGTTGCATGTGTGTGTGTGTGTGTGTGTGTGTGTGTGTGTGTGTGTATGTATTATTTAATAATAAGTGTAGTAATTGATAGAATATGATGAACACCTCACTAGGAAGTCCTGTGCCGAGGTGTTCATTACAACAGTTGTGTGAAATAGATAATACATTGTGTATATAGTTATCGAATCAAATTATACATTATATTGTTTTGAGAAAAAAATTTGTGAAGCTTAATTATATTTGATTGGGTGTGATTATTAAAATTTAATTTTACAAAATTAAATTTTCTAGTAGGGGTGTTTCGGCTTTTTTCGATATTTTTAAAAACTTTGGAAATATAGGCAGTTAAACTCATAAATTTATCAGAAAAAAAGTTTTTCTTAATAAAAAATGTTTGAGAAACTCAAATTTGTTTTTTTTTTTTGAAAAAACAAATTTGAGATTTTGTATTTGTCTATGTCCATTGTCCATACCAATTTTCAGCGTTCTAGCTTTAATGTTTTCTGGAATATATGGAAAAATAAATTAAAAATTCAAAAGTTGATAACCTCTGACTGAAACAAAAATTCAAAATTGCGAGTATAAAAGTTTTTTAGGCCTATAACTATTTATATATTATGAACTTTTGGGCTCTGTAAATTGAGCGGATGAAAAGTTATAAGGGAAGGACGGACACACTAAATGTTCTACTCCGAATTCTGAGTAAATCCGTGTATAGAACATACATATATGCTGCGAAGCCTCTAAGTTGGTGTTTTTTGACTTCAAAGTTGGAAAAATCGTGAAAAATATAGACCCTACATACAAATCTCGAGTATCCTGGCTTGAAACATTGTCGATATGTTAAGAGAATAATGTTCACTTGAACATATCGACAGTTGGATAAAAATTAAGTACCTATGGGGTAGAAATCTATGGGTGAAAAATCTCTTCTGCATTGTGTCTGCCTGATACTGACATTCCCTTATTTTAGTTTTAAATGCATGACTATTTTCCGTTTGCTTATTTTTTGTAGAGCTTATTGAATGTTCTAGAAGCAATGACTCCAAAACGTCTCTGTCCAAACGAGGTTTTCATTATAGGGCACAATGGAAGTTCAGTTCAGAGCGAAACGCGTTCGTTGGTTTCTAGTATGCAGAGTTATATTCTTTTGGAAAGAATTAAGTAATGCTCTTTAACTTGTACATTGATTTCTGCATAAGAGCCCTTAAGGATGAAAGCAAGGGTCTGAAATTGAGTACTGTAATGGTGCGAGATTTGATGTATGCAGACGATAAAGTACTGTAATGGTGCGAGATTTGATGTATGCAGACGATAAAGTACTGTAATGGTGCGAGATTTGATGTATGCAGACGATAAAGTTCTTTTAGCAGAAAGTATGGAAGAGTTACAGTATCTTGTAAGTATGGTATATGAAGGATGTATAGAGAATGGACTTAGGATGAATGCCAGCAAATCAAAGGCAATGGTCTTTGAAAAGAGTGAAAGCAGAACAGCGTGTAAAATAAGAGTAGAGAATGAATGGCTCGAGCAAGTCGACTTGGGAAGCATATTTCAACGGAACGGACGCATTGATAAGGATATCGAAAGAAGAGTTATGGCAGGAAACAGAGTGAATGGAGCACTAAGACCAATTATGAATGATCGCAACATATCAAAGGATGCCAAAGTTGCCATTCATAACGCCATCGTAGTGCCAACCCTGACGTATGCAAGTGAAACCTGGACATGGCAGAAGACGCATGAAAGTAGAATAAATGCAGTTGAAATGAGATCGTTAAGAAGGATTTGTAATAGAACGATGTATGACCGGGTAAGAAATGAGGACATAAGGAAAGAATGTAAGATGAAGAAAGATGTCATTACTAGAATGAAAGTGAACACATTGAGATGGTTTGGTCACATGGGGAGAATGAATGAGGAGCGCCTGACGAAGAAAATATACAGAGCGGAAAGGAATGGATTGAGAGGTCGGGGACGCCCAAGAAAGGGATGGCACGACCATGTGAACGAAATTTTGAAAGACGGAAATGTTAGAAGTGTGAGCAATAGACGAGCATGTATGAGACGATGCATGAATGTGGACGAAGCGAGGGATGCGTGCCAGGATAGAAAAATGTGGCGTTCGGTTCTCTCTGCCTACCCCGCAAGGGACATGGCGTGATGGTATGTATGTATGTATGTAATTAAGTAATGCAGATTTCAAAAACAGCTGTCTTGGATCTAGGATAGTAAAAATTATAAACAAATCTTCTGAAGGGAAGGTTCTAATTTTTCGTTGATAATAAGCATGGTACGCCAAACTGTAGAGCAGTTTTTGGCAGGGCATAAATTACTTATCAAAAATAGTTTATGACATGATTTCTAATAAACACACGCTATATAGATTATTTTGTTTATACACAAGCTCATATTGTAACTTCAGAAAAATGGTAATTATTTTGATAAATGAGATAAATTTAATTAAAATATGCGATATATGAAGACAATTTGAATTTATTTGTTGTTTATACATTGGTTCATGTTGATACGAATTGATAAAACTTTTCATGTGATAATGATACAATAAAACATATATTTAAGGGGGGGACTGCTGCCAACGTACCTAATTTTCAATTTGATATACCATCATTATTTATTATCAAATCGTTTTGAAAAAAAATAATTTAGATAGTTTGGGTATTAATAAACAAAAATATACCTTAACTTTTTGATAATGTTCTGTATAAATTCTTGTAGAAAAATAATGGCATACCCCGATTTTCAACGTTTATCTTATATTTTTAATAAAATATAAGGCGTAGTTCATCATATTTTTTTTTAATTAAAGAAAAATATCTATAAAAATATGATGTGACGTTGCATTAATGCTTCAGGTTTAGTAAATAAACCTAAAAAACATTTATTTTCCATTCAGCGCCATTGCGAAATAAAAGTTGTTTTGGTTTATTAACTTAACCTGATGCATTAATGCAACGTTACATCGTATTTTTCCATATATTTTGTTGTTCTTTAATTTATAAAAAAATATATTGCTCTATACCTTATAGTTTTTTAGAAATTTAAGATAAATGTCAAAAATCTGGGTATGCTTATTATTTTCCTACAAGAATATATACAGAACATAATTAAAAAGTTAAGGTATATTATTCTTTATTAATATCCAAACTAACTACGTTATTTTTTTCAATATGATTCATTTTGTAGTAATGATGAAAATTCAAATTGAAAAGAAAAAGGTACATTGTCAGCAGTCACCCTCTTAATGCAAAACCAAACTCATGATTATTGACGGGGCAAATCTCCTGTGGCTATCGGGAAGACTGCAATGTTTGGAAACTGTTAAGGACTTTGTATACCTTGGTTCTAAAATTAGTGCTGAGGGTGGATGTGAGAAGGAAATAAAAAGACGAATAGCCATGGCTAAAAATGCTTCAACACGTCTGAACAAGATCTGGAAACATCGAGATATTTCCAACTCCACCAAAATTAAAATGATCAGAACTCTAATCTTCCCAATAGCCCTATATGCAGTCGAAGCCAGATCAATGAAGTCCTGTGATAGTGCCAGGATTGACGCATTTGAAATGTGGCGTTGGCGACGCATGCTGAGGATTCCGTGAACTGCAAGAAGAGCGAATGACTCTGTCCTTAAAGAGCTCAAAGTAAAAGAAAGATTGTCTACAGTATGCAGCCGTGGGACGAACAACATTCTTGTTTTTCCCTGATGTGAGGACTAAACTTCGTCAATCTTGGGCCGTCCCAGATTTCTGGACATCTCAGTTTATTACAGGACACGGCAGGTTTAATAGCTACCATCATAGATTCCGCCTTGTAAACTCTTCCTCATGTCAGTTATGCCTTCACCCTGAACAAACTTCAGAGCACATCCTCTGGGAATGCTCTCACCCAAATGTGTCCTACAACAGAACGGAGCTCTTCGCTGCAGTCCGTGGGCCTCCCTTAGGTCCCATTGGGCATGCGGATTTAGTGGTCTCTAAGAAGAACTTTACAGCCTTCAAATTGTTTTGCCATGGCTATAGTGCCCTTCTATCTGCTGAATAAAAAAAATTAAATTCCAGAGTGTCCTTGGTCAACTCTTTGATGCCCAGTTTTACAGTCACAGGCTTGAAGTACTCTCGCGACAATCCATGTCTGTGAATATTATCTTCACCGACGTTGATTGTTATTTTTTGCACAATTGTGCCGAGACCACGAGTCTAGAGGAGCTTCTAGAGCTACTCTTCGTGCCATGCATTCTTTGTCATTCTTACTAGCGTTCTGCGAAGGGGCCGTTTTCAGTCCCCATATGCGGAGCGGGTGGTGGTGGACGTATCTAGTATGCAGCCGTCGGTTATTGAGTTTCTTTGGTCATATCGCCAGGTGAGAGAATCATCACAGGAATTGTATCAGGCAAAAGTAGAGGCAGTAGAGGCAGTAGAGGCAGACTGGAGGCGACTCGTTCTGTCCATTGGCGGCCCCATGGCAGCATTGAGGAAACGAAGAAGAAAAATAAAAGAGAGAAAACACTATGTGAACTCCGAAATTTAACATCGATATTTTATTATTGATTTATACTAAACATATGGGGCAATAATGATGATATAAGTATATTTAATCAAAACAACAATGAATACAATAGTATCAATTATTTCGTATTTGCGAGCTAAAACTCATTGTACATCGCACATGCATATTTAATATTACATATGTTTACCTCGGTTGCACGATGAAACTTCATTTGTTAAAGTAACATCTTTATCATAATGTTATACTTTTACTTTCCACACTATGGAATAGTGGAGAGTCATGATTTCACAATTTTTAAGCGTATTTTTTTACATCAATTTCTCAACGGGTATCATGTAGAGAGTGCACACTATGAGTATCGTCGTGATGTGTTTGTATTTATGGCGTTAGGCGTACGGAATAATCCTTTTTGTGTCTTCTCTACAGCCCAAACTATAAGTCAGATCGACTTCATATTAACATCATATGTGTAAAGTGCATAGACCTAGAGCTGATTAGTTTTCCATAGACAACTTTTAATTTCTTCTCTATGATTTCATCTGTGCAAATTTTCAAAATGCTCTCACGGTCTGGAAAATCGAGGTATTTTTATACTGTGTGAAAATTTGATACAACAAAAATACACTCATTAAAAATGCATTCAAGTATTGTCAAAATTTAATGAAAAAAATCTATGGTCTGCCATATTAATGTAAAATAAATTTCATATTTGAATGAAAAATGTATATAACAGAAGTAAAATAGCTTCTGTTTGGGAAAATTGAGTGATCAACTTCATATTGATATTGTATGTGTCTCTATAGACAAGTGTATTGTATTACTCTCCACTTCTATCTTCCTCAAGGGGTAGGCAGTGAGAACCGAACACCGCATTCTTCTATCTTGACACATACATCGCCTCATCAACATTGATACACTGTCTCATACATGCTCATCTTGCTAGTAATGCAATTTTACTTAAAATTTCTCAACAGGTATCATGTAGAAAATACATACTATGAGTTTCGTGACAATGTTTTTGTGTGTATGGTGTATTCTGAAAACAGTTTTCCTCTGGGAATCTTATATTTGTTTAAGAATCTAATAGAAATGTACTTCATAAAAATGCATTTTGAGGTTGATTGTCAACCTTACAAGAAGAAAAAATGAACACTTACAACGGTGTGAAGAGTTTAGTGTTGGCTACAACCCACTCGTTTATCTTGCAACCGACGGTATGGCTTATCAGCGGAGACTCCTAATTGTCTGAAAGATTACTGTATTAAATAAAAGACTGATGTTTAGCAGTCTTCAGCAAAAATTAAAATGCTGAAAATATTTATTTATTCATTTATTTATACATCTTCTTGTACATAATATAAACAAATATAATTGTACACTGGCGGGCTTATTGCCATTAGGCAATTTCTTCCAACCAACCAGAATATTCAGCATTTTCAGCAAAATATTCAGCATTTTCATTTGAAATGAGTTTGTTCAATTATTTTTTATTTAAATATTTTATTATGAAAACTTGATAACTCTTCAATGCCATTTTATAAAAATGATGTGTCTTTTTAGCAATTTGGAAATAAAAAATTTAAATTTAAAGTTTCTTGAGTTTGGGGTTACTTTGAAATATTTGACAGTTAAAAAAATTGAGAAGCACTATTCAGATATCCTTCAAAATCTAATGGGGTGTAAGCGAGTATTAGATATACATATTTGATTCCCGGACAATATTGGCCGTAGCCGATTGGCCGTGGACAATTGGCCGTACGCCCTTTTTACCGTATGGACAATTTATCGTGAGGACAATTGACCGTGAGGACAGTTGGCCGTGAGGACAATTGGCCGTGGGGACAGTTGATCGTACGGACAATTGACCGTGAGGACAATTTATCGTATGGACAATTCACCGTGTGGAAACTATTTTTAGCATCAGAAATTTTTTTCTTTCTTTTTTCGTTTGTGTTAAATTGCGTGAATAAAAAAATGTTCGTTTATGGCGACGAACCGATTGCCTTATTTTTTTATTTCAAGATACTAGGAGAAATCCAATATGTCGACAGTGATTAAAACGAAATTTTACAAAATAAGCGGTATTTATGTAGTTCTAATTTGCTATATTTTGAGATATAAGAAGACGTCTGTTTTTAGACTACTTCTAATTGTCCGGACACGTACATATTTGCCAAATTTGTATGTGTCCAGAGTACTTTAGTCTATAATCGATAAAGTAAAATAAACACGCCGTACATAGCTCACATACACAGATACATTGTGATGAAACTTTCAGAATACAATCTCAGCATGATACTAGTTGTTAATCTGTAATAAAAAATCTAATGGGGTCTAAGCGAGCACACATCATACACAGATACATTGTGATGAAACATTCAGAATAAAATCTCAGCATGATACTAGTTGATAATCTGCAATAAAAAAAACACTTTAAAAATTGTGAAATTATAACTCCCCACTATATCCCCTTGGGTTAGTGAGGAGTAAATATGTTTTTTATAGATCGGCTATTCTAATGTATTTATACGTCATAATTTGTTTAAGCTAAGGGCGAGCCCCTTGGACGAAGGCAACGACGCGCGTAATATGCCGGACAGATTTGCCGGAGAATGTGCGAGGCTTACTACAATATGTACAATCGCCGACGCTATGTATTGTACGTAGCGTAGCGTATCGTCTCGAGATGGCGTCATACGATTGCCATGTCACCTGATGACGTAATCGAGTGGCAGCGATTGATCTGACGTTGAACACATTAATTTAATGTAGGCCCGTCATCAACACAACTCCATCGGCTGTAGAGCAACACAATAATTACATTCTGTATAATTCATACCTAGTTTAGGTAATGATGAAATTGAACGTGTACTGTACTACTACATACTGTTCGTAATTTATTTTATTTAAATTATATAACACATAAAAAAGTACAGCCAGAATATACAGAAAAAGATACACAATAAAAAACATATTTCCCTTTACCAGAGTACAAGCACTCGTGTGTAAATGATACATTTAAAAACAAGCACCCGAGTGTAAATGAGACATTTAAAAACAAGCACCCGAGTGTAAATGTGACATTTAAAAACAAGCACCCGAGTGTAAATGAGACATTTAAAAACAAGCACCCGAGTGTAAATGAGACATTTAAAAACAAGCACCCGAGTGTAAATGAAACATTTAAAAACAAGCAGCCGAGTGTAAATGAGACATTTAAAAACAAGCACCCGAGTGTAAATGAGACATTTAAAAACATGTTGCCCTTTACCAGAGTACAAGCACTCGTATGTAAATGAGACATTTAAAAACATGTTGCCTAAAACTTGTTACTTAAAATATTCAATAATTTGTATTTATGGGTTAATAGTTTGGTACTTATTCTTTAACTATACTTACATACTATCGCTATCGACAGTGGGATCTCATGTGTTACATGCAACTAGTAACTATAACTTAAAAATATAAATTTTCGACACTTTATAGGCTGTTATCTCCGAAAGCCACCACCATTCATAGAGTTCACACTATACAATCTTCGATATAATACTTATATATTGTGGTATACTTTCAAAGAAAAAAAAACAGCCTTTGTACTAAGACGTAAATAAGACGGTCGCTGGCTCGGTCTAATAACAATTTGGAGTTCTTCTATATTGTGCTTCAAAAGTTATGCGTTCGGTCCTCCCTGCCTATCCCGTTAGCACAACAAGAGACATAAGGATTTGTTCAGATGTCGTCAAGACGAATAATTAAGATGGGCAGAGCATTTAAAAACCGATTTGACGTTAAAATAACAGCAATTAGTAATTTAGAGTAGAATACGCTCTAATATCTAGAGCAGCGGTTCCCGGACGGTGTTCCGAGGATGAATCACAGGCGGGGGTGCCACCTCAATCGAATCTCAAAAAATTAAAATCCCCTGTCACCGGAAAGTATTTAGTAATAATAGAAATTCCACCGTGATAATGTCAGTACCAAATATTAATGTAATTTTCCAATAAAATTGCATTGGTTGGGAAATAAATACGCTCATATAACTGCCATTTTTTTAGATTCTTTAGATATGTAATATATTGTTAAGAGGGCGACTGCTGCCAACGTACCTATTTTTCAATTTGATATACCATCATTATTTCTAATTAAATCGTTTTGAAAAAAATAATTATGACAGTTTGGGTATATTAAAGAAAAGAAAATTGGGTATAAAAAAAAATATACCTTAACTTTTTGATAATGTTCTGTATAAATTCTTGTAGAAAAATAATGGCATACCCCGATTTTCAACGTTTATCTTATATTTTTAATGAACTATAAGGGGTAGAGCAATATATTTTTTTAAAAATTAAAGAAGACAAAAATATCTAGAAAAATATGATGTGATGTTACATTAATGCTTCAGGTTTATTAAAAAAACCTAAAAACATTTATTTTCCATTCAGCGTCATTGCGTAATCAACGTTTTTTTTTTGTTTATTAACTTAACCTGATGTATTAATGCAACGTCACAACATCTTTTTCGAGATATTTTGTCCTTCTTTAATTTTTAACGAGTGGGTTGTGGCCAACACTAAATATTGACAATCTCTAAATGCATTTTTATGAAGTACATTTCTAATGGATTCTTAAACAAATATAAGATTCCCAGAGGACAAAAGTTTTCACAATACACCATACACACAAAAACATTGTAAAGGATTTGTGTTACCATAACGCTATGTTGTTTATTGGCTAGGTAGAGAGAACCGAACGCCACATTTTTTTTTAAATCTTGACTCACATTAATTTTGTAGTCGGCTTTTTTTATAAACGATGATTATTTTCATTATTAATGGTAGGTAATTGTGAATTTAAACTTGTACTTGTCAAATATTGTTGCTATCGACTGCGGGTATAATATTATTTGGTAGGACCGTTGTCGGCTGTTTTGTATATATACTTACCAATCGATCTAAGTGTATATGTATGTTTTATATATATATATATATATATATATATATATATATATATATATATATATATATATATATATATATATATATATATATATATATATATATATATATATATATATATATATATATATATATATATATATATATATATATATATATATATATATATATATATATATATATATATATATATATATATATATATATATATATATATATATATATATGTGATGGGATAGTTTTTCTGCATTAAACACATGCTAGGTATGTGTGTGGAAGCAGAATGCAGCAGACAGAAGTACGTACTCATAGGTATCCTTGAAGAGATCTCAAGCAGAGATAGAGGGATGGAGAGAGATTTGTGTATGAAGACAAGGAAGACCACAAGACATTCCTACAGGGCTTACGACCTGTCATCGGCTGGCTTAAGTGATCACTTTGCACCATGGCAACATTCACCAATTAAATGTCTTACAGTGAATGTCTTCCTTGTGATAATCGAAAAGTTGAAAGTTGTATATATCTAGTCAATTGAAATCTGTTTACAAGTGAGTTCTAAGCGTCCATCTGTCGGATGAGACACAAACTAATTTCTGCTGTCATTCTTTTTGTTGAAACATTGAGAAATGTCATTTCCTCGGCCATCTTTCCTTGTCTTCATACACAAATCTCTCTCCATCCCTCTATCTCTGCTTGAGATCTCTTCAAGGATACCTATGAGTACGTACTTCTGTCTGCTGCATTCTGCTTCCACATATATATATATATATATATATATATATATATATATATATATATATATATATATATATATATATATATATATATATATATATATATATATATATATATATATATATATATATATATATATATATATATATATATATATATATATATATATATATATATATATATATATATATATATATATATATATATATATATATATATATATATATATATATATATATATATATATATATATATATATGTTATAATATTTTTATCTCGGTTTTCCCGTGTCAGTAGGTCTTGACTAAGACCATTTGTCTTCCGACGTTTCGCCTGAATATCACCAGGCATTTTCAAGGACTTAACGAAAAGCACGCGCGCGACACACGTCTACTCACACTGAAAGCTCACCGTCAAGTGACTCGTAGCGTACAAGATGGCCGCTTATGTCAAATATTGTTAGCGCGACGTGATTGGCTCCTTGTGACACGCCCACCTGCTGTCGTGTTCGTTGGTAATAATATTTTATCATTATTTTTGTGTTGTGATTTATTGTTAATTTTAGTTGTGACATTAATATTATTATTGTTGTGTTTTGGGGTTATTTTCGCTATGGTATTATTAATATTATTATTGTTTGTCATATAAAATGTTCTTCCAGGTACTAGGCAGACGAACTCCGTCGTCCCGATTGTTCATTATATCCCTTCTCTTATATATTTCTATAGCTTCCCTGTAAATTCTGAGAGGTTCACTGTTTAAACTTGCTATTATTTTTGAATGTTGTTGTCACAAGTTGTTTTCTTTATATTTTTTGTACTTATGTCTTGCACTTTGCTTTATTTATTTTTTATATTATTATCTAATGTTATTAATGAAATAATTTTGTCTAAATTTTAATTGGTATACCCACAGACAGGCTGTTCCTTGTGGAATTTTTGTGTGCAAGGTTGCATTGCTATAACCTAACCACTAACCACTCAACACACCAACTATGCTCAACATGCAACAATCTACACCATAATCTGTAATACATACAATAGGCATTTCCAAGAGATCGACATATTCTTACTTAGCGCCCCCACATTTAAACAAATATATCAAACTTAAAATTCCATCCTCATAATCTTACTCAACACTTAATATACTGCACACATTTATATGGTATGCAATTTCACACATCATTCACACAATATCACACCATAATATGTAACTATTCCTAACTAAACTATCTTAATATACTACAATAACTTCAGCGACAACCTGTAATTGGCTTTATTATTAGGCTACGACTATTTACACGACTCAACCATAGACGAAAACCAAAAATAACCACAGAAAACGCAGATAAATCAAGTTATAAAAATATTTACATTTGTTTATACTTTGTTATAATTGTAGATCTCTATGAAAAAAATGATTTATAATCGAATATTTTTACTATTGCATATGCGCAAACATTGGATTTTTTTATCCCTGTCGGGAGTCAAAGATATTTTTTAACGGATTTTTAATTATCTCAATAGAGACGAAGTTGGAATATTTATTGTAGGAGAACCGGGAAATCAAGGCACCTACAGGGCTAACGACCTGTCATCGGCTGGTTTACGTGATTTACGATAATGATTTCTAAAATTAAGTAAATGTAATAAGATGCCAATATTATTTATTTTTTCTTCAAGTTGGTTTCCATGATGCATTTATGACCATTGAAAAAATGACTAAAGTAAATATTTTTGTATTTTGATTTATCTGCGCTTTCTATGGTTATAAATGACCTAAAAACATAGACGACGTCAGAAAATTTGCCGTGGAAATAGACACTTTTTGGCGGGAAAACGCTTTTCCCGCCAATTCCGGTCGTAAAAATAGTGACACCGTTATTATTAATCAAATCATCTTTATTTTATATAATTTATTATATACTGTATGTTGTTCTCTAAATAAAATAAATAATTGATATTTTGTTTATGTGTATTAACCATGTACCAAATCTACCCACACATCAGGAATGTCTTGGTCCGATGGTTCAAATGAAGGGTTAAAGAAAAGAAACCAATTTCGAAGGGCTCACGATATATTATTGTTCACGCGGGCGGGAGGTGAGGCAGGTTTTATTCCCAATGCTATTCTGATGTATGATAGTTATGATAGACTGTCATAAACGATATGAACAATACAAATTATGAAAAATGGCTGAAAGAGAAATTAATTCCTAATCTCAACCAAGATCTGTTATTGTGATAGATAACGCCCCTTACCATAATAACGTACTTAAGTAATCCTGTGCCAAATAATCCTGTGCAGAGTAAAAGTAATCCTGTACAGAGTAAAAGTATATAATTTCCTCCCAATCTGCTTAAGCCACAATTGTACAGAATAATACTTTACAACAAGCCATAGGAAAAGGAATTTAAAATAGATGCCATTCTTAATGAACACGGACATACTGCACTTTGATTACCCCCATACCATCCAGAACTTAATCCAATTGAAAATATGTGGTCCATAATAAAAAGTTATGTGGGATCTAAAAATGTATCATTAACAATGGAAAGTGTACGTGCTTTGGTAGAAGAAAAAATCTAGCAAATTACCAGCAATGATTGGGTTCAACTGTGTCGACATGAGAAAGAAAAATATAAACTAAGTGATGCTATTATGGATGAGAACACGTTTGTTGTAAATACAGGTGACAGCTCATCATCCACAAAGTGAATCTGCATGAAGAGTCTGTATTATCGGGCGAAGAATGTTAGGTACTAATTTGTTCTCGTCATTTTTATCTGATCACTGATCACAAAATAAAATTGAGACTTTCTGTAATTTGCATAATTTTTATAGAAAATTAAATTAAGTATCTAGTTGGGGTGTTTCGGCGTTTTTGTTTTTTTTTTAATATGTATAAGTAGTTATGTTTGATTGTACCTATGTACTAAAAGTGATTGTGTATGTTTAGAATGTTGTGTAGGTACTTAATTGATACAATAAATATTTAAAAAAATAGTATTTTTTTATAAAAAAAAAATTGTAACCATCCTGTTACTAACACTTATGCAAGGGACTATTAAAGCTCCGAACGGACTGTACATACAAATGTTGTCAGATCTGGTAATATTTGTTTCTTACACCTGACAATACTAAAAATTATTAAGTACCAATACATAAACGGAAACGAAAAGAGTTATTATAGTGATCAAATGGGGTTCCATAGACAAAAAATATATGGAACAATTGTTCTAGATTCATCAGGTCATTCACTCTCAATCTATGATAAGTCCAAGTGTCTTTTGAGGGCATATTCTTAGTCACCTTTGTACATATCCATATGCCTAATTACCTTCTCTAGTCAAATTGCCTACATGCAGTAGTATGTATGACAATTCACTATGGGGCCAGTCCAAATAAAAAAAACAGTGGCTTGTGCTCCAAAAAGTATTGAAATTTTGCAAGGAAAATTATCAGTTTCTCATGAGATTTGATTGTTGGAAGTATTTTTGAATTAAATATTTAGATATTATGAAAACTTGATAATTCTTCAATGCCATTTCATGAAAGTGATGTGTCTTTTTAGCAATTTGAAAATAAAAATATTAAAATTTCAAGTTTCTGAGCTTGGGGTCATTTTGAAATATTTGACAGTTGAAAAATTTGAGAAGCACTGATCAGATATCCTTCAAAATGTAATGGAGTCTAAGCGAGTATTAGACATACATATTTGCAAAATTTGAAAAGAATCGAATGAGTACTTTAGTCTATAATTGATAAAGTAAAATGAACATGCCATACATACATACTACACACACACACACAGATTGTGATGAAACTTTCAGACTACTATCCCAGCATGATAATTGCGAAACTCCCCACTATATTTCCCTGGCGTAGTGAGTAGTAAAAACAGTAGCATGTAGCACATGAGATCCAACTGTCGATGCAGACAGTATGTATAATTGAAGAATACGTACCAAACTATTAACACTCAAACAAAAATTTATAAACATTTTAAGATATTTTTTTTTCTATATAAAACATGTAGGTATGTATGTCAGGAAAGGATAGTATGGAGGTCAGTCTTTTCTTCTTATCCAGAATATGAAAACAGCATGATGGTATGTATGTATGTATGTTTGGAGATTAAGTATCAAACTATTGAGTCCCAGTAGATATTGTGTAATGTATACTGCCATACAAATTGTATGAAACGATGTTGTCACTAAATTCAACAATAAAAATTGTTACAAAAAGTTTGAGATATAGGTACTACTACAATGTTTATATTTTTTATAGAAAATTAAATTATCTAGTTGGGCGGTTTCGGCTTTTTTCGATATTTTTAAAAACTTTGGAAATAAAGCAGTTGAGATTTTTTAATGAAAAAAATTTTCACAATGTTTTTTTGTGACTTGGCATTGTAAAGGTCCAAAAGAAACTAAACAAAACTAAACTTGTTTAGTTTATTTTGGACCTTGACAATGCCAAGTCACCTTGGCGACAACGTTATTATGTAAGTAAAATGTAAAATATATGTAATTTACTCCTGTCTCAAACACAAGTTTTAAAACTTTATTGGGACAGATAAAGAAAGAGAAATACTGTAATATTAATTTTGATTTTTGTATTAAGTATTTATACATACATACCGTCACGCCGTTTCCCTATTTGCGGTAGGCAGAGATAACCGAACGCCAGACTCTTCTATCTTGGCATATCTGTTTTGCCTCATTTACATTCATACATCGCGTCATACATGCTCTCCTATTATTCTGACTTGGTATATTCTCCTCTTTCAAAATCTCATTTATATGATCATGCCAGCTCTTTCTAGGTCGACCCTTACATCTCATTCCACTCTTTTCAGCCTTGTATACTTTCTTTGTCAGTCGTTCATTGTTCATTCTCTCTACATGTCCGAACCATCGCAAAGCATTTATCTTCTTCTGCTTTTTTTCAACTAAGACGTTTAAAGTGAATCCGAAGGAGTATTCCAAATGAAGCCATGAAATCTTTGATAAGCACCTTTGTTGTCTCCCGTTAGGATTATTGTAACGGTATATAATTATGCGAATTTACCAAAGAAAGAAATTAATAAAATTCAGTCAGTTTTCAATGCTGCAGCCAGACTCATCACTGGAACCTCCAAATTTTCTCACATCTCTCACCATCTTCGCAATCTACATTGGCTTAAAGTACCCGAAAGAATTGAATATAAGCTTTGTCTCATAATCTTTAAAGCACTTGGTGGTATGGCTCCTACTTACCTCTCCGAACTGTGCATTCCGCTTTCAATAAATGACAGACAATCATCACTTCGTTCTGCCTCTTCATCCATGGTTGGGAAATTAGTTGAAATAAACAGGGTGCACACAACTAATTTCGGTGATCGTGCATTTGCTGTGGCAGGACCAAATGCATGGAATAAGCTCCCACACACCCTCAGACAAACCGAAAATATATCTTCGTACAGAAAAAAACTCAAAACGCACCTTTTTCGCAAATCTTACCAGAGCCAAAATGATACAACGCAATCAATTTTTCAGCGCCCTTGAGGTGAGATATTCACAAAAAACGGCGCCATATAAATTATCCAAATTTATTATTATTAAGTACTAGCTTTTATGTCCCGCCGTTGGCCAAGAATGTAAAATTGTGAAAGAAAAAGCAATCGTTTTTATAATATTGTCACCCAATTATTTTGCAATATCAGACTATGAAAAGTGGTTTGAAATTTGATTGAGTTTAAGTATTGTAAAATGTTCAAGTGATGGCCACAACCCATTCTTTTTTATATATTGCTATAAAGTGTGAATGAAGTATAATATTTATACAATTTCTGCTCGCATGGACTATGCGTAATGGTTTTAAATATGACTGTTTATCAACGTTGTAAAGAGATTGGTTTGGCCACAACCCCCATTTTTAAATATTATCATCGAAAACAAATTGTAATGTGTACCTATTGAAAATTTAGTAATTTTGGATGTTGGGATGTGGTTAAAATTTGATTAAACAAACGTAGGTACTGAAAAGATCTAGTATTGGTCACATCCCATTCGTTTTTATATTTTTTCATCAAGTGTGCATTATATTTTTGCTCAATTTGACTGAAAGTCTTCATTAACGAAGAAGAAGAAGACTTGAACTATAGTAAATAGTTTTTAATTTGAATATAAATGTTGTGAAGAGTTCAGTAATGGCCACAACCCCCATTCTTTAAATATTAGGTGTTGAAAATTATTCAAAATAGGATGATATAAATGGTTTAAATTTAATTAAACAAAAGTATTGAAAAGATTCTAGTGCAGGTTATATCGTCACATCCCATATCCCATTCATTTCATATGTATTTTCATCAAGTGTGCATATCGTTAATAATATTTCTGCACAATAGACTATTAGACTTAAAACTAACCCAAAAGACTAAATAAAAAAGAGAAAAATAAGTATAAGACTATAAGAAATAGTTTGTATAAAAAACTATTCCAATGGTCTACATAAAATAAGTAAAAATACATATACCTAATAGAAGAATTAGACTATTGGAAATAGATTATATAAAAGCTCACCCAAAGGTCTACAAAAAAGAAGAAGAATATTTAGACTATTGGAAATAGTTTGTATAAATACTGACCAAAAGGTCTACATAAAAGAAAATGAATGACTATTGGAAATAGTTTGTATTAAAACTCTCCCAAAAGTCTACGTACTTAAATGAAGAAGAATAATAATTAGACTAAAGGAAATAATTTTTATAAAAAAATGACCCAAATGTATACATAAAAGAAGAAGAAGATGAATTAGACAATAGGAAATAGTTTGTATAAAAACTGCCCTAAAGGTCTACATAAAATTAAGAAGAAAAAGAATTAGACTCCAGGACCCGCCGCTTCAGGCCCTTCAGTACCTCCCGTCCCTTTAATCCCTCATTACCTCCCTTCCCATCAGGCCCTTCAGTACCTTCCGTCCCTTCAGACAGTTTTATACCTCCCGTCCCTTCAGGCCCTTTAGTGCCTCCCTTCCCTTCATTACATCCCGTCCCATCAGTCGGTTAAGAAAAGTTTAAATCCAGAAACCATCCTGGAAGAACCGCGAAGAGATGAAAGAACCTTCTTTTCCCAGGATGCTCTACTTAATAGGTAAAATGACTAAATACACGAAGAAGAAGAAAAAAGTTTAAACCCAGATACCTGCGAAGAGATGGAAGGACAGTTGGACCTTCTTCTCCCAGGATTCTCCAACTTCAGAGGTAAAATGACCAAAAATACACGATGAAGAAGAAGAAGAAGAAATAAGTTTAAATCCAGATACCTGCGAAGAGATGGAAGAAAAATTGGACCTTCATCTCCCAGGATAGTTCATCTTCATAGGTAAGATGACCAAGTACACGTTGAAGAAAAAGAAGAAAAAAGTTTATATGCAGAACCCGTCCTGGAAGACCTGTGAAGAGATGGAGGGACAGTCGGACCTTCTTTTCCCAGGATACTCCCCCTTCATAGGTAAAACGACCAAATACACGAAGAAGAAGAAGAATAAGAAAAAAGTTTAAATCCAAAAACCATCCTGGGCATACGCTCGACAATTCACCAAAGTTTAAATTATAATCGGACAAACGGTTGATAAATAAATAAATAAAATAATTTTCCTATAGGAAATCAGTATAGGTATATTATTGTTGATTTGTAAGTAAATAGTATCAGGTGGGGGGCAAAGGGGGTGCACGGTCGGCGGGTCTGTTGTCTGCTCACAAAACGGGGCGGGGAATGGTGGTCGTTGATCGTGCATCCTTATCCGATCCTCACCTCCTCGCGGTGCCCCCTGGTAATTTGACGGTCATATGGGACGTCACGTGTATCCTCATGCCTACGCGTGTGGACGCTTGGGGCGGCCCATGGGCCGTTAAAGCTAACGAGGACGGATGAAAAACCCAAGCTAAGGTCTGTCGTGCCGAGAGCTGAATGGCACTTGGGTTACATAGTGTCAGAAGCGACTCCTGGGGAAACCGGGCGAAATCCCCTTGTAATGTAGCCTTCTGCGTCTAAGAGGCTCTGGGCGCAGTGACGTATATTTCCTCAATACTCGTGGGAACTACATGGATAATTTTAAAAAAATAAAATCTTATGATAGTGAAGGAGAGAGCGAAGAAGACAGTATCACTGTCTTGCTGCAGGGTTGTTCAGAGGCCCTCAGCAGAACAGTGATAGATCAGTCGGAGGGGTGTGACTCCCCAATGACTGTAAATTCCGATGTGGAAACAGGGACTGAATTGGCCCAATCTACTAGGAATAATTCTCCATTATCTGATATAATGGAGTATGTGGATATCCCACAGATCCCATCAGTGGCGAGTACGTCTCAAACCCTGACAGAGGACTGTGAGGAATCCAATATTGGACAACACAGTGTAAAACGCTGTGGAGCATCCAGAAGAAGGCTGAAGAAGGCTCTGATTAGGGGTGGGATGTCTACAGACCCTGCTGACAAGCCCGCCACCGACATTCATCCTTCAGCTGTTAAAAGGCCAAGGCAGGATGACTCTATTGAGCATCCCAGTAAGAAGGACAAAGCTGAAGCAATGTCCTACCGAAAAGCCATCAGCCACAAAGTCGGAATCTGCTCTAAGACCGACTCAAAACTTACCGACAAGGAATTAACCACCCTTGAGGTAAGGCTAAACGAGGCCGTGTTTCAGGCAATGGATGCAAGGCAGTATATTCCAAGATTCGAATCTTGTGTTCCCAAGGTGGGCATACTAGCCATCACATGCATAGACCAAAGATCCAAGGAATGGATCGAGAAATTAGTTCCTATCTTACCCTGGAAGGGGGCGGAACTAAAGGTGATCCAAGGGCATGAACTGCCTAGGAATCACATAGCTGTGGCAACCATCCCAGGTAAAGCCTACCTAAAACCTCATATGGTATTAAGATTACTAGAGAGCAATGAGGGAATCAACACCAGACACTGGAAGGTGTTAAACATCAATAAACTTGACTGGTGTTACAAAATGGCATTCTCAATTGACGAGGCATCAGCCAAAGCAATTGAGAGGGCTGGATACAGGCCTTATATGGGCATGACCAGGATATCCTTTATGATAAAGGAGCTGGGATTAAACAAGGAAAAGGGCCTTGCGACAAATGATGGATTAGCTGGGGCTGGACCTAGCTCAACTAATGCCGTCATTAAGGAAATTGGGCTGAATGCTGGAGACGTAGGCCCTGGCGAGGGGCCACGGAATCCTCATGTGGCAGCCTCTGAGATCGTGGTTGAGGCTGAGTCAACACCAGGCCTGGCCCGACCTGCTCTGGGTGGCTCTGGGGGTTTCGTGCCTGTCGCCGGGGCGTCAGTCGGAGTGAATCCTGCCAGTGGAAAGTCCATCGGTGTCACCAATGCTGGGACAACATCTGGCCCGACAAAGGTGATGCCGAGGACTGTGTCTGCCGGTGCTTCCAATGCTGGGACATCAACCGGCCCATCAAAGGTGGCACCGAGGGTAGTGTCCATTGATGGCGTCAATGCTGGGACATCGTCTGGCCCGGTAGGGACGGCATCGGGGACGGTTTCTGCCCTCGGTGGCGCCAATGCTGGGACAACATCTGGCCCGGCAGGGGAGGCACCGGGGACGACCGCTGGAGGGATTTTGGGGCCGGCACACTCGGCTCAAGGAATAAGAGGTGCTAGAGGTGGCAAAAAGCTACCTAGAAAAACCTCATATCCCGCCGGAGGGTATACCTATGACGAAAGCGGTAACCCAAAAGCGGTAAATAAATATCCATTGAAGAGCAGGGGCTCCCAATGGAAAGGGCCTAGAAGGCATTGAGGACCATGTTGATGGACACTCAATACCCAATAAAAATATAATAAAGGCAAATATAGTTACTGACAATACTAAAAAACGGAACTACAACAGTGGTGAAGGATACATAAACCCTAACACTGGAAAAAAATATCAATGATAAGATAGGTATACTTCAAATAAACCTTCACCAGGCTCGAGCTGCTTCGGCTATTGCCAATAGAAGGTTGCAGAAAGAAAACCTAACAGCACTACTGGTACAGGAACCATGGACCATTAATAACAGAGTATGTGGCTTGGGCTCCATGGGAACAGTTATATCCTGTGACCATGAATCTAGACCCAGAGCATGTATAGTGATAAACAATAATACCAAATATATTGGCATTCCAGAATTTTGCAAAAGGGATCTCGTGGCTATAATGATCCCACAAAAAGCAGACAACAGAAAACTAATACTCTGTTCAGCATACTTTGCAGGTGATGAAGCATTACCGCTTACAATCCTTGAAGAAGTAATAAACTTCTCAAAGCAGAATGATGCGAGACTCATTGTTGGGTGTGATGCAAACGCTCATCATACAATATGGGGCAGCACAGACTGTAATCAAAGAGGGGAAAATCTTTTAGATTTCATCATCACACATAATCTAAACATTGTGAACAAAGGTAATGAACCTACATTCACTACCAAAGCAAGGTCTGAGGTTTTAGATCTCACCCTCTGCTCACAAAATATCAGTAATGAAGTTATGGACTGGCACGTATCGTCAGAAGAATCAGCTTCTGACCATAGACATTTAATGTTCCACATTAAAAGCCTGACAAAAACAACAATTCAATATAGAAATAAAAAATCTACTGATTGGATTGGGTTCAAAGACGACCTTAAGGGTGGTACTAGCCCAATAGAGTCGACAAGAAATCTAAGAAGAATAGATTTAATTACGGATGAACTTACGGAAAACCTAATTTTGGCCTATGAACAGAACTGCCCTATTAAAACAAAAACTGGAAAAAGGGAAGTTCCCTGGTGGAACTCAAACCTATCCACCCTTAGGGCAAAAACTAGGAAACTGTTCAATAGAGCTAAACACTATAGCCTGTGGGAAGAGTACAGAAAATCTCTAACAGAATATCATAAGGCTATAAGGAAAGCCAAAACGGAATCTTGGAAAAAGTTCTGCAGTACCATAAATGGTACTAAAGAAACAGCAAGGATTAATAAAATCCTTGCCAGGAGGAAGGAACCTGATATAGGTCTCCTAACAAAAGAAGATGGTTATTATACTGCAACATGCAAGGAAACACTTGAGCTATTAGCTAAAACACATTTTCCTGGATGCGAAACGGTGAAGGAAACCATCACTAAGCCTCCAGGATGCGATAAACCAAGTTTAAATGACTGGAGATTAGCATCAAAAATCTTCAGGCCTAATCAAATCAAATGGGCTATCAACTCTTTTGAGCCTTATAAAAGCAGTGGAAATGATAACATATTCCCTGCTCTCCTACAGAACGGTATAGAAAAAATCATGCCGACACTGCTGAAAATATTCAGATCCAGTCTTGCATGGGGCTATGTTCCACAAAGCTGGAGAACAGTCAAAGTAACCTATATACCAAAACCAGGTAAAGAAAGTTATAAGACTCCAAAAGCTTATAGACCAATTAGTCTATCTTCATTCATGCTAAAAACTATGGAAAAGATTTTACATAGATACATAGTGAGCAATATAATAACATTGCATCCTATTCATCCAAAGCAACATGCTTACCAAGAGGGCAAATCTACTGAAACAGCTCTCATTGAAATCGTAGGAAATATAAGAAAATCTCTAGATAGCGGAGAAATTACTCTGTGTGCGTTCCTTGACATAGAAGGAGCATTTGATGCAGTACCAATAAGCGTACTAATGAGTGGACTAAGACAGAAACATGTAGACAACACTATAATAAAATGGATTGACAACATGTTATCCAATAGATACATCATAACTAATCTGGTGGATGAGACTACTAAGGCTAAAACAAACAGGGGGTGTCCGCAGGGTGGAGTCTTATCACCACTCCTGTGGACGCTGGCTGTGGATGGCCTAGTAAGCACACTGAACGAATGTGGATATAATACACAAAGCTATGCGGATGATATAGTCATTACAATCAGAGGGAAAGAATGTGAAACAATCTCTGATCTGCTACAAAATGCACTAAAAATAGTTGAAAAATGGTGCAAAGATAATGGACTAACAGTTAATGCAAATAAAACAACTGTTGTACCTTTCACTAGGAAAAGAAAGTTGGATAAACTCTCACCTCCAATATTCTTTGGAAAAAAACTGGACTTTTCCAATGAAGTAAAATATCTAGGTATAACATTGGATAGTAAATTAACATGGACACAACATGTAGAAAAAGTTGCTCAAAAAGCAATCAAAGCATTATGGACATGCCAGAGACTCATAGGGAATAATTGGGGACTAAAACCCCAACAAGCTCTGTGGTCATACACTACAATAATAAGACCCATAGTATCTTATGCTGTAACAGTTTGGAATGACAAACTACAACAAAGAGGCTGTGTAGATAAACTTAAACGTTTACAAAGATTAGCCTGCTTGCTCATTACGGGAGCCTTACACACAACTCCCACCGCTTCTCTAGAGGCCATGATTAGTCTACCACCTCTCCATTTATACCTTGAAAAAATGGCAAAGGAAGGTATTATAAGACTAACAAGTGGAAATAAACTAAACACAAATTTAGAAATCCAAGCAAATCTAAACAAAATAGAATCTCAAGACAAATTACTTGCATTCCCAACAGATAAAATATTAACTGTTTACAACTTTGAAAAACCATACAAAGTAGAAATACAAACTAAAACTACAATAGCAGATGTTTGGTATCAGGAATCCAATGGTGCACTTATATGGTACACTGACGGATCCAAGAAAAAGAATGGTATAGGATCGGGCATATATGGGCAAGTGCCCAGGGTGAAGATCCACAAGCACTTGGGACAGTATGCAACGATCTTCCAGGCAGAAATATGTGCCATAACACTCTGTGCCTATGAAATCCTAAGAAGGAATTATAAGAACCACAGAATATACATTTACTCTGATAGTCAAGCTGCTCTTAAAGCTCTTGATTCCTACACAGTAACTTCATCAACAGTACTAGACTGCATTGAAGCGCTGAAGACTCTATCAGTAAACTATGGTAACAAAATCACATTAAGATGGGTACCTGGACACTCCAATTATAAAGGTAACGAGGAGGCTGATGCTCTGGCAAATAGGGGAGCGGACATAGCTACCTATGGGCCGGAGCCTCACTGTCTCCTAGCTAATAGTATTGTCAAATCAACACTTTACCAAAGAATGCTTAACAATGCCACTGAACTCTGGTTATCTACCCCAGGACAGAGACATTCAAAAGCACTCATTTCAGGATTCTCTTCAACACACTCTAAGCGGATCCTAACAATGAGCAGGAGTAACCTTGGGATTCTTACTAGAATCTTAACTGGTCACTGTAGACTCAACAAGCATCTATGCACGATGAATCTATCGGAAATGTACCTATGCAGGTTCTGCATGGATGAACATGAAACACCGATGCATCTACTTACAGAATGTGGCCCACTAATGCAAACAAGAGTAAAGAAAATAGGTTTGCATATTGCTGATCAAAAGCAAATCAGAGACACTGATCCACAAAGGATTTTACAGTTCTTCCAGGAGATAGGACTATGGAATGACATCTAGCAGGCAAAGTATCACAATGGACTTCTATTGAGTCGACGTGAGAGGGTCTCTGGATGGGTTATAAAAAAAAAAAAAATAGTATCAGGTAGGTACCTACCTACAACAACCTTCTAAATAAATTCGATTCGTAACAAATTTTATTTCAATATCACATTCTTTCTGTAGCCATGGAAACGATTCGAACACGTAAGTAATATCGAATGGTTCGGATACATTTTTTGAATATGTAGGTACCTACATTGGTTTGTTCGATGCCATAAAAATGAAAATTGTCAGAAAAATCAAATATTATTTACAAATTATGCAATTTTATTATGCCTATATCTTTACTAATAAATAACACATTTTTACAATATATGTCTTAAAACTTGCCGTAATGTCTTGTGTTTCATTTTATTATTTCATAATTACATTTATTTCAAAGGTATATTATTTTCAAGAACATATTCATTCGGTGGGAAAATGAAATATTGTATGAAAAGATATTACAATGGCGGCGTTTATGTACAAAAGGCTTACTTTAAAAATAAGTTAAACATTATAATTATACCAAATATTCACCATGTTTTTCACTTAAACGCTAAGTTATACTTCAAAATATATTTTTTTTTGTGTAAATACCTACTTCTAACTTTTAAACTAACAGATATTTGCGTGCAAAATGTAGGTACACTTTTTTGACAGATATGACTTGGAAAATTTTGTATGAAAAAAATAATTATTTAAATATTTTTAAAATTCAGCATTTTTATCGCATTCTTTTTAGCGTGACACTGCATCAGGTATACTGGTACATGTTCGCACTTAAATTAGATTTTTAGATGCTCTTGGTTTTTCAGAAGGCGTGAGACAAACACACACACACGCACGCACGCACGCACGCACGCACGCACGCACGCACGCACGCACGCACGCACGCACGCACGCACGCACGCACGCACGCACGCACGCACGCACACACACACACACACACACACACACACACACACACACACACACACACACACACACACACACACACACACACACACACACACACACACACACACACACACACACACACACACACACACACACACACACACACACACACACACACACACACACACACACACACACACACACACACACACACACACACACACACACACACACACACACACACACACACACACACACACACACACACACACACACACACACACACACACACACACACACACACACACACACACACACACACACACACACACACACACACACACACACTTAGATTACTCAAAATATCTCTTTCAATCTTACATACATTCTCTTCTGATATATTGATTCCTTATCATATCATAGATCGTTCAACCACACATTCGTCTTAGGGATCTCATTTCTCATTGTATTATTTATCTATGTTTATATTATGTAAATAAAAAAAAAATCCGCCCCTTCCCACAATCTCACGTTTAACATCTACATTTAAACAACAATTAAATAAATATCAATGTCACTAAAAAATATTTACCTTGTTTTTTTGTGATTTTACTGATGTTCGTCAGGTCTACATCGTCGGCGGTCGGCTCCACGACCTGCACCGAGCTGTCCCTGTCCACCTTCACCTTGAGGGTCTCCGTGCTGGCTGTCAGATCTACGGCGGGCATCTCGGGCCCGTCCCAGGCGATGCTCGGCCTGCGGTGCAGGTGATGGTGGTGATGCGGCGGAGCCGCCGCGGCGGGGAGCTCCGGCTTCGCCTCGTCCCCAGACGGGCGCATCTCTACCGGGGACGCCGGGCTGTAGTCGGCCTTGGCGGCGACCTGCTCCCCCCTGCGGCCGGCTTCCGCCGGATGCCTGTACCTGTTGAAGCAGGTCTCGTCTTCGTCCTCTTCCCCCCTAGTGTACTTCATCTTTTGCCTGTGGCTGCTGTTGCGCTTGTGGCCGTTCTGGCTCCGCTCCGACCTCAGCCTGACGAGCTCGGCTGCGTTGGTCGTCGAGGTCTTGGAGCTCCTCGAGGACGTCTCCATGTTGTTGAGGGACTCGTGATCGCTGCCCTCGTAGTACCCCGATTCGTGGTCGTGGTTCTTTCGCACTCCCATCTCGTCCCTCATCTTCGTCCGACTCGGGTGGGGAGGATGTTCTGTGTTGGCTAGCTGTCGTTGCGGTGTTTGCTAACTAATACTGAAGGTGCCCACACTGAGGCGACCATCCCTAGAGGTCCTCCCTTTGAAGCGCAGAGCATTTCATATCATTCGAACGACGCATTCATTCTTTACAATATTATTATCACTTAACACTTTTGTTTTCAAAGAAAGTTCGTCTGAAGAGTCAACGATACGGGAACAAAGAAAAAACCAAACGAAAATAAAAACGGTACCTGAAAAATAAACAAAATAAACGTAACGTCAGGTGTCACCAAAGTATACAATACTTACTTCGTATTCAGTAACTATTGTAACTAAATAAGGAACGTTCTAAAGTTGTAGATTACCTATAGATTTACGGTCTTGTTTCAGCGTTATTAGGTATTATTTACCATTGCATTGATTCACTCGAAAACAGACGTACTGTATCTGATATGATGCTTCTCCACAAAAATTAAAAACAGGAATTTCATAAGATTATCACTTACGAACAACACGCATGCACACACACATATATACACTTACACACACACACACACACACACACAAACACCATCACACATACACACCCTCTCACACACACATATATGATTTTGTATCTTGAATATATGACTGTATTTTGTAAGAAATTATGATAGTATTGTAAGCTAATAATTGATGTATGGATATGATAATTGTTATTTTTGATATTTTTATAAATATATACTATTCTTTGTACATTGTTAGCTTCAATTTGAAAAAATAAAAAATATTATTAATTGATATTAAAATTGATTCTCCTGCTCTCTTAAATTATATGTATATCTTTCAACATCCCTACCCGTAGAACTAGACACATTCCTCTTTTCCGCCTTTCCGAACGTTAGTTCTTATGGTTTTTAAGGTATATGGAAAAATGAAGTAAAAATTCTACAGTTGATAACCCCTGATTGAAACACAAAATCAAAATTCTGAGTACCTATGAAAGTTTTGTAGGCCTATAAATATTTATATATTCTGAAATTTTGGGCTCTGTAAATTGAGCGGATAAAAGTTATAAGGGGGGGGGACACAGACACACTATACACAATATCTAAGAAGACCTAATAGTTTGACACTTAATCTCGAAACATACATACAAACCATCATGGTGTTTTCATATTCTGGGTAGATAAAAAGGACTGACTTCCATACTATCCTATCTTGACATACATACCTACATGTGTTGTATAGAAAACAAAATAGGGGGGGACAGACAAACTAAATGTTCTACTCCGAATTCTGAGTAAATCCGTATATATAGAACATATTATATGTATGCTGCGAAGTTGGTGTTTTTTGACATCAAAATTGGAAGAGCCGTGAAAAATACAGACCTGGCATACAAATCTCGCGTACTAATCTTGGCTTGATATTTTGTCGATATGTTAAGAGAAATAAATTATCTTGAACAAATCGACAGTTGGGTTAAGTATTATCTTTCATACAGTACATTTCGCCTATACGCAAATCCATCGCAAATTGACGAGATTCGTTATTACTCATGATTTACATCACCAAATCCATTACTTGGTTCAAATTCACCCCAGAAGTAATAAATAAACTTACTAATAGCAAATAATTATTATTAATTGCAGAAGACTTTGCAAATTGAAGAGGTCGATATTTTATTCTGGTTAGTTCCATAATCAGAACTTGATGAAATCCATATATTTGATCGTTCCTTCAGCACTTTCATAGCATTAAAAAAGATCATTAAAATCGGATAATCCAACTGTCGATTTGTTCAGGAGAACTTTGTTCTCTTAACATATCGACAATGTATCAAGCCAGAATACGCGAGAATTGTATGGAGAGGTCTACTTTTTTCACGGCTTTTCCAACTTTGAAATCAAAAAACACCAACTTAGAGGCTTTGCAGCATATATGTTCCATACACGGATTTACTCAGAATTCGGAGTAGAACATTTCTTGTGTCTGTGTGTGTGTCTGTGTGTGTCCCCCTTATAACTTTTGATCCGCTCAATTTACAGATCCTAAAATTTCAGAATATATAAACAGTTACAGGCCTACAAAACTTTTATACTCGGAATTTTGAATTTTTGTTTCAGTCAGGGGTTATCAACTTTTGAATTTTTATTTTATTTTTCTATATATCTCAGAAACCATAAAAGCTAGAACGCTGAAAATTGGTACAAACATAGACAAATACAAAATCTCAAATTAGTTTTTTCAAAAATATTCCAGGGTTTCTCAAACATTTTTTATTAAGAAAAGTATTTTTTTTATGATAAATTTATGAGTTTAACTGCCTATTTTTCCAAAACTTTTACAATTATCGAAAAAAGCCGAAACACCCCAACTAGATAATTAAATTTTCTATAAGAAATATTAGCATTGTAGTAGAAGATCTCAATTTTTTTTAACAATTTTTATAAAAATTGAATTTAGTGACGACATTGCTTCATACATTTTGTATGGCAGTCGCCTATATACAATATGTAAGAAGACTTAATAGTTTGATACTTCATCTCCAAACATACATACATACCATCATGCTATTTTCATATTCTGGGTAGGAAAAAAGGACCTTCCTCCATACTATCCTATCTTGACATACATACCTACATATGTTGTATAGAAAACAAAATATCTGACAATATTCAATAATTTGTATTTATGGGTTTATAGTTTGGTACATATTCTTCAACTATACATACATACTATCGCTATCGACAGTTGGATCTCATGTGTTACATGCAACTAGTGTGGTAAAGAATTACTGTCGCTGAACTGAAGATTGAGGAATTTTAGGATCCCACGACCAGATCTTGACCAAATTGAAATGGGACCAATCGCAAGATAGGTACCCCATTTCTAATGAAACAAAAAGTATCAAAATCGTACAGCGTGGTAAAAAGTTATCTCTGAACATACACAAACACGAGTGGTTGTGGCCAACGTTATACTCCTCTCTACCAAGTCGCAAGTTATTCCACATAGTATTAAAATTTTGTATGGAATATTTTCAACATTTTTATAAAATGACTTTTTACAATAAGTATGTTTTTTTATTTAATTATTTTATTAATAAAATATGATATTTCTTCAATGCTACTTTACGAAAGTGATGTTACTTTTTACCAATTTGAAAATAAAAAATCAAATATTAAGTTTCCTGAGCTTGGGGTCACTTTGAAATATTTGACAGTTAAAAAAATTGAGAAGCACTATTCGAATACCCTTCAAAATCCAATGGGGTCTAAGCTAGTATTAGATATACATATTAGCGAAATTTGAAAAGAATCGAATGAGTACTTTAGTCTATAATCGATAAAGTAAATTAAACACACCGTACATAGCACATAGCACACACAGATACATTGTGATGAAACTTTCAGAATACAATCTCGGCATGATACTAGTTGATAATCTGCAATAAAAAAATTATATCGCGTCGATTTGATAACCTCATTTATTTTTGTAAGTCGGTTGGTTGAAAAGGGAAATTCTATAACACTTTTGCCAGAACAATTATGAATTCATAGACGTACTACAACTAGCGGTACTACAACTTACTGTATAGCGGTAATTTTAAGTTTTTTCATTCGAACGTACGGCCATATTTGATATCTCACATTTTAGTGTAGAAAATAAATTGTGTAATTGTGTTAACGTCTTGAACTTCATTTCCAGTTTCTTCCTCCTTGATGCTGATGTCTTTAATTATTTATTTATTTTTAAGCACAGCAGAATAAAATTAATAGAAAGGAAAAAATAACATCAAAAAAATATCTCAGTATGTATGAATACAATAATTTTTACCATTTGTTCAAACGAATCATTTTGAAAAAAAAAATAACCTAGTTAGTTTGGATCATAGAATTATAATGTACAGAAGCCGCGTGTAGTACAAATTTCGAATTCAAATGTATGCCAAGTTTTTTTACATGTGTGTGTGAGGCGGTAGTTGGGTTGGTCTACGTATTATGTAGGTGTGCGTATCGGTAGGTGTACGTATACTAGAAATTCGTCTGTTTCAGCGTAGTTTTAGTTGGCATACATTCATTGCGCTGACTAGGTATCTGTATCATATATAATCTAAGACTGCAACATTATCAACCCGTCATAAAAACCTCGATTCCCGGTGGAGACACAGTTTTCAATTGTGTTTTCAGTCTGGATCTGTGAGACGATTAATATCGCAAGTCTCCAGAATGTGGCAACTTGCTTGTTATTGGGTGTGTGTCAAATTAATATTAGACATAGTAACTATTAGTTGCCCGAGAAGTAATGTAATAAAAATAAAATACATCCTCATACAAAAAAAAACAAATCATAGTACGATCGCAGAGTAGCCATAGCAATTTTAAACTAGTACTGCCTCAGAACAGACTATGTCTAGCGAGGCAGTGAAATTTCCAAATGTGTGGAAGAAAATAAAAATATTGTACAATTGTAATTAGGTATGAATTCATTTAGCTGTGAGGCACCGGCTTAGAATAGTGCTTCCATTCTTTTAAATCATTGTTTTCGAGTGTCCCGTAAGAGCCGGGTAATCGAAAATACAACAGGCAACAATAACATCTCACATAGTTCAGCAATGAGGTTCACCACACATTCTGAATGTAGTGCCTTTTTTGGTGAAATGAGACTGGTGTGTGGGTATACATAGATGTGTTGTTCTCCCCTTTATAAGGCAATGCACACCCGCACACCTTTCGCTGGTTACCCCACATTGTGGGATATGCCGTGATGGTATGAATGAATGAATGTATAAATTCAATTGTATTTTGTTCCTTTATAATAATATTTGTAATGTTTTTAACAGCTGCGTATAACGATACCGAGCATTTTGTTAATTTCCAATTTTCAAACAAGAATTGCGCCAGGGTATTTTTTTAACTAGTTGCATATAACACATGAGATCCAACTGTCGATAGCGATAGCATGTATAGTTGAAGAGTAAGAATCAAACTATAAACCCAGAGTTCAGAGTTCTAGCTTTTATGGTTTCTAAGATATATGGAAAAATAAACCAAAAATTCAAAAGTTGATAACCCCTGACTCAAACAAAAATTCAAAATTCTGAGTATAAAAGTTTTGTAGGGCCATTACTGTTTATATATATTCTGAAATTTTGGGCTCTGTAAATTGAGCGGATCAAAATTTAATAAGGGGGACACACACAGACACACACAAAACTCACATAAAATGTTCTACTCCGAATTCTGAATAAATCCATGTATGGGAACATATATGCTGCGAAGCCTCTAAGTTAGTGTTTTTAGCATGCAAAAAGTCCACTACGCCATACAAAATGTTCCTTCGTACACGCATCTTGGATTTAATCTGCCTCTTTCTTCAATAGAATTTCATTCTCTTGAACGAATCGACAGTTGGATAAATTTATCCTCTGCTGGGGTTCGAACCCAGGACGCCCGCAAAAAAGCCAAGCGGATTAACAACAACGTGACGGCGGTTTACTTAGTTGTGAGAAAAAAGTGGGTATGTACTTGTGGGTTGTGAGTAAAAATGAATGATCAAGTTCGCGACATACTTAATCTCAGTCCATCTAAAGTACCGCGGAATAAAATTCTGCAATATCCATGTCTCATTAGCGTGAACCAAGGTTGACGAAATATACATTACGATAGCAACACTCAATATTTCCTTTGGTTGATTTTGAAGACAAATATTCACTTACTAATTTTATTACTAGGACAAAGTTATTAAGGGGGGACTGCTGCCAACGTACCTATTTTTCAATTTGATATACCATCATTATTTATTATCAAATCGTTTTGAAAACAAATAATTTAGATAGTTTGGGTATTAATAAACAAAAATATACCTTAACTTTTTGATAATGTTCTGTATAAATTCTTGTAGAAAAATAATGGCATACCCCGATTTTCAACGTTTATCATATATTTTTAATAAACTATAAGGCGTAGTTCAATATATATTTTTTTAAATTAAAGAAGACAAAAATATCTAGAAAAATACGATGTAACGTTGCATTAATGCTTCAGGTTTAGAAAATAAACCTTAAAAACATTTATTTTCCATTCAGCGTCATTGCGTAGTAGAAGTTTTTTTGGTTTATAATTTTCTGACTCCTAAAAACAGGCTCAGCATATTGAGGTGGATTATACAAAAAAAAATGTTATATAAGTACATACATACATACCATCACGCCATATCCCTTACGGGGTAAGCAGAGAGAACCGTGCGCCATACTCCTTTATTTTTGCACCATTCCTAGATTCCTTTACATCCATGCATCGTCTCATACATGCTCGTCTCATACATTATTCAAGCTTCTTATATTTCCTTCTTTCAAAATATCATTCACATGGTCATGCCATCCCTTTCTGGGGCGGCCCCTGCTATTCACTCCATCTCTTACATCTATGTATATTTTTTTGGTCAGTCGTTCATCATTCATACAATATGTCCAAACCACCTCAAGGAATTCACTTTCATTTTACTTATAATACTCTTCTTCATCTTGCATTTTCTCCTTATGTCCTCATTTTTTTATTCTACCATATATCGTTCTATTATATACTCTTCTTAGTGATCTCATTTCCACAGTACTTATTTATTCTACTTTCATGCGTATTTTGCCACGTCCATGTTTCACTGGCATACATCAAAGTGGGCACTACAATTGCATTATGTACGGCAATTTTGGCTTCCTTTGAGATACTTGGATCGGACATTACTGGTCTAAGTGCTCCGTTTATTCTATTCCCTGCCATAACTCTAATTTCGATGTCTTTATCAGGTCTTCTATTCCGTTCAAACATACTCCCCAAGAATAAATATTCCTCTACTTGTTCTAGCCATTCGTTCTCTACTTTTATTCTACACGGAGTTATACTTTCAGTTTTTTCAATGTTATATATTATATAACATTGAATAATTTGACTTGAATTTTTTTCTTAAACTTATTGTTTGTAGGTAAGTATTATGTCAAAGCGTACCCAGATAGAAACGGGACAAAAGCGCTAAGGGGAAAGAAAAATTGTTGGCATCATGTATTTTGGTTTCAATATTTTTTTTTTGTTCACGAGAGTTTATTTCTATATAACATATCGACAAAGTCTCAAGCCAGGATCCACGAAATTTTGTAAGGCTTACATTTTTAATGGTTTTTTCAACTTTGAAGTAAAAAAAAAAACACCAACTTAGAGGCTTTGCAGCATATACTTATATATGAATTCGAACATTTAGTGTGTCTGTGTGTCCGTACCCCCTTATAACTTTTGATCCGCTAGATTCACATAGTCTTTAATTTTAAATAGTATAAATATTGTTAGGTCTACAAAACATTTATACCTACCCAGAATTTTGTTCCAGTCAAGGTTTATGAAATTTTGAATTTTTATTTTATTTTTCTAAAATATCTCAAAAACCATAGAAGGTACAACGCTGATTTTTTTTATAATTATAGACAAATGCAATATCTCATTTTTTTATAAAAGTTCCAGGGTTCCTCAAACTTTTTTTTAAGAAAAACATTTGCTTTACGAAAAATTTATGTGTTTATCTGCCTAAGTATATTTCCATTTTATTTTTAATATCGAAAAACGCCGAAACACCCTCATCTAGGTAATTTAATTTTCTATAAAAAGTACATACATTATAATGGTAAGTACAACTCTAACTTTAAAAAAAATATTATGTAGGTACTGCTCTACAAAACGAAACCGTTCTCAATCCTTTAGTGAAAGTACTCTTGCTTTGAGCACTGCGGACATCTAGAGGCAGTGCATTCCTCTTAATTTGACCGCTCACACCAAAGCATCGGTCATAGTAAGCTGCTTTGTTGACTTTGTCCCACACTTTTAAGGAATTGTTATTCTGAGATCCAGAAGACCCGAGTGTGAGATACCTCCCAGAGGGATCTTTTCTCTGACACAACTCTTGAATGTATTGCAGTGCTAGATTGTTATGGTTAAAAGCATTAAACACCGTCAAACAAATTTTGTTACCTAATATGATATCCACGAACAAAATTTTCAATTTATTTTCCGGAAATTATACCCAAGTACCTATCTACATTTTAATAAATTAAAAAAATGTTACATACTCATTATATCTCAAATGCAGTCGAAATTATATTTAGAAATAAGTCAAGTCATAAATGAACCGAGGTGATTGTGCCATATTGAAAGAACGAACGAGCAACGAAGAGACAAAGGTCAGCCACGGAAAACTTGCAGCACGAAAAGCTAACTGTAAACGAGATTGTAATAAAATATTGATATGGTCGCTTTCGATTTTCTCATGTTGTGTAAATTATTTCGATTGTTGGCTGTTTCAAATTGTTAATGGAAAATAATAAAATAGACCACGGCAAGGATGATTTCGGGTGGGAAAAAACCCACCAGGTATCGAATAATTTTACAGTTAGAAAGAATCAACAAGTTGTACTTCGACCATTTGGCCGTATTGAAGAATGGTGTCAGAACACGTAAACACAAGGTCACGCTCCATTTACATTCAAAAACTCTCCACGAGATGTTACGAAAATAGTTCCCAAATAATAAGAGAAAATTACTCGAAGAACTAAAAAAAAAACTAAATTATAAAAGCGCTAAACTACAGCCATGAAATTAAAAGTAGGCCGATCCAATTTCGCATTATCACTTTTATTCAATACACCGATTAAATAGAACGGCATTGAATGTGGTCGGTGAGACCCTGACAGTTCCCTCGCAATCCGCAAAATGGCCGCCGCCACACTAGCGCCATCGTACGGTGACCCTAATTTGACAAACTTCAAGTCGTACAAATGAAAAACAATATATTAACCCGTACATACTCCACAAGAAAACTTTAAACAGCACAATTCAACCAACGAAACAATTGAAAACACTTTTGTTGGAACACAAACGATTTTCGGGGTACATCGAAGCGAAATATCATAAAATAAACCAGAGACAAAACGCTGAAAATTCACCAAACACAACTTTCCAACTATGAACAGTTCGCGCACAAATAACGGATAAATTATAACAATTTTTCCTCGGCGACGCACGCCAAGCGATACCCACTGCGAAACTGTACTTTTCCCCGGCCCTAATTAAGGAAAAACTTCCATCAAATTAACAAACAAAAAAAAGTATCTCGACGATCTGAGATTACGTTTTTACGTAAGCTTACCAACTTTCACAATCTAGCAAACAACATGACATTTGACTGACTTCGTTCGCGTTTCTCCGACCATATTATAAACTCTACAATATCAACCTTGTCCCAAACGTATTGATAAATGTCTATTTAGTTTTGGCAAAATCGAGAATAGAGACTACGCGCTTCAAAGATTATAAATTAGCCTACGGACTTTGCAAACGGCCCGAACACAAATACATTTGAATAACAAAATGACAATTATTTTACCTTGAACGATAATTAGACACAAATACGCAGCGTAATATATTGTGATATATTCAAAAACAATAAAAAATATTTCCTTTGAAATAAAAGACGAAAATAAGACATAATCGACACTATAAAAATACACTTCTAATCACACATAACCTCAACACATTCACTGATGACATTTCTCGAATGCACTTTCCAACAATGGACACAAAAAAGCTACAGACTTTCTGACGGCTATTATATTATTAAAAAAAAACTATTTTAAATCTATACCAAACACTTGTGTGGTAAAGAGACTCACGTGAATATTAAAAAAACACAACATAAAAAATCTTCACTGATTAATCAACAACAATTTAAAATAACGGCGCGACACGGCAACAAATGAACACGGCCATTGAAAAACTGAAATTGAAAAATGTCCGACTGAAACCAACAGTGCGCTCGTGAAACGAGACGGATGGCGGAGAAAGCCGAAGTTTCGCGAGTACTGTCTCTTTCTAACTTTTTCTTATAGTGCACTCGTATTAAACAGGCATCCGATAAAAAAAACATTAAATCAATATGTTGAATGTTTTGGTAACAACTATTTAAGTATTTATTTTTTAAATGACGTCCAATTAAATATTTTATTTTGATTCTCTGTGTTGTGTAAACCAAGCAATCTCCATACCAAAACCAAGCATTCCCATATGTTCAATGTACCAGCTGCAGATAAATAACTACAAACTTGAAAATAGCCAGAACATATTATTATTGAAATTAAACGAAAAAAACTATAATAGATCGATACTTTGTTTGTGTATAGCTTCTCAGGAAATTAACAGCTACTATGTCAAATATTAATTTAACACTCACCTAATAACAAGTTGGCAAATTCTTGAGTCTTGTGATATTTATCGTCTCATATATTTAGATTGAAAATAATTAAAAACTACTGTCTTCATCGGGAATTGAACCCGGTATCTTCGACAGAGTCAGATATTTAACCAACTGAGACACAAGGCCGACTTACTATAAATATGAAATATTGAATACCTTTACGGGGATTGTAAAAAATATTTCTGTATTTCTTCGAAATGACATTAACTAGAGCTAAAAAATCAAAGATTCTTCCATAGCAATCGAACGCCACAACGTCTAACGCCAATAATTTTATTGGTTGATACAAATTACAGTATTTTCCTGCACTAAAATCGGTTTGCGCCCATGAGATGTAAGACTGCTTCGTTTCGTAGAGTCAACAATAAAAAAGCTATAGCGCCCTTGAAATGATGTCGTATCACTAAACGGCGCTTATAGAATATTATTACTATCCAAATAGACAAATTTACAAATGGACAATCAACTGCTCCACAAATAAAGAAGACGTTTGTATACCTAATAATAATTTTCTACTCGCGTCTTTAGAAAATAACTTATTGTTGTTATCAATTTTATTCATTAATTGTCTGTCATATTGGCATGATATACATCTCTATATTGTTCAAAGTTTTAATAATTTCTACACGCTAATTTTAAACAAACCCGCTTAAAGTACAACCGCATTTTGTGGTAATAAATCCGCATAGAATTTAGTGAAAGTGAGAATAGAACCAACAGGGCATCAAGATGATTAAGATTAGATTCAGACAAGAAATCTTTTAGATTAAAATTTATTGGTTAGTTACTTCCTAACCAATTAATTCCTGCGCACTTCCGCCCTTGGACTGTGTTTCTCTGCGGCCGAATATGCGGATCCGGTATGGTTCTCTTCGTCACATGTCATGCTAAACATGTGGATGTTGCCATCAATGAGACAGGACGAATAATATCTGGATGCTTACAACCCACTCGAGTAAGTGACATATACCCGATCATAGGTATTGCCCCTCCGAACATCAGGAAGGAAGTCGCTGCGAATGCAGACAGACATAAACAGGAAACGGACCCGAGACATCCTTTGTTTGGTCACAAACCACCAGTAGCAAGACTAAAATCAAAGAAAAGCTTTCTTAGAATTACATCCCCCCTAAAACTACCACCAGATAGGGCAAGGAAAGATCTTTGGCAAGCACAATACGCTGGAGATCAGGTCGACCTGTCGGAAAGTTTGGGACCGGGACACCAACTACCCTACCTGACATGGAAGACACTTAATAGATTACGCGTCGGTGTGACAAGATGCAAAGAGAACATGCTAAGGTGGGGTATTAGGGTGGAAGAGGATGTTTCCTGCAATTGCGGCGAGATACAAACTGACGAACACCTCCTCATCTGTCAAGATATGCCAATGACATGCGACGCAGAGGACTTGAAGATGGTTAATGACAATGCCGTTGCGGTTGCTGTATTCTGGAGTGGGAAGGCCTAGTGAGAAGTACTCGGACTCGTTAAGTAAGTAATTGGTTAGTTGAATTTACACAAAAATCAATGACAATTTAATACCAATCTTGGATGTTAACGAAGTTTTATGATAGAACAACATAAAACTTCGAGACAAGATAAGATCGTATTAAGATGTATTACGTGGATGCGCAAAAAAACGTTTTATTTTTGCTTGGTTGGTAGATGTATAAACTATCCCTCACTGTGACGAAAACTTTCAAGATGTTTGCCTATTACTATAAGATTAAAATATAATTTCTATTACTGCAGATACTAATTTATTATGTCGACAAAACCCCACACGATACAAATAAATAAATAAAGTTCCTGCTTACAACGATTGCACTATAACATTCATTCCAATGCGAAACGCCTTTACTCGGAATCAGCTGTGTTGACCGTTGCCAAGTTTCGAGTAATGCGAAAGCGTCAGACAACGTATCTGTCTCTCTCACACGTATGCAACTTCCGATGCATAGCATAATATAATATATAATCTGTTATGTATAGTAGAAAAATGATAATACAAAAGTACAAAATCGAATAAACATTTTATTATTGATATTTAAAATGTAAGTAAGTAAAAATTTATCGATTTTTTCATGGAATGTTATCAAAAAAAAGAATAAAAATTCTAAATATATATTCCATAGAAATTCGATATGTTAGTCTTGAATCACATTATTTGTTATGCTTCGTTTACATTGGTTTAGTGTTTGTCAAGTTGGTAAGTACAGTAGTGTAAAGTGTAAACAGTTCGGACAGTAGCGACTGTAGCGAGTCAACTTGACTTGCAAGCTAGGTACCTTGCTAGTTTTATTTTATTTTATTTCATTCTGGGAACAGACGGTTATATAAAATTTGTTGTGAAACATAAAACACAATATATAAAAAAAACAGTAAAGTTCCCTAATGCTTTCATCATAGAATTATAATGTACAGAAGCCGCGTGTATTACAAATTTCGAATTCAAATGTATGCCAAGTTTTTTTACATGTGTGTGTGAGGCGGTAGTTGGGTTGGTCTACGTATTATGTAGGTGTGCGTATCGGTAGGTGTACGTATACGGCCGGACGAGTGAAATTCGTCTGTTTCAGCGTAGTTTTAGTTGGCATATATTCATTGCGCTGACTAGGTATTTGTATCATATATAATCTAAGGCTTTCATACAATACAAGTATCCCGATATACATTTGATAATAAGTTGTGACTACTCGCGCGTTTGTCTCTACTTACACGCTGTATTAAATTAACTGTTTAGACATGCCAAGTTGACTAGCTACTACTTAACACTACTTTACTTACCAACTTCACACTAGGTAAACCAATTTAAAAGATTGGGTTGTGGCCAACACTAAACTCTCCACACCATAGTAAGCGTTCATTTTTTCTTCTTGAAATTTTGACAATCTCTAAATTCATTTTTAATGAAGTACATTTCTATAAGATTCTTAAACAAATATAAGATTCCCAGAGGACAAAAGTTTTCACAAAATACACCATACACACAAAAACATTATCACGAAACTCACAGTAAGTATGTATTTTCTACATGATACCTGTTGAGAAATTTTAAGTAAAATTGCATTACCAGCAAGATGAGCATGTATGAGACAGTGTATCAATGTTGATGAGGGGATGTATGTGTCAAGATAGAAGAATGCGGTGTTCGGTTCTCACTGCCTACCCCTTGAGGAAGATAGAAGTGGAGAGTAAAATATACTCTTAAAGCTATTTTACTTCTGTTATATACATTTTTCATACAAATATGAAATTTTTTTCACATTGATATGGCAAACCATAGATTTTTTCTTAAAATTTTGACACCTTGAATGCATTTTTGATGAGTGTATTTTTATTGTATCACAATTTCAAACAGTATAAAATACCTCGATTTACCAAACCGCGAGAGCATTTTGAAAATTTAGACAGATGAAATCATAGAGAAGAAATTAATGGATATCTATGGAAAACTAATCAGCTCTAAATCTATACACTTTACACATATGATGTTTATATGAATTCAATCAGACTTATAATAATAATAATAATGAACACTTCCTTGCACCCTGCGCAAGTTGCGAGTTTATTGCCGCAATTTCTTCAATGGCAATTTCTTCCAACTAACCAGTGTTTCCAGCCCAGAGAAGCAATATTTGCGTGAGAAATAAATTTAAATAAATTTCTCCTCTGCTGGGAATCGAACCCAGGACGCCCGCACAGAAACCGAACGGCTTACCAACTGTGCCACGGCGGTCGGCCTTATACTTATAGTTTGGGTTGTAGAGAGGACACAAAAGGGATAATCCGTTCGCCGTACATACAAACACATCACAACGAAACTCACAGTGTGCTCTCTCTACATTATACCCGTTGAGAAATTGATGTAAAAAAAATATGCTTAAAATTTGTTAAATCATGACTCTCCACTATTCCATAGTATGGACAGCAGGTTTGTATACCCTGGACACACAAATATTCTCACTAAATTACCTTCTAATGTATGAAACACAAACAATATTGTATACCATCTAATCTGTGATATACATATAATATTATTTCATGAAGAAAGAGTAAAATTTAGAGGTTTTATAGTAATTAAAATAATAATAAACTCAGCCGGTAGATTTTCATATTCTCTTTCCATTGAAGTAAAAATATAGCTCATTGGCCTTGTAGTTTTTTAGCTATGATAAAAATTAAAAAAGGTTTTTACTAAAACTAATTTTACAAGAAAAGTATTAAACAAGGATGTAAGTACAAAATGTTCTTTATTTCAAAGGCATATCTTTTTCAAAAGATTTTCAAAATGTACTATATAGCCCACTACACTACACGCAGCACGAATGCTAATAAACGCACTTGTTGTATCAAGACTGGACTACTGCAATATTGTATACGCCGGTCTACCCCAGAATCAACTAGATAGACTTCAATCAGTTTTCAATGCTGCTACTAGGCTGATTAAGTGTTCATCAAAATATAATCACATCACTCCACTACTGAAAGATCTGCATTGGTTACGTGTTCCGGAGCGTATTTTATTTAAAGACTGTTGGATGGTGCATAAAGCGGTCAATGGAAAAGCTCCATCATACATAACAGAGTTATGTATACCACAGCAGTTAATGAACCGGAGGAAGCGGCTTATATCTGCAGCAACTGCCGTTGGACGTTTAACTGAAAAAAATCGGTGTCGCTACACTAAATTCGGCGAACGTGCTTTTGCTGTAAGGGCACCGATTCAGTGGAACAATTAACCACCAACCATAAGAGCAGTGAATAGTGAAATAAGTTTTAAAAAACAGTTAAAAACTCATTTATTTATTTAAGAAAAGTTTCTGTGTTTAATTTTAAGTTTATATGTAAAGCGCCCTTAAGGTGGTTTCACAAAAACGGCACTATATAAATAAGCCAATTTTATTATTACTAGTTGCATGTAACACATGAGAGCCAACTGTCGATAGCGATAGTATGTATAGTTGAAGAATAAGTACCAAAATATAAACCCATAAATCCAAATTATTGAATATTTTAGGATATTTTATTTTCTATACAACACATGTAGGTATGTATGTCAAGATAGGACAGTATGGAGGTCAGTCCTCTTTTCCTACCCGGAATATGAAAACAGCATGATGGTTCTGTATGTATGTTTGGGGATTAAGTACCTATCAAACTATTAAGTCTTCTTACATATTATGTATAGGCGACTGCCATACAAATTGTATGCAGCAATGTCGTCACTTAATTCAATTTTTATAAAATTTGTTTAAAAAATTTGGGATGCTAATACAATGTTAAATTTTTTTATAGAAAATTAAATTATCTAGTTGGGGTGTTTTGTCTTTTTTCGATATTTTTTAAAAAATTGGAAATATAGGCAGTTAAACTTATAATAGTTTTCTTAGTAAAAAATATTTGAGAAACCCTGGAAAAAACTGATTAGAGTTTTTGTATTTGTCTATGTTTTTACCAATTTTCGGCATTCTAGCTTTTATGGTTTCTGAGATATATTGAAAAATAATGTAAACATTCAAAAGTTGATAACCCCTGACTGAAACAAAAATTCAAAATTCTGAGTATAAAAGTTTTATAGGCCTATAACTGTTTATATATTCTGAAATTTTGGGCTCTGTAAATTGATCGGATCAAAAGTTATAAGGGGGAGGGGACACACAGACACACGAAATGTTCTACTCCGAATTTTGATTAAATCCGTATATGGAACATATATGCTGCGAAGCCTCTAAATTGGTGTTTTTTGACTTCAAAGTTGGAAAAGCCGTGAAAAAAGTAGACCCTGCATACAGCTCTCACATTTCCTGGCTTGAAACATTGTCGATATGTTAAGAGAACAAAGTTCTCCTGAACAAATCGACAGTTGGATTATTATTATAGCCTCTTAAATAATAATATCGAAAATAAAATATTCTTTAACAATTTATTCCTTTTGTTGTCGATATCTAACCATGAAGGAAAGAGACCATATTACCCGAAATGCACTCGTAGACTGGCTCCAGTATATGTAGGTGGTCTACCTCGTGGTCAATAAATTGTCAAAATTAATTTGATGGAGATAATTTTGGGTAACCTGTTGATTCCCATTCTCGCCAGAATCGTCGTCGGCTCCTGCACTATCTGACAATGTCTCTTACATCGCAGATCTTTCTTATAACTGCATTCAATCCATAAGGGTGAATCCCGCAATGGAGCGTAGGACTTTCATCTCTGTCCTCCAGAGCAGGCTCTTTGTTCTAATGGTGTCCGTTCTGGCTTCAATCGCATAGGATATATTATTAATTGATGATATTACGACGTCTCAATCGATTCAATCTTTTAAAAAAAGACTAAAGCTGTTATATCTCTCTAATAACTCTTCTCTGTCACTCCTTCCCCATCCTCTCTCACATCCCACATCCTCTATCTACCTCCTTTCTTTGTTGCTACTGTGATTTTACATTTAATAATGTTACGTGCTTATCGTTCTGTTTGTTTTTTGTTATAAATTTAATGTACCTACCACTACACTATCTTCTTCTTCTTTCGTGTCAGCAACGCATTTAAATAATTTTCTGTCAGTGCCTAGCAACGTCAACAGCACAATCATTGCCCACCATAAGATCGTGCACGGTGCAGTTGACTGGACTTGAGGGGCAGCTGCACAGATGTGCGGTGGTCTGCTGCTCTCCACAGTCACATGTCATTGGTATTCCCTGTTGCAGGAAGCCCCATGTAGACAGGTTATCCAACGTTCTCCCAACGCCCGTCCTCAGTCTGTTTAGTGACTTCCACGTACGCCACTCCGCGTTGTGGCCCGGGGGAAGACTCTCCTTAGGGCGGACAAAGTTATTGGGGGCTACTTGCTGCCATAGACGGAGCCTTTCCTGCTCAGGGTGAGATGGAAGTGGCTGCATTGATGTCAGGAAACTTTTGCATGATCTTAGTCTTATGTCAGGAGGGGCGTAGTCATACAGAGAGTGAGTAGAAAGGGTTTCTGCTTTGTGCATTTCCGTCCGACATATAACATTGCGCCTTATGTGTGGTGGAGCGATACCCGCAAGAGGATACAGTTTCTTGACTGCAGTGGGCTTAAGGCATCCTGTGATGATTCGGCATGTATCATTTAAAGCAGTGTCAACTTGTTTGCAGTGGGCAGAACGTCCCCAGACTGGAGCCGCATACTCCCCAGTGGAAAAACAAAGCGCCATGGCTGAGGTGCGGAGCAGTGATGGTTGGGCCCCCCAGTGGGTGTTGGTTAATTTGCGTATGAGGTTATTACGTGTTGATACCTTTTGCTTTGTATTAATGCAATGTTTTTTGAAAGTCAGTGTACGGTCCAAAGTTACGCCACTATCACTATCGTACTACACTATCTATGGCTTCACATTGCTTTGGTCGGTTGGAAGAAATTGCCTTATGGAAATAAACCTGCCATTGTACACATTATTGTACGAGGTAAGACTTGACTATAAGACGTAGGTAAAAGACATACACCATTATTTAAATGCAAATATTATAAAAAAAATGCTGCAATAAATTCACCAATCAATAGGGCCATGGATGCTTACACAAGGTATGTGGATATTTTAAATTTGGACATTTTTTACGACTCCCCAAACGAATATCGACGGAAAATATCCCAAATAGATAATTTAGAAAATGATAGCTAACCATGGCCCATCACTCTTAAGTCCACATACTCTCTTTTACACACACACACACACACACCCTCACACACACAAACCCTCACACACACAAACTCCCCTCACACACACACACAAATACATATACACACCCTCTCTCTTACATAAGTGGAATAATAATTAAATAAATAATTAACTACTTACACTACACACACAAACAAAAATTTACTTGACACATGTAATTGACATTAGATTTAGATAATTGATGTATCATAATATATTATTAATTCATGTAATCAAACTATCTAATGTTGTTTGTGTTAATTAAAAATAAAAATAAAATAAAATAAACTGTCAAAATTGGAAAACCAAAGAGAATGTGGAGATCTTATTGAAACATTCAAAATATTATCAGGCCATTGGTGTAAACATAAACAATCTCTTTCAATATAGTCATAACACTACTTTGCGTGGTCATAGCTTAAAACTTGTGAAAAGTAGGTTCTTGACAAATCCTAGAAAGCATTTTCTTTCAAATAGAGTTGTGAATACTTGGAATAAACTGCCCCAATATGTTTTGGATACTGAAAATGTTAATATTTTCAACAATAGACTGGACTTCTTTTTGGACACAGCAAAATAGTTACAACTAAATAATTCAACAATTGATATAGGCACATAAGCCTTGGCTGCCCGCCTATAAATAAATAATAATAATAGAAAAATACATCTATCTGTTGAAGAATACATCTACCTCGGACATAAAATAAGAATGGGAAAAGAAAATCAGGTGGCAGAAGTACCCAGAAGAATTGGACTTGGTTGGGCAGCCTTCGGGAAGCTCAGTTATATAATGAAAAATAAGGATATCCCCATCAATTTAAAAAGAAAAATCTATGAATCATGTATCTTGCCTGTGATGACATACATATGGTTTGGAAACAATGTCCCTGACCATAAATACTGTCCACAAATTAAAATGCGCACAACGATCCATGGAGCGGCAAATGCTGGGCATAAGTCTGAGTGATAGAATATCCAATACAGAAATCAGACAAATGCTGGGCATAAGTCTGAGTGATAGAATATCCAATACAGAAATCAGACAAATGCTGGGCATAAGTCTGAGTGATAGAATATCCAATACAGAAATCAGACAAATGCTGGGCATAAGTCTGAGTGATAGAATATCCAATACAGAAATCAGACAAATGCTGGGCATAAGTCTGAGTGATAGAATATCCAATACAGAAATCAGACAAATGCTGGGCATAAGTCTGAGTGATAGAATATCCAATACAGAAATCAGACAAATGCTGGGCATAAGTCTGAGTGATAGAATATCCAATACAGAAATCAGACAAATGCTGGGCATAAGTCTGAGTGATAGAATATCCAATACAGAAATCAGACGCCGAACAAAAATCGCCGATATCATGGATCGGATCGCAAAATTGAAGTGGCAATGGGCAGGACACGTGGCCAGACAGCCAAATTCAAAATGGACTCCCAAAGTCTTAAAGTGGAGGCCATGGGAAGACAAAAGGGGTGTTGGTCGGCCACAGAAGAGATGGGCCGACAATATTGTTGCGATCGCCGGAAAGATATGGATTGAAGCGGCACAGAATAGAGGAAAATGGAGACAAATGGAAGAGGCCTACATCCAGCAGTGGAGGGAAGGCTAGGAAGAAGAAGAAGAAGAATAGAAAATAATAATATTTCGATTTATTACGATACAACAATATTAACTGACCGGTCAATTCAACTTAACAGACATAACATATATTTGCGACGTGGCTATTCCAACATTTGAGGAAAAAATTAGAAAATACACCGCTTTAGGTAACAAGATTAAAAGATTTTGTCATTCTCGTAAAATAATAATATTACCGTTCATTATTTCAGCCACTGGCATTATTCCAAAATCGTTAATCCGTAATTTAGAAATCATAGATTTATCATAAAATTTAATAGTAAAGATACAAAAAACGGTAATAATGAATACATGTAGAATCGTTAAAGATTTTTCAAACGTCAATATTAGGGAATCAGTAGGGTTGTTAGGTAGTATAGAGACCTCCTCAGAGCCTAATCCTTTGATATGTTAAGTATCTGGATGGGTGAACTATTCCCAATTGAAAGCTTGATGATGCGTTTGTTGCATTTTATTTTGTTGTATTAAATAATTTACAATTTACGCATTGATCTGCTAATTCTTTTGAGGAAGTGTAAAATGGTAATAATAATAATTGAGTGTTATTATATGTAGTACTTAATTGTTATTAATATCATTAGTAAATCAGCCAGCGTCGTAAAAAAAAATATGATAGGTCATTCGCATGTTGTATATATTTGAGTTTTACTCTCGATTAGCATATGTTTACTTTTTCAAACTATGTCTTCAGGTAGGCGGCAACGACCGCTGCCTGAGAGACATGTACGACATAATACAAAAAAAATTAAATATTTTAAAATAATTTATTTTATTTATTTAAAAGTACTTGTGGATATTTTACGTAGTAGAATTTCATTTTAAATTATATTAAAATTAAACAATAATATGTTTTTGATTCTATGTATAGGTATTGTAATATACGTAGAATCAAAAACGTATTGTTTAATTTTAATATTATTTAAAAGTACTTTTCAAAAATTATAATAATATCTGATGTAGGTACAATATAACTTGATAAAGTAGTAAATAAAATGTATAATAATAATAAAGTTATAGTTTAAGTCATCAGTGTATATTTATATATTTTATTTTGTTTATTTTTGACATGTTTTTCATTATTTTTTACATATTTTTTTATATACGTTTTTTGTTTATTTTTTAAATATTTGCTAAATCCGACTCTATTGGTGGCTGTGCCTTATTAAAAAAAAAATATTTGCTACATGATTTTCATTATTTTTTACATATTTTTTTACATGTTTTTTGTTTATTTTTTTTTCATATTTTTGCAATATTTTTCATTATTTTTTACATGTATTTTACATATTCTTTACATATTTTTTATTATTTTTTACATGTTTTATATTCATTTGTTATTTATTTTTTGTTATTTTTAATTTTTTTTTTTATATATAAAAATGAATATGTCCTTGTTAAACAAGTACATATACATCTCCCTACGTTCCCTAAAATAAGCATAAATGCTTGTACTATAGGTGAACGAAATTGGTTGTGGCAGGATTCAAACTCGCCACCACTGGATTACCAACCCAGTGCGCTAACTGCTTTGCCACCACCCATCTTAATAATAATAATAATGAACACTTCCTTGCACCCTGAGCAAGTGGCGAGTTTTTTGTTTCCAGTGTTTCCAGCCCAGGGAATCAATATTTGCGTGAGAAATAAATTTCTACTCTACTGGGAAAAATAAATAAATTTTATTTAAATTTATTTATTTATTGTCCTCTAGGGATCAATACATAAAAATAAATAATACTCTAAGCGTAAGTACTAAACACAAGTGATTTTGGAATACCTCAAGGCACAATCTTGGGCCCTCTTTTGTTCATCTTATATGTAAATGATATATTTAATTTGACAATATCAGGAATACTTGTTTCATATGCAGACGATACGGCAATTATTTTTCAGGCAAATTCATGGAATGAGCTTGAAGAAAATGCTAAAACTGACATAAATTTATTAAAAGAATGGTTGACAATAATATATTGCTCGTGATCACTGGGGAACATTCTGGGATCGAGAGAGCATGGTTAAGGGTTCATTGTATAAAGAAATACAATGTGATATTCCAAGCAAGCCTTGGTATCACAAGATGAATTTTAATAGACCCCAAATGTATGAGTATATCCCGAATGCGGTTCGCTCACTATAGACTCGATGCCCATTTGTATAGATTGAATCTTGTAAATTCTCCTTATTGCGAGTGTGGCCTGGATCTAGAGGATGCCCTATTAGAGATCGATACAGTTTATACCGATCTTTTGTGGAAAGATTAACGAAGTGCAGTTTCCACTAAAGATTCGACACCTTTTTGCACTTGCTTCCCCGATAATCTACAAAGAAATATTAAAATTCATTGAGAAAAACATGGTAGTTCTGTAGGCGTTGTTCGACTTTTTTAAACTGTTTTTTGTTTTTATTTATATAAAATTCTCACTTCGTCAAATGGCACAAATCGACCTTAAATGGTCGTATTGCCTAAATCAAAATAATAATAATAATAATAATATATTGACCCTGAATATTGAGAAAACTTATTATATACCTTTTACCATAAACAAGAAAATACCTCCCATTGCATTAAATATTAAAATCCACTCAAAAAATTGTTCTACAAAAGTATTGACATGTAAAAATAACGATTGTCTATGTATAACAAATAAAAATGAAATTAAATATTTAGGAGTAATAATTGACAGTAACTTTAAATGGAAAACTCAAATAAATAACACTATAAACAGACTAAGAAAGTTTATTTACATATTTATTAACCTTAGAAACATTCTCAACTTAAAATTACTTAAAAATGTATATTACGCTTTTGCCCATTCGATAATGCAATATGGCATTGTTGCATGGGGGGGGGGGACATATAAAACATCCATTTTGCCTCTATAAATTACAAAAAGGTTGATAATAAAAATTATAAATAAAAAACCATCTGACTACCCAACTTTGCAACTATTTCGTGATTTTCAAGTGCCATCTTTTAAAAATATTTATAAAAAAAATGTGCTATTTCAAATACATAAGGACATTGGAAGGTCGCACCATGCCTTTGTTAGTGTAGCGAGTGATAGACATAATATAGTGGGTCAACTGTGTACCCCGTTAACGCATACAACTACACGTACAATGGGGTGGTGTGGTTCAACCAAAACAGATTTGAGACTGGCAATTGAACATAATGATTTTAAAAGAAAAATAAAGAATAAATTAAACTTATTAAATTTGACTGATATGTAAATTATATTAACTTCTTTTTGTATAGATAATAATTATTATTGTATTTGTATTAAATTGTCTCCTTTACACACGAGTGCTTGCACTCTAGTAAAGGGAAATATGTGTTTTCTTACTATGCATCTTTTCTTTATAGTTTGATTGTTTTATATTTTGTATATGTTATTGTGAACTTAATAAAAAAAAAATCATCTTAATGTTGATACATATGTATTTTTTTTATTTATTTATTTATTTATCACACCATATTTATAATGACAACAATACATAAGTAGATTACTGCTGCCCAACTAGGAAATCCTGTTCTAGGGCTAGCAGTTTACAATTTATATTGACAATTATATGCAATTAAGA